>VYZM01020754.1:1919703-1940925 GCA_013398915.1 Dromas ardeola | reverse complement strand
CGAGCTTCGCAAGGTGGCTGAAGGGCTCGGGGCTGCGGGGGGCAACGGGTGGCTGCCCGCTTGTGGCAAGTCCCACCTGCCCCTTGTCCTGGTGCGGGCCCTCTCCCAGTTGCTCCTGCCAGGAGGAGCTGGTTCATCTCCGTTAATTGGCAGAAAACTTTTAACCTGGATGCTGCAGTTCTTCAGCAAAGTGGCCCTGTCCCCTTCTGGCCCCAGCCGCCGGCTCCGCTGAGTGGGCTGAGAGCGGAGAACACAAACTTGACGAAAGAAGTGGGTAGCTCTTCTGGGATCGTCCTGCCGAACAGGCACCATCCCTTACCCGCTTCATTAACAGTTGGTAGGTCGGAGGAGGAGGGGAGGGCAGGCCAGCGGCAGCCCCAGCAGCCGGGCTGGCGATGGCCACCGGCAAAGAAAGCCCCGCCACATCTCAGGGCTAACGGAGCTCGGCCTGGCCCGGCCCGCTGCCGGGCGGTGTGGCGACAGAGGTGGTAAGGCAGGAGATGGACTTGCACATCGGTACGGTTTTGTGCTTAATGTAATTAATTTACAAAGTGTCTGCTGCTGTAGAAGCTCTCTTTGAATGAAAGTTAGCCACAGAAGTCTGAAAAGCAGAATCTGTGGTAGTGTAGAAGACAGGAATGTTGAAAAGATAGAAGAGGTGAAGAATATGCTATAAAAGTAATGACTGCCACTAAGCGGTCATAAATTTCCTTCCAGATAGTCTTTTAACTTACCTGTTTACTGCCTGCTGCTACAAGTGAAAGAAATAACATTTATTAGTTATTATTTGCAAACTAAGTGAGTCAAGATCTAAGCTTTTTTCACTATTCTAATTGTTTAATATACCCATTGTTTTTCTATAGATATAACTTGAAGGAATAACATAAATTATGCTTTTGTTTTAGGCAGAAAGGAAAAAAATTGTATGCCTCTTTGTGGAGGTGTGAGTTTTCCTTCACTCTTCAGGTATATATTTATGAAATATTTAATAGAGGCAAGCTAAACTAAATGAAGGTCTGAATTCAGAACGTGCTAGTTAAGCTGAAACCAAAGTCATGTTGAAATTAATGAAGCTGGAGTAAATTTAGCTGCTCTTCTGAAAAAGAATGCTCACAGAAGAGATTTGATATGCTTTGACATTTCATATGCGTTTAATTTGATTTATTTAATGGGCTGATCACATGAGCTCAAAGTTCAAATGTTGAGATTACTTATTAACTCTCTTTAATTTGACCTTTATTTTATTTGCACTGGTTTTTGTTACATGGTTAGAATTTTTCATTTTTCACTTTTTTTTTTTCCCCCGTACAAAAGCTTATGTGCTCCTCTAACTGTTGAGAACACTTTACTGCTGTGTTCCAAACTGATAATGGAAATCTTGTTTTTCTTGCTCTTTTTTTTTTTTACCTTGCTTTACAAACATTTTATACCATATTATTCTCCTACATAAAAAGATATTGGTTGACTTCTTTGTGATATATGTATTGTCATAAATGTTCAGCTTAGGTTTGAGATTCTGTGTCATTCTTCATTCTTACGGCTCATTACTCATTTCCAATGAAATTCCTATTACCCATGGGTTTAACGTCTTGACCTAAAATGATTTAAGACATTTGATTTCTTCTGTTTATTAGAATGTGTGCTGAAGAAAGTTATGTAGGTATCAATAATGCTGGCTGAAATTCTCTGGGGTTTTTGAGTGGTAATTCATGGAAGAATACTTCATATTTGCATTTTACTCCAAATTTTTCACGTAATGTACGTGAAAAAACGTGAAAAAACATGTGTTGCTCTACCGAGGTCTGTAAGACTTAGGCCATCTTCAAAGACAAACCATTTTATCTGGGACTTGCTTCTCTTACGGGTGTTCAGACATAAATAAGAGGATCGCTACAACTGAAACAGCTTAAAATTTGAGTGACTTACAGTGGAAAGATTTATAGCAGGTATACAGTGAGAACTTATGTTTTCATTCATGTACAAGTTTAGAAAAATATATAAGGATTTGCAGAAGTGTAGTTTCTCTAGTGGGTATAAGGGATCCAGCCTCAAGGAAGAGCCTGAGAGGAGAATTTTGAACTCTAAAGGAAGGCCCAGCTGTGCTGCTCTGGCACCAATCACACAGGCAGCTCTGTTTAAAAAGTTATCTTCTCCAGCTTCTGGGACATCCCTTGCCTGATTGGATAGGTGCTACATGTGAAAATTAAAAATAAATTCACTTTTTAAAAAAGAAAAAGAAAAAAGGGGAAGATAGTATCTATGGAGAAACTGGAAGTGAGAAAACAGAGAAAGCAGCCTGAAAATGCTCGGAGTAAGAAAAGTTCCATGTAAAACGTTAGCAAGGAAAATGTTGCCTGTTTCAATTACTTCTTTTGGAGTTCCTGCATATGACTTTATATAAAGAATTGCTTCTAATACAAGCTAGTACAACCTACCCTGAATCTTACAGATCTAAAATATATGTAGCATTGTAAGAATGCTGTGAAAAGACTTAACAGGGTCTTAAATATGCTTATTTTAAAACTATACAGAATAACTACTTGTTCTTCTCACAGTATTATCAGAGAGCAAATTCTTTTAAGTATCAGTTACCTGCATTAATTTGCCTTAATTTTATGTAGATCTGTGACAACATTAAACACGGAGAAATAGACTCTATAGGAAATGTCAGGGGGAGGGAAGGGAATGGGCCACTTAAACTACCCGGGTTGCAACCTTTTAACTTCAACTGATGGCTCTAAGTACTTTGAATGAGATGCTGTAATGCTGACAGTGTTTCTAATGGGTCGTTAACACTGGCCTGCCCTGGATTAATAAAGCGGTTGTCAGAAACAAACACTAAATATGCTTGAAAAGCCCCTAAGCCATCATAGAACTGCATAACTATGAGTAAAGTACACATATATGCTTTAGATTTATACTTTTGTTTGAAATACTACTGTTGCTCCTGTACTTCATCAGTCTCTAAGTGATAGCACAGAACTAGTAAAGCTCTCAGCAGAACACCTAGTGGGCTTCTACCGTGTCGCTCAACATATCATGAGCAGAACAAAATGCTTCTGTAAATTGCATGTGCTGTTTAAAATGTTTTCTAATGAAAGCAAACAAAACTAACTTGAGTTAAATGATTTTAAGCCTGCAAATGTGTCACTGTATTTAAGCGAGCAACATGTCACTTCTTTCTGAAGTACCAAGTTTGTTTCATTTTAGCCCGCAAATTCACAGACAAGCATGAATGGATAACAGTTGAAAACGGCATTGGAACAGTAGGAATCAGCAATTTTGCACAGGTATTGATCTCTTCCCCCCTTACCGAAGTCTGCAATATTTATTTATGCATACCTGCTCTTGTCCTTGCTCTTTGGACAGTTACTGGTTTTTATCGTTCTAATTGCACGTGCTACATACACACTGAGCGTGATTTTTGGACTTGGTCTATTACATTATTTGTGAAGTGAATGCTGCTTCAGCATTCTGATAAATTCTTAATCACTTCAGATTGAGCCTATGGAGAGCTGAACTTGATAAGCAACTTAATGGTTCAGCAGAGTTTAAAACCTCCTTTATTACTTCAGTTCTTATAGGCCTGAGGAGTTTGTGGCTATGTGAAGAGGATATCTTGTGCTTTTTAGGCCAAATTTCCTTTGACAATGAATACGGTGCAAACTGTCTGGCTAAAGAACAATTGTGAATAGAAGTACAATGTGGCATATATTTCTTACTCTAGGATAGGAACTCCTTTGGATTTTTTTCTTTTCTTTTGTTCTCGTGCAAGTACTTCATTTGGAATAAGTCACAGACAAATTCAAGATGGATTCACTGTATGTGAAATTTAAGGAAAATCTAATGTGAGAAGCTATTGATGAAATGGAATTAATGTTTCTTAGGACAAGCAGCATTTCCTGTAATCTCAGTTTTCTGTAAATAACACTAATGCTCTGTAAGTTCCCTAGTCTTTTGTGAGATAGGGTGCGCTTGTCAGTGAAGAGGCAGAAGCCTATTCTGCTTGAGCCGATTCTTATAGTGATAAGGCTCCTTAGTAAGTCAGTAAGGACAAACTGTACGCTAACAGCTCTCCCGTGGTCTGTGTCTGTGGGGAGGAATCACAAGTTGCACTGGAAGCAAATCCTCTGTGCTTTGTAACAAAAAGATAATTCCCTCAAATCACTGGGAACCTTGTGCTTTAAAACAGTTGTTACTCTAGCTGATGCTAAGAAGATCAGCAGATGTTATTTCTCATTCCGCCTGAAGAAATCTACATATAAAACCTGAGGGTTATTAACACTGTAACAGATAAATGATAATTTGGCATTTGGGGCATGATAACAAAACAGTTTTTTCAAGTTGCTTGTTTAAAAAGTGAAAAATATGCAGTTGTTAAAGACTGAGAACTAAATTTAGAGACAGAGATTACTTACATACACATATTAGAGTTGCTGTATCAGATCTCTCCTATGTATAGTTTCTTTAATGCATGCTTTGATGCTTTTGTTTTTCTTTTAAGGAAGCATTAGGAGACATTGTTTACTGTAGTCTTCCAGAAATTGGGACAAAATTGAGTAAACATGGTAAGTTTCTGCTGTAATTTCTAGTGAAGTAATCTACTCATCCCACTCTCCCTTTGCAAAGATGAATTTTATGAAATAATCTTTATGTTCATTAATACCATTATAAATCTTCTGGATGCAAAACAAATTCAGGTGTTTCTACAAGAGACAGCTTTAATTTCCAGTTCTCACTGTCAGACCATGCACAGTAGCAGAAAGTACCTGCTCATTAAACTGTGAAGACATTTATTTAAAAATCAAATGTTAGATAAAATTGTTACAAAAGGTATTTCAATGTTCTGTTTTTAAAATATTTATGCTTTGATTTGAACTTGCTAGTGTTTAGCCAGGCTTATATGTATTTCTGCAATTATGCATTTCATGAGTTGCACGATGTGAAATATCTAATTGATATCAAGCTCTGATTTTTCTATGAATATACAGACCCAGTAATTTGGGGCTATGAACGGTAATCATAGGTTTTTGCTCATTAGTGACGTACAAATTGTTACATTCTTAATCATTCAGTTACATCACTTTCTATATTAAGGAAGAGTGAGCATTAACAGGTGGAAAGGAAAGGCCTGTTCCTGTATTTACATGGAGATTATATGAAGAAAAGATTGTCATTAGCTTCAGGCATTGCAGAAAAAGAATGTAGGTTTACTGAGGTAAATAGCAGGCCTTTCTTTTGCCATCCTTCTTATGGAATAGGTCTATATCGAACTGTTTTGGTCAAATCTATTACACTGCTCTGAATGGTGAATGTTAGACAAAAGGTCTTTCTATTTAGGGTTTTAATTAACCAACTTGTAGGGTTTTTTTATCTGACAGAATTTCACTTCCATTTAGTTCTCTTTTCTACCCATTCTGGCCTTAGTCTAATTCCAGGCTTTCCCAGAACATGTTGTTCTCTAATTCCTTGTGCTGATGCCTATCTGTTCTTCTGACAGCTCCGTGTTCCTCCAGCCTCTGTCTTGTTTGCTTGTGGCTTAGAGTTGCCCTGGACTAACATCGCTCCAGGCACCTTTTCCGTAACTGCCTACAAAATAGAAAAAAGGGAAAAGCGGCTGGGTGATTCCAGTGCGGTGCTTCTGAATACTAATGTGTGTTTTCCAGTGAGTGCAAATGTAACACTTGATAGTGTTTCTGAAGAAAAATTGGTATTTCTGAAATTGTGTCTGTGTCTATTTTGTAACCAAATTATATATAAAAAGGTTTAAATTGCAGATAAAAGGCATATTTAGGTCGCTTTCTGCAAGAGCTGAATGTGGTTCCTTCTAACCTGGTATCATATCATATGCTGTAGGGCTTTAGCAAAGGATTAGCCAAATCCAAGAAATTTCTGTCCTTTCTGTAGCAGCCAGCTAGCTAGTGTTATGCAAGTTCCCTGGAATAATTCAGGAGCATAAACATCAAATTTAATACTGCTGATCATTGTCATAAAGTTGGTGACTTCAATCTCTGACAGTTTTCCTTGCTCAAGATCAAGACGCTTCTTCAATGGCTAGGTCATCACCAGAATGTCTGACTAAAAGAACTAAAGCACTTTGTATTGTCATCTTAAAAGCGTTCAATCATATTCTGTGTTTCAGATGAGTTTGGAGCTTTGGAAAGTGTGAAAGCTGCTAGTGAACTCTACTCTCCTCTCTCAGGAGAAGTGACTGAGATTAATGCTGCCCTTGCAGATAATCCAGGGCTCGTCAATAAATCTTGTTATCAAGATGGTAAGATATCATTTTTATCTTTCAATAATGAAAACCACCTGGATTGTTGCTATCACAAAGGCCTCTGCAATTCCTAGTTCTTCCAGTTTAATCGTGTGGACACTTAAATGGAATATATTGAATATAGCTTAAGTCCAATAAAATTTAACATGAAAGTATTACTCTAGTCTTTGCTGACAGCTGCTTTACAATGTGTTCAGACATAGACAGTGGTTGAATTTAAATCTATTTCCCTTGATCGTGTTTCTCTTTTTTTGGTCCTGTAACAGCTCATGATACCAAAAGGTCAAGCTCTTTTACTCTTTCTAGAGAGTGTCTCCTTAATGCCACTGTCAGAGACGGTACTAAATTAGACAACCGATCTGACTCAAAAAGCCATTTGTTATGACAGATTGTTTATTTTTAAAGGTATTGAAACATTATTTTGCCTGCACAAGAAATCCTGTTGTTTCTACCAGTGTTAGTCTGGAAAAAAGACGGCTGAGGGGTGACCTTATTAATGCTTACAAATACTTAAAGGGTGGGTGGCAGGAGGATGGGGCCAGGCTCTTTTCAGTGGTGCCCAGTGACAGGACAAGAGGTAATGGGCACAAACTTGAGTGTAGGAAGTTCCACCTAAACACGAGGAGGAACTTCTTTACTTTGAGGGTGGCAGAGCACTGGCACAGGCTGCCCAGAGAGGTGGTGGAGTCTCCATCTCTGGAGACATTCAAAACCCGCCTGGACGCGTTCCTGTGCAACCTGCTCTAAGGTGACCCTGCTCTGGCAGGGGGGTTGGACTAGATGATCTCCAGAGGGCCCTTCCAACCCTGTGATTCTGTGATTCTGTTACAGGGCTTGTATTCCTACTGGGAGTACTCTTCGAAGGCAGTAATGTGAATGAATCTTTCTTGTAGGGTATTAGCAACTGTTTTTAATTTCCTAACTACAGGTTGGCTTATCAAGATGACCGTGGACAACCCTGCTGAACTTGATGAACTGATGAATGAAGATGCCTATGAGAAATACATAAAATCCATTGAGGACTGAGCTGGAATAATGAAATAAATCCATATAAAATATTTCAGTGTAGTTTGTCATCAATCAGTGAAGTACAGAATATCCAGTTTTGGCAACCTGAAAAATACCACTTACAATCACATATACAAGGCCATAAATAATTGCAGTGATAAAAACGTTTAACATCTGCATACCTGCAAGGATTATTATTCTATTGTCTGATTTATGTAACTTCAGGATGTTATCTATAATGTTTTGGGAAGCAAAGTTTATTTGCTGAAATATATACTTCCCAAGATTCATTTGACAATCAAATTTAGTAACAACAGCCTTAATATGGTAATTCTGTAGTAGGCACACAATGTTCTCTCAACCTGGACTACTACTTTTCTGTTGCTCCCAAGATATTGAAAAACAGCATCTCCCTAACCTCCTAATATTTTTCCTAATTACAGTTGCAAAGATGATACCAAAAAAGGAGAAGCCGTATCAACTACCTCTTAGCATGATTTTTTTACTTCTTTACAGAATTTATTAATCCTTTATTTTCCTCATTCATTTTACTACGTAATCAAATAGTTCTGCCTTTGAGCAGAAGGTATGATCCTTGTCTTCTGATTTATATGCTTTCTTAGTACACAAAACTCATGTAATAATAGTTTATCAATCAAGCTTATAGAGTGGGTTCTTCAGGCTGTATTTTTTGTCTGCTAAACACTACCTATGTCACAAGTAATTAAGGAGTTCTACATCTTGTGCCTAGCAATTGCAGTGATTTCAGAGGAGTAGAAACTTGTGAAAATTGCGTGATCAGTAATCGTTTGACATATAATGTATCTGTGTGTGTCTGTGTTTATGATCAAGTAAGCACACTGCTGTTATGACATCACAAGAATGAAACTAAAACTTTCACTTTACAAACCAGTAAACTGAAGCAGCTAATTCCATTAGACTTAATATTTAATGAATCCACAAATGTGCATTCAAAGTTGATGTGACATCTAAGGGTAAGGTTGCGTTGTACAGACCTGCACTTCAGGAAAACATAACAGTACAGCAGAGTTTTGGTCTAAAACTTTTTTCTACAATTTTAAAATAGTGATTAGAAGCCAAGCACAAAACACGAACAAAACCCAAGTATCTGTAAGTTGGTCTAAGAGGAAGTAGGGGAATGTTTAATCTATGTAAGATGGCAAAAAAAGCTCTCTAATGTATCAAAATGTAGGGCTTGCTTTTACGATCTGAAGGGATGTCAAAGTAATTGGTGTGTTTTTGAAATCCTATGAACTAATTTTCCCTCCACAAGTCACAGACAAAAGCCCTGCCAAGACAGACTCCACTGTATTTAAGATAAAACTATCTTCTCCATAGGAGTTAAACTGCAAAGGGACCAAGAGGGAAGAGTGGGTTTGTTCCATGTACATCCTAACTTGGCAGTGGTTGATAAACAAAAGGCTCCAATAAACCCAGTGTAAATGCTTTAAAAACTGTCAGCATTTATCCATTATTCACAGTGTCATGCAGTATTTATTGTGACAACGCTCAGGGCCCAGAGAGCTGGGAGCTTGATCTGGCGCTTGACAGGCTCCCTGTGGATCTTCGGCCTCCCTGTGCACTTCCCACAGGGAAAGAGACAGTTTGTTTCAAATGAGAATGAGCCCAGGCAAATAGAGATAGGAATGCATGAAAATGTTTCAGTTTGATACTGTTTCTTCTACCCTTTTTTTCCAACTTTACTAGAGAGTAAAAGGCCCTTCATTCATTGCCATGTAATAAACAACCCTTGTGGATCTCCCTTTAAAGGTTAGGCTGGAGCATTGTAATACATTTTTATACAACTTTTCCCTTAAAATGTTTGTGTTCTTTCATCAATGAAACATGAAATAGTAATTTCTGTAACCGCCCTAAGGAACCTGGGGAATAGTAAACACTGGCAAATCTGATCTCTTCTTCAAGCTTTGCCCTCATGTGTGTATTAGCAGTGTTTATATGGTTACACACAAATATGGATAAATGACAACTTTCTGGAGAAACCATCTGAAACAGAATTCAACCCTTCTTTCGTGGTGTACAAGTTAGAGAATGGATGTTCTTTTGCTTAAAGAGGAGGACCAGGAACCTCTCTAGCCCTAGTTCTTTTGAGGTTTTGTATGACCTTAAAGTGATTTATTAAATTTCCCAATTCATCTTAAAATGGGAACAATAAAACTTAGGTGCTTTTCTTGTGTAGTTTATACTGAGAGCTCTGGTGTTACAGTTATTTAGGCCAAAGGATGTCTATCGCCCAGAGCAAGTATTTTTATATCTTTCTACAATCCACTCAACCACCCAAATTATGCTGCCAAAAGAACGTATTCTTCCTTGTGTTAATGTATGCTACCCAAGCAGAGCTGCTAGCTTCCAAATAATCCCTTAATGTCACCAGGAGCAGGAAGCCTCGCGCAGACCACCACGCACTGGCTGGAGCCAGACGCTGCAAGCACATGAATGCAAAACTTGCCAACGTGAATCCATAATGAACGCCTTTCGTCAAAATAAAAGCATGGGGTGAATGCGTTAGCCTTGGTCTACGACACAATTTTAAATGCTTTTGTATAAATCGTAGGGGAAACATCCAACTTGGTCACCAGTGTGTGCTCCTACAGAAAATGAATAAAGGATATGATGGTTTTTCAAGAATAACCACTTTATCTGTGACCTCTCTTAAGTCTTGATCCTGAGCTTGAGAAGTTAACACTCGTAATTACTGGATACTAAACATTATGGACTCACTACAGAGATTGGGTTTTTTCATACTTCAGTGGGTTTTTTCCATACTTCTCCACAACCACTAATTATGTCTCTGTATCTCCTAGGGGTTAACTGTATCATCACCTCTCTTCTTGCCAACATTTCCTTCCTGTTCCACAAGTATCAACCCCTTTATCTCTCAAATTATCCAACTGACTATAAGCTAAACTTGGAACTGTTGGTTTTTTTTCAATCCGTGTTTAGTTTCGAAGATTTTTATCAACATCAGTCCTGAAAAGACTGCATACCTAAAATTTTGCCTAGTTTTCAACCAATGAAGTGCTGCCTCCCTCTGGGAATCTTGACCCATTGTGTATATAAATACAAATCATGTACTTGTTACTTCTAATCAGAGGGGAAAAAATGGTGTAAAACTCAAACAACAAAAATACATAAATAATAACGCTTGGTGTTTTGATGAACATAAAATAAGGACAACGTCAGCTTCACTGTCATTAAATTAACAGTAAGACAATTACCTAATGGTGGGTTAGATGGGGTTAGACGTGCAGCAGCTCTGATGATGGGGGCAGAAGTGCAGCAGATCTCAGTTTCTAATGCTCCCCTTAACTAACTGGTGTCTCCAGACACGATGTCCCTGTGGCTAAGGATCCTCTTTCCTGTTTCTTCACACTGATAAATTGGGAATTCACAATTTTCCTGCAGCAATGACTCCCATCACAGAACTTTAACATGCCAAAGTGACACATAAAGGACATAACATCTAACTTCACATCAGCCTAGTCATGTGAATAATCAGAACTGCACCAATAAACCAATCCAGAACAATCCTCAGCTCCTCAAGTGAACACGTGAGGCTTTTCTCTCATGATGGTGGGAGCCACCACACAGCAAGATGCAAAGGAAATTGCACCACCCGCGCCACGTATTTTAGAGAAGAGAAAGAAAACCTAAGAATGGTGCACAATTAATTCATAACACAAGTTCATCAGTGGGTGGAATGATTCAAGTTGTCAAACGATGACATGTGCCAATGTAAATAATTTCAAGTCACAAAAGAAATTATTGCCTATTTTCACCACAGGGTGGCACCCAAAACGTTAAAGATGGTACCGGGGGGGGCAAGGTACGGAAGGGAGAACAGCCCGGTTTTCTAGTTCAGCTGCTTGGTCGCTAAAACGCACGGCAGGGACACCTCAGCCTCAGTGCAATTTAGTCTCCTAGGTCAGCGTCAAGATCAGAAAAAAAAATATTAAGCACGTCTTTCTTCATTGAAAACATTTAAAAGCCACTCCTCACAGATGAATTAAACATCATTTTATTGTACCCATCATCTTATCTGTCTTCCCCACCCGTCTCCTCTTCCCCCTTCTTGCAGCACACCTAAAACTTGGCCTTGCAGGGGAGAGGTGTGCGGGGACAGTCTGAAATTTCACCAAGTTCCAAACACGACGCCAGCCATTAAGTCAATGTCCGTCAGTGTAAATTAGCAGCAAGATATGCTGCAGTGTCCTCCGTGTAATTTTCTCTACTCTCCCTACAGTCCTTGAGAGACAGCCTTGGCAGAACAGGCTTTGGCAGGAGAATTTAGTCTGTGGCATCGGGATTAGAGTTTGCCTCACAATATTGATATCCCTCTCTTCCTGACAACGCATAATTCAGTCACTTCAGACCTGATCTATTTTAATGCAGTACAAGTGCCCTACATCCTCCGCTATTAGACTGTTTTAGTTCTCAGTTGTTTATAGTGTTTAATTATTTATGTTATTGAATGTATTTTGGTTAGAGAGGTATTTTAATGGAGGTACAGCTCTTGTACCTTTCTCTAACCATGAAAATCAATCCACAAGGTAGGAGAATGAGTCTGCACTTCTTAGGACTCAAGAGTACTCCTGCTTTTCAGCCATCGTCCCTCTCCCTTCTTCGCTGCATCGGTCTGGATCAAGAGAAAATGACAGAGAATTAAAGTATTCTTGGCAACTCCTGTCTGTTCTGACAACCCCTCACTTGTGCCACAACTGGTAAGGCAAAACCAGTGCTAAAACTGGTGTAATGTAATATTACCACTGCACAGCTCTTTTTTTTCCTGCAACGTAACATCCTCATCTACAACTGAAACAATTCTGCAGCTTTCTAATAGACTAAGGGGCATTTCTTACATCAGGTTGGCCCGGTAAGCATGTAAGACAACAAAGAAGAAAATTCAGCCATTCAAAAACTTGATAGGATTTTTTTTTGTCGACTTCCCGTATCTTCCATAGGTTTAATGAGTAACTGAAGGACACTTCATACATTTTAACACTTGTTAATAAGAGACTCCTTCTATCTACTGTATATAATTCTCATTAACAGTCAGATTAATTCCTGTAATTATATTTTGTCCCATGTAAGAGTGAAAAAAAAGAAAAAATTAATCCAAGACTAAAGAACAATGTAAAACTATTCTTTTTTTTAATTGTAGAGCACTATGACTTCATCATAATCTTCACCCAGAACTGTAATCTCATTACTTCAGCAACACTCAAGCATAGCAGCAGTTCTAAACTCAAAGCATATGCCTTACCAAAAAGAAAAGGGGAAAATTACACTCTATTATTCTAACTAAAATATTACAGTCTAATATTTATATAATGGCATCTTAAGAAAGCAGTTGTGGATTCTGTAATTTATGAGAGCCAAGAGTTCGCTTTTACTTGAAGAAAAAGATTAGATAAATTATAAATCAGAAAACATTCCCTCTGGGAAAAAAAATTAGGTCTGGGGGTACATTTTAATTGCTTTGTCCTTCCAAAGAAACACATGAATATATTATTGTTATTAATAACAATCAGATAGCTAAGCAGATGTTTCTGAAAGAATATAGAAAAATAAGTTGTGCTAATTACAAGAGAACAAACATGTAATATTTTTTCTCCTTATGGCTATATGGCTTTTATCTGTATTATAAAGAAGGCTTAAAAAGTGTTAGTTAAAGAAAAGCTGAAAACTGTTCTTGACATTGTAAGACAAGATGCTGTCTACAGTGAAAGACTGTGAAAACTAGCACATTATAACAGTTCAAGAAACAAACATTTTGAACCCAGCAATTAAGAGAAAGAGTATTTGTAAGAGTCCCTATGATTCATTTTGCCAATACCCAGAGAGCCTCAATTCTGCATCACCAGTCAGGGAAAAGGCATGTACTGGTTAAAGAAACAGCTTGACTGCAGCCACTGCTGAATATACATGGAGCTTATAAGCCTTCCTCCTAGTCCTTCAGCACTGCAAAACTTAAACTGTTATTTTTTTAAAAATAAAAGCCACAGTTTTTTCACAAACCTCACATCTTCCCTCTATGAAAGCCCCTCCCTCCTCTCCTGAAAGGCCAGTGTTTCTGTACGTTCCAGCAGCACAGGCTTTGGGCAGCTAAATGTTGAACTGCACTTGAGAACATTTCCACTGTTACTAGTGACCATAACGATGCAAAGCTGGGAAGGAGTGAAGTCACAAACAGCTGAAATACAGGCATCCTTTTCTGAACTACGGACTGCTAAATTACATCTGAAACGGTGTTAACGATACAAGACTAAAGACAGCTGCATACATTTATGCCCACTGATAATGTCATCCGACCTTGAAAGACGGCTACACTTCAGAAGAGCAGGTTACCAACACAACTCAATATACTGCAGCTTCCATAGACAACACTCTCAATGGAGACTGCCTGAGGACACACTGGCTGGACAATCCAGCCCAAATATTAGATATTTGTCTTCAGATGTGCAGCTGCATCACAACATGTCTTCATACGTGGACTATGGATGAATCAGAACATAGTTGTTTCAGATCCTCACCAAAAAAGAACTCATGGCTTATCAGTTAAAAAAAGAGGTTTAAATTCACCACATACTCACAATCTGTACCATTAATCTTTAATGACAGCTAGAAGCTACAAGTTTATAAATATATTTTTTTCATAATTGTGACAACCAGTGACTAGATGCAGTTTTGGTGGAAAATTGTCTGAAATACTGTAAGGCTAGGTAAATTACAAGGCATTATTAGAAAACGTTGATTTTGAACTTTTGGTGATATTACATTACTTTTACAAACATTAGAAACAAACATTACTTGGTGAAATATAAACATTGCAGAAGAAACTACAACCAGAAGTAATTTACCAGTTAAGTACATAGTTAAGAAACAATTTTTTTTTTTTTAAACAAAGTCAAGGTAAATCAAAGAAACAGTAATAAAAACTTGCACGTTAAAGAACATGGTCTTCAACAGACAGCATCTCCATTACAAAGAGAAATAATTCGCGTAACAGTAGAAGGGAGGAGTTAGGTTTGTTTAAACCATTCCAACAGTAATTTTCTGTCACAGCAGTCAGTTTTCCTGCATTACAAGATGGACCGATGTCCAGACATAGGCAGGTTTTGCACCCAGGCAGAGCTCATTTTGTACCAACTTTAAAATGCATGAACTTGACGCCAGGGTGCACCTCTGGACATACGCAAGTGTTTGTTATACCACAGTTTAGAAGCTGGACTTAGGAGCAATCCCAATCAATTTTAGTTTTACTGCTTTTGATCAGCTTTAAAAACATATATATTAGCTGTTTGAGTTTAAAAGTATAATACAATTTGGCTTATTCTTAAGATACAGAAATACAAAAATTTTAAAACTCACAACAGTAACACAACTTACTGACCTAGGTGGTTATAAAGAACGAAGTATAATGCGTGAGACTTCATTATGCGATTTTATGAAATATTGTCTGTTACTGGTATTCAAAAGATATGATTATGTCTTAGTGAAGTGAGATTGGACAAAAAAGAGCCTAAAGATATAACACTATTTAAGACATACAGTTCCCTTAATGACGCTTTTAACAGACTACTCTATACACAACACACCAATACATCAACTATACCGAACAGGTGCACCATAATATTGCATAGAAATAAATCCCTGGTATTAATACACTTGCACTGGAGACTAGGACTCTCTCCCCGCCTTACTAAATCAAAGCAAATCCATTTTTAAAAAAAAGCAGATCTCACATTTGACATTTTTCTTCGCTATGTAATTCTTTGGAATCGCTAGTACATGTGTTATTTCAAGAACATTTTTATTCCGCATGCTATTGTTTAAAATTAAAAAAACTAAAATTTAAAGGAAAACAGTCTTCCTGCCTTTCCCCCAAAAATATAATGTAAAATAATCTTTCCATGTTGCATAAAAAATAAAACCAGACCTTTCTCAACAACAGAAAGCTCAAACAAAATCCAGGATAGCTGAATGAAGAGGACAGTCATACAATCCAGGGTCAAAAATCCTCTCTGCAAAATAATTTAAAAGTCGTATTTATAAGAATAAAGAAAGAATCCAACCAATAGCAAATGGTTTTATAGTTCAGTCTTCACTGTGACCATGGAAGACCTACATTCAAGCCCATACACTGATTTAAGGAAGTTCTCTCACCACTCAACTATTTTAGGACAATTCTCTCATATAAGCTGAACCTGAGAAAACCTTCCTATTGAAACAGGTATGTTTCCCTGAACATCTTTCATTTTGAAAAAAATGTCACCATCTTCCATTTTTTTTTAAAAAATACTCATCAGCTCTACATAAGGCTAGGGTTTTTTATTTTTTTACAGCAAAATTGACTATATTTACTTCCTGCCTTAAGCTATGTAGGTTTGAAAAACCTTATTTTCAGTGCTCAAAAAATATTCTTATCTCAGTTATCATGTACACATGAAGTGCATACAAGGAAACAGAATTACTGGTGATTTGCCAAAAAGCCATGCAGTAAAATTGGAAGGTAAGAGTCATTTTCTTCAGATATGCCTTATAGTGAGCACTTTTATCTCATGATATAAACTGTGCAGACAGATTAAATCCATCCAAAAGTTTTAACGATATGCATTATGCAGCATCAAATAAATAACAGTAAAAGCTTAAATCCACAAATAGATTTCATAAAAAACTAGAACTTCTGGTTTCAGATAGAATATATATTTAGAATATCTGTGTAAGAGGTGAATATATACAATAAATGTATTTTGTTACATTAACTACAGTCACAGTTGGGTATTTTTACTTAACTACATAATCGTAGAGGTATACCAGGAAGACATATTTCTGACTGTAACTTCTTTCATTGTAATATGGGAAAATATTATCAAATTCTTCTGGATGCTACAGATACAGGATTTCTGGCACAGCTGAAAGTGTGTCAGGAATTATAATTGATTATTATATTTTTAGTATAAATTTCATTTTAATGACAAAGCCATTATTGGCCTTTTGGTGAGAGAGCTAAGGAACACAATGAGATTTATTCCTAGGAAATGTTGAAAGGCACGTAAAAAATTTCAATATATATATAATAATATGTTAAAACGCAGATTCTGAATGTTTCTGTACGTTACTTTACATTAAAATATAGAATTAGCAGATGTTTGCCTGTTAGCCCTACGGAAAAAGCATTTTTTCTATCTGTAAAGAGACCACACTTACGCATGAACAGACATTTGTTCATTCAAGTGAAACATTTTCCCCTCGCATATGCTGAAACAAAGGGTGTGCAATTATTCTGTTGTTTACTGAGATACCGAGGCCCACACACTCACATCAAACAGTTAGTTGCAAATGGTAAAAGGAGAAAAAAATTAATTTACCTGAAATAATATACATGTATTGAAAATGAGGATGACAGTTTCAGTTACTGATTTTATGCTAATAAATAGTAATATGTTTAGCTAGCTCAAATTCTGTTTACAGTCACTTAACTGTTCTGATTCCTGCTAGGGTTTCTAATAATTAGGGTAGATTTCAAAAATATTGCCACGGAAGTCATAGAATCACATGCAAAAAATCTACCAGTTTAAATGTGACAAAGCAAACATCAACGTATATCAGACATACAGTACAATTTGACTCACTGTATAAAGTATCATTATATTGCACATAAAATAACATGGCACGTTTCATAAAGCTACAACTTCGCACAATAAGTGACAGACACATTTTTACATCTGCAGAGACATAAGCAATGACTGATTCACTCCAAAGTGAAGTGGACAACCTAGGGATTATCGCCTAGCCTAAACCATTCTAGTATCACTTGGAAAGGAAGGTGGCATGGGCTCTAGTCATGCAAATAAAAATACAAAGAGCTGACATTTTTCTCAGAAAAAGGTTGGCTTGGAAGTTTTCAAATATTTTACTTTGCCTGTGAAAGTTCATTCTGTGGAGCTATGTTCTTTAGAAATGTGATTTTTAAAAGTTGTCTCGTTCCCATTAAGATGATTGATGTCCTGCCAACTTGAAAGTTATCCTCTTCAACATAGGTCTTTCTCCTCAAAGTCATAATTTATGTAAATATCATAATTCTTACTTGGGATTTTTTTTTCTTCATCTGCATTTACTGCACTGCTTCTAGCAAGCCACACAGAGATAGCAACAGGCTGAAATCTAAAGGATTGGAAACTGTACATGGACGCTGCCAGTGGAAAAAATACTCAAGAGTCATTGCAACTGAACATATTTTTTAAAATTTGAATAAATCTTGCTTGGAAATCAATTAATGTGATTGAAGTGAGAAGTGTGTAATTGAAGTAGTGCAGCTTTGCCATATACCACTGATAAATTTCTATTAAAACACCTCAAACCTCTTCCACAGACTTCATCAATAGCATTCGCAAGTCTAAACTGACTGAGCGCAAGGTTACCTTTCCAGGCTTTAAAAAGTAGGTGTCTATAAATGCTTCTAGAGGACCACGTCTTTTACTGGACTTGCACATATATTGTTGATAATCTGTGGCCAAATTCAAGCCCATAAAGTCACCCACGAAATGTAGTGTTGAGGATGAGCTTAACTGCTTGAAAGGTCAGGAGTCTCTGTTTTGTGAAACATCTTTCTGGTATGCTACACCCTCAAAAGGTTTAACATTCAGATTTACTATTTGACGAACGGGGCCGTAAACAAAAAGCAAAGAGCAGTAATATCTGAACGGTATTATAAAGCCGTAGCCCAATTCCGCCTACAAAATTTCAATTGAGAGCAACAGTAATTTCACCTAAGTCAAGATTAAAAAAAAAGTGAATACAATAACTTGCTAGTGTACTTGATGCACTTACATCCATTTAGGTATTCCAAATTCAGAGTTTAAGCCACAATTGCTATAAGGAGATTTTTAAGCGATTTTTAAATTATTAGAGACCTGCAGATGCTGCATAAATCAAATGACAATGAAAACTGCCATTCACTGGAAAATAAAGATATGGAATTAGAATTATTCACTGTTAAAAATGGTTTTAGCACCACTCGTGTTTCTAAAGCCATTAAAACAGTAAAACAGGAAATCTTGTGAAATCTTTATAAGCAAAGTTGCAGCATCATTTAATCTAAAATGCCCAGAAACTACTTTTTTTTTCCTCCAAGCATTTTTATCAGTCTACATAACAGTTGATGGTTCACTATTTGGGTAAAAAAGGCCAAGCAAAAAATGTTTTGGAAAGCTATTAACACATAAATAAAGAGACATTTGGCTATATTTCCACCAGATTTCAAAGTGCTTTCAAACGGAGACAAGTCCTTTTCCTTCTCTCCAGTATTAAGGCTCTTACAAAGAAAATAAGTTTGACTAAAAGACACTTGGGGTTTCTTTATCAAATACGCCACTTAATATACTTTAACCATGAACATTTTAAGACGCTAGTTCTGCAATCCTAGCTTTATAAATGTGTACTAGCAATATATAGGATTACTTTATTACAAGATCGGGGACTTAATATTCTAAAATGTGAAATACTCAGTAGATTTTGACACTACATTTCTTTTATATTCTATTAAAAACATACGGATTAGAAAACTGTCTGGGAAATTCAAACCTAGTTACCAATACTACAGAAAGTAGCCTTGCTATTATTTCTATTGAATCAGAAACAGTGATCTAGAGAAATTAAATTAAATACTCTTTTCCCACCAAGTTTCCAGACCTTTCCCCTCCCATCCGTATTTATAAATTTAATTATTCTGACTGAACCAAACCCTCAGGAGACAAAAGTTCTCTCAATTCCCACTGAAGTCAAAAGGTTCTACGAGAACTCGACATTACTCAAGCCGTTTTGGACACTTAAACCTTTTCAAGGAACACAAAAATGCAGTTAAAAATCACATTTGATTCCCAAACAATCTACAGAAGATCCAAAACATTACAGGCCTGATCTTATAGCCCTTCATAATCAGAAGATCACACTGACATCAGTTTTACCACTCTCAGATTGTAGAGGTCCCTCTCCTGCAAACACATACACACCTAAATCCTGGAAAGTCAGCACCCAGATTCGGCACCCGCACAACCTGTGTTCAGCTGAAGTCCTGAAAAAGCAAGTTTGAAAAGCAAAATGCTACCCTTACTGCTAATATAATTTAAAACATACCTTAGAAGGAAGAAGCCAGCATGCTCTGTAATTTTTATACATGTAATTATACATGTAATTTTTATACATTTTTTACATGGCAAGATACGACTTTCTTCAGTTTGTCTGACTAAATTTAGCTAGCTTTGTGAAATCTGGCACTTACTGAAATTATTAGGAAAAATTTGGAGCATTTTCTTTTCCAGAAAGCAGGCTCCTGCACCGATACCTTAGCATACGAAATCCAGTTAAACTGTTAACATGAATAAAACTGAAAGCATCGCTTGGGATGTAGACTAAAATTGTGGATTCAATTCTTGCCATCTCTAGTTCCTCTGGTGCAATTCCACGACTTTCCTGCTGAACGGAGCACAAGCAGCTCTATGGAACCAATCCAACTGCAACAAACATCAGACCCTGACAACCCTTTACAACAACATACCACGTGAATTTTACAACAGAACACTTGCTTTTTAAAAGAAATCTTTCAGTGGGTCGCATTTCAATTAGAACGTGACGTTATTTTTCAACTTGTTGAAACACACGAAACAGGGTTCAAAATTAAAAACAAAATGTAAATATATCTTTGTTTTAAACCGAGCAATCATTTTTACAGCATGATGAAACACAGCTACACCTGGGGGCATCCATGCTCTTGTCTTTTTGGGTTCAAAACCACAATTTGTCCCATAACCTTGCCCTATCAGGCCCTTAACCCTGCAGGACAGTTAACACGAGTGGGTCAGCGAGGCTCTGAACAGGGACCCAGCACCTCGCCGGAGCAGGGCTTTGCTTAAGCAGGATTAGACACATAGGATGGCCGGACGGATGCCCCTTGACATTGCCCTCCCTGTCACCAGCGCCTGACCCCGCTGAGGCTGAGGTGACAGCAGACGATCCTGACCTCCGGCAGCATTTCCTTACACCTGTGGATCCTGGTCCTGGCCAGTAAATTCAGCAAATTCGCACTCCAGAGCCCGGTGGGGCACCTGCTGTGGTGGCGGCCACAGCGCACCAGACTGAGGTGGAAACCACGCCTGGCCTTCCCGCCGACACCTGGGAGGGTTTCCCCTCGACGTCGTGAGTGAAACAGAAAATATAAGTTACCCCTCTGTAAACAGAATTCAGGAAAATTTGTCCTGGCGACTTACAGAGAAGCGGCTGGACGCGAGGCCTGCACTGGGCCGCAGAGCCCGGGCGGGGTGTTGGGCTCTCCCATGAGGGGTCCCGCCGGCCCCCGGCCCCTCAGGGCGGGCGGGACCGGGCTCGATGGCCCCTCAGGGCGGGCGGGACCGGGCCCGCGGGTGCCCCCGCCGCCCCCCGCCTCANNGATCCAGGCGGTGCTGTCGGGGTCCTGCAGCGGGCCGGCGGCGGGCGGGCCGCGCTGGCGGCCCCTCAGCCGGTAGTTCGCCCCTTCGTTGTTGTCCCAGTACTCGGCGCCGGCGACGCGGTAGCGGACGGCGAACTCCAGCGCGGCTNGCCGGCGAACTCCGGCGCGGCTGCGGCGGCGGCGGGGCCGAGGGGCAGGAGGAAGGCGAAGCGGTCGGTGAGGCCGTCCGCCGGTCCGGCCGGCTGGTAGGCGGCGGGCACCTCGGCGCAGCTGGCCCAGCGGTTGAGGGTGTAGCGCACCGAGACGGCCTTCTCGTAGGCCAGGTTGAGGACGCGGACGGCGCCGCGCAGCCCCGCCGGCTCGGCCCGCACCCACTCCAGCCTCACCTTGTGCTGCCGCACCCGCTCGGCGAAGCCGGGGCTGGCGCCGGGCTGCGGCGGGAAGAGCGGGT
>VYZM01020754.1:1892004-1918809 GCA_013398915.1 Dromas ardeola | reverse complement strand
AGGGATTCCCCGGTGGAAGCATTAGGATTCATAGCGCCGCTCTGCCTCCTCCGATCCCTTACAGAAATAGCTGCTCAAAGGAAGAGGCAAAGCCGGGCTCCGGGAGATTAAACGGGCCGATAAGAAACAGCTGGCTTGCAAGTTGGATCTCGCAGTGTACATTTAAAGGAAGAAATCCAGCTAATCTGCTGTAATGCGTTTACAGTACATCTGCTGAATAAAATACACCTGCCGCAGCCCCGCTCCGCCTTTCCACGGGTAGTAAAAGCAGCTCCGCTCTGGGCGCTGATTACGAAACATGAACCGCGGTCGTTCTTTTCGGAAGAGCATTTGATAATTGCCAAGCCATATTCAAAGGAATTATAGTTGCATGAAAAGCAGACTCTGGTGCAGCCAGTTCAGGGAGCTAAATAACTATTTTAGCAAGCCGCTTCATTCCAGACTTTCCGTAATCTGGTACTCGTTTTTAATTAGTAAATTGCATTAAAAACAGTGATCCTGCCACCCTGCCAGAGACTGAGCCTGAACTGTGTTGACATGTGATTCTGATTTAGCTTCTGAGCAGGAGGTTTTACACCTTCATCATTTTATCTGCAGCACTTGGTGTTCCTTTGAAAGTCTAGGCAGTGGAAATGCAGCTGATGAGATTAATGGGACAAATAAACCCGATAAGAACCAAGAGTTAAAAAAAAAAAAAAAAGCCACTAGAACACAGGGAAAAGCTCCCTGCTGTTTCTCTCAATTATCAGCTTTAATTCCTTTATTAATAAGCATGAAAATAATTCCTAGCTTATTACCGCCGGGTTCCACATCTTTTTAATGACAGATGGTTCGTAAGTAGGGAATGAAAAAATATGCCCAGCAGTGTTAAATTTGACACCATTGTGCTTCCCAATGATTTATCGTGTCATTGTCTTACACTCACAGGATGATCATACGTTTTGAAAAATTAAATAGTAATAACATAAAGGATTACATCTGAATTCATTAGCCCAGGATCTTAAAATTGTCTCACTTGTCCTTTAACTCACACCATGGCAAAGATTCGTTAGGCCTCTTTCCCGTGCCTCCCTCCCAAAAATGAGTATTTCAGGAAAATAACATGAAGTCATGTTTGGCTTTCATCTATTTATACTCATTTGGGGGAGAAAAAGAACAGACCCACAGAACCGGTCAAACAGAATTTAAGACTACGTCCTTTTGAATTATTTTTTAGTAATTTCTATATGTCATAATGAAAATTTTCTGAGGAATTAACACTTGCTTTTGCTGTTGTTAATTAAAACCAGTAAGCAGTAAGAACTTTTTTCTTTTACAATAATATGCAAAGTCTTTGCATTTTTAAACTGTTGTGAAACTATCAGAACTAATAAACTAAATTGGTTTAAACCTGGTTACACATTCAGTCAGTTTGGGATATGTCTTTGTGGCATACACGGAGAACACGAGTATTTGCAGTAATTTAGGTTCTGCTGTACTTTACACAATAGGGATGCCTTAGTAGAGTTTGACTTCCCCTCTTCTGGTAATTTTAGTTGCCTAACTTCTCCTTATCATAAACTTGTGTAATACTCTTGCTTTTTGGCTTTTTCAGGCCTCTTCTTCCACAACCTTGGTAACATTTAATGGAACAAAAAAAAACCCCAACCAACTCCTTTCTTCGCTGGTGATTGTTGGCAATGTAGTTCATGTAACCAAGTTGAAAATACAGATTCCACAAAGTTAGTAAACCAAAGACTGGCATAAAAAATGAGAAAATCTTGTGATAAGAAAGAAAAAACCCAAAACAACACAATAAGCTTTGGATTAGCCAGGTCAAGGCCAGATGAGATGCAGATGAACGCACATATAAACTGACTGACGCGATGGGAACACAGTTCAGAAATCTCAGTTGTTCAGCCCCGGTCATCATCAGGTAAGACCTGATGGTTCTTTAGCCTTGCAAGACAATGAGAAAACTGTATGGGCATGTGGGTGGTGGAGAAAAGGGTAGAAAGAGACTTGATATAAATGCACGCCCA
The DNA here is from genome assembly GCA_013398915.1 of Dromas ardeola. Lineage (NCBI taxonomy): Eukaryota > Metazoa > Chordata > Aves > Charadriiformes > Dromadidae > Dromas > Dromas ardeola. Next base: position 1,916,788 of record VYZM01020754.1, on the reverse strand, counting down.
CTGTAAATCATTTCACAGGCGATCCTTGTGGAGTAGAGTGGAAGAAAGCCATTGACAGGCTTTTAAAAAATCAGAATTAAAGGGTACTTAAATCATCAGAACATCAACTCACCAGCTAATCCTGGAAGTGCTCACATTTTCACCTGCAATTTCCCCCAGACACCTGAAGTTCTGTCACACACGGGGCACCTCAGCCTTGCCTCTGCTGAGCACTGTCACCATGTAAACTCCACCAGCGTCCACAACAAAGGTTATTTCTCACTTTCGTTCTCTTGACCATTCCCAACACGTCTTGCTGAATCTACCATGGGAGGCACGCTGCTGCTTTCTTTTTACTCTTGTGCTCACTTGCCAAGGGCGAAGCTGTGGGAACTCTTACCCGCATCTTTCACTTTTAAGGCTGGTCTTCCTCGACCGATGAATTTAAGACAGACATAGTAAACAAAAGTTGTAGGCCCTGAAATTTAACAAACATACACCCAGACATTCCCTCAAATAGCCTGCAGCTTTGTGCATCCTTCTGTGATGTGGAAACTGTGGTAAGAGTTGAAAATGGGAAGGACCAGACCTCATTTGTAAAAGGAAGGAAGTTCTTTTGGTTTTGCCTACTGTAAATATTTGTACACAGCAAACGCTTAAATCCTTGGAAGCGAGCAAGCACTACCACACATAAAGAAAGTATGGCTTAATATATGCAGTGGTAGGCATCCATACACCACCCCCTCTCTATCTTATTTTAGTTCACAAAATTTTGAACATGTAAGTTTAGAAGTCTAATCTGTCTGTTTGTCTGTAGTGCTATATCAAGGACATTACCCAAGGCTCTTTTCTAAATAATACGTTGATAACAAAGCTGATGATAAAGAAATCATCAGTACTGATCTAGCTAGCCCCTTTAAAGAAATATCTATTATCTTTTCACTGGAAAAGAATGTTTTTATGACAAGATAATTGTGAAGGTGCCAGCAGGAATAGAGCAGTCATAATGTAAATTCTAGAGCTGTACAGTGTTGCTGTATTATGGGGTAACAAATTCAGAAGCTCTTACATTGCAATTGGTGTCGACTGACTTAGGAAATGGCCCTCAGGCATTGTTTTAATTCCTACGGATTCCTCTCCCTCTGCAGATTTAAATAGCATGGTCATAGGGTAAAAGTTTGCCCTAATAACATTGTCCTAATAACTTCTTGTCGACCCATCTCTGCATCTTCCAGCTGACATCAAAAATTTCGAAGACAGCCTCTTGTTCTGCCGAGGTAGCACTGAGCGACCCTGACATTTCTGCCGTGCCAAACCGCCTTCAAAATCCGTCTGATGCCTGAGAATTTCCAACACACCAGACAGAGACGTTTGGCCCCTTCTTTTGTTAAGATTGGTATGATTCGCAGAAAAAAAAAAAAAGGCAAAAGCGACGCTGGCAATGAACTGGGAGCTTTTCTTCTGCTGCATTTATCAATTGTCTTGACTCCGGGTAATCTAGAGAAAGCAGATGCCGGGGACACTGGGGAGCATTAGGCAGAACTACAATGGAACCATTAATAGGGAGGAGCGTCTGAGTGCTGGGGCTTATCCAAAGTGGCCACTGTCACACGTCCACTTTAACTTTCCAGAACAGGTTTATTTTTAGCAATGAGAATTGTAGGAAGATAAAATGGATGTAAAGGCGAAGTGCATTACGATTACATCAGCTTTCGGGATGAAGTTGAGACTCACTATGTGAATTGGAAAGGTCAGCTTCTACTCTCATTTGTATCTCTGCAGCTCTTCTGAAGCTGATGAACTATGTAGGTGTTACGTTAGAAAATCACCCCACAGTTTGATAATCATATATGACTACATGAATCTGACAATGGTATTTACTCTGACAGTTCGTAAGCCTTGCATGATACACTTGTTTTTCATGCTTATACTTTAAAAATACCTTCCCACGCTGTTTCACATTAACGATTAACTCCGACTTTATTTATTTCCCCAAGAAAGTATCTTAATCACATCTCAGAGAAGCGACAGATTAGAATCAGGTAATGTGTCTGAGGTATACATATATAAAAAATTAAGCATTCTGGTAAAGAACAATGGTATCTGTATCAAACATTACCTTCACCTAAGCAGGATGTGCAGCCTTTATCTAATAAGATGCAACTTGTGTCATTCACAGAGTTGTAACAAGGACATTTGGTGTCGAAGATCAGTGAATAATTTCCAAAGGGCTCCACCTTCTGCTAAACAGAGAGATGTGACCCTTGGAAAGGTTGCTTTGTGGTTGGTTTTGGGTTTATTGGTTTTTGGTTTTGTGTTTTTTTGTTTGTTTGTTTTTTAAGTATCAGGATCCAAATGAAGATACAGTATTAAAAAGAAAATAGAATTGCAAGAGTTCACCTCAGTTCATGACCTTGTGAATCTGCCTTACTGTATGATGAAGCTCACACACAATTTTATTAGTTAAGCATTAACCACCTCTGTTGACTCTAAGGGATTGGCTTAAGACTTCTGGAGACAGCATAAGCTAAAAAAAGCCCCAATTAAGACTTCAGTGGAAAGGAAAAAAACCCCAAACTGATACATCTCGTTTTGTGGAAAAGATGATAAAGAGCTTTTAAAGTATTTTTCTTATATAAATAGTTCTGCTGGTTTTAAAAGGATGGAACGTTTTTAACAAGGATTAAGTAACAGCTAGCAGGACGGGGACTCTTTCAGTCCTAGAACTTTTAACGTAGATTTTCATGCAAATATCTGAAGAAATGCACTTCAGGATGTCCCCAAATCCCATCTTCTGGTAAGAGTGCTTGTGACTCAGTCTTCATGCCATGTTATAAAATAACCACAGGACTTTCTAGCAACTGCAGATGGTCTCAGTAGTGCAAGTTAATGATTTTAGAAATAAAAATATGCTCGTTTTATGCTTGATCTTAATTTTCATATTTTTTCCTATTTAAAGACCTATTGGTCAGGCAGTGATTCATTGGAAGAGATTATTTAGATTTCTTATATTGTAAGATCCGTTTGTGTCCTCATTTTTTATTTGTTCTTTTCTTCACCTTTCTCAAAGTTTTTCTTTCCTTTTTCTCCTATTTGGTCATTTCACATCTATTTTTCTCATACGCACTACTCTCTTCCTATTCATGTTTTTAAACCTCTGTATAGGCTCTCTCTTTCCTTGTGCCCCTTCCAGCACTCGATTTTTTGCTTTCCAAGCTGCCCGGTTCTGTCATTTCTCCTATTTGCTGTTCTTGGCTGACTGTTCCCAGCTGCCCGCCCATCATTAGGCTTCGGAGTCCTTCCCCACCAGCCAGCTTCCAGCCACCTCAGGCCAGCCGCCAGCTTCCGCATACAAAGATTCTGCCATATCCATGCAAATCCCAGGACCCACGGAATAATTTGAGGTTGGGAGGGACCTCAGGAGCTCCCCTGCAGGGTCCCACTGCCTGGGCACCTCTGCCGAGGCCAATACGATGTTTCCCCCTCACGAAGAGGCCCCACCATTTCCTCACAGGAACATATTTCCCTATTACCAGGTGCAAGGCCGGGGTAAAATGGATCCACCTGCCTGCTTCTAGCTGCAAAAACAAGCCAAAAAATGGAAGGCAAATGAAACTTCCAAGAATTGCCAGTTTTTGCTTAGGCATGTTGCCATCTCTTGACAGCAGTATAGGTCACGAAGCCAAGACCACAAGAAATCAATCAAAATCAGAAGGCGAGTTAAGCATAGATGATGCCATAGCTGACACAGCTTCAGAAAAGGAAGAGATTTCAACCCATTCTAGTAAGTCTTACTGTTGTCCTACAATGTGTAGCATTAGTATGGAAATACGTAACAGGGTACACTGTTCAAACATTCCAATGTGTGGCATTAGTATGGAAATACGTAACAGGGTACACTGTTGAAACATTCCAAGGCGAAATGAAGAACCCACCAATAAAAAAAGAACACTGTACGTGGAACCTGGAAGATGTAAAAAATCCAGCAGCTGTAAGGCATAAAGAGATTAATGGGCTTGATCCAAATGGCTCTGAATCTTTGAGTCTTCACAAGTACTTCCACCTGTGAAAGGTGCCACTCCCAAGGACACTTCAGACCCTTCTTGGAAGAATACAAAAGCCATTATCTCTTAGAAGATGCTCAATGGTCCTTCAGCTGAGATTGCTTCCTGTAGGCAAGGTACTCGTGCAACAGAGCAGAGGGTGGAAAAAGGAGATGACATCACAAATGATAAAGTGAAGGGACAAAAAATAGAAATTAATGAATCGTCATTTATCTCAAGCCATACAAAGGTCTCACTCCTGCAAGAAGGTCCTGAGCAGTTACACTGGCACTGTGCTCTTACATCCAACAAAAGTCTTGCAACTGCTTCTAATCCTATTGCTTTTAAAAAGAACAGTCGCCATGCCTCTACGCAGATTCCACATACAAACCAAAAACAATATACAAAACATGATGACTTCCAGGGCTCTTTAACCAATAACGTCAGGAAGAGGTAATTGAGGTCAAGGAAGGAAACGAATCAAAAAATGCAGGAGGTTCTACTGCTTTCTGGACCACCTCCCTTAGCAGTCAGCCACGTGCCAGGAGCTGCGCTGCTGCCTAGACTGACCTAACATTTCTCTTTTGTAATTTCATGCTTTTTCAAAGCTTGTTAGACTGCAAGAAAAAAAAATAAAATTTCCTTGTGAGCAATGTGGATATTTGCAGTTTTTGTAGATGCTATTAATAGCATTATAAGCTGATGAATGCCAATTACTTTCAGGTAGGTTTAGTTTCTTCCTGACCATAAGGTAGATTCATTAGAGCCTTAAATAGCTTATTCTGGGGATGAAGTGCAACCTCTTCATTTAGGTTCACTCTGATGACTATGGTAGCCTCACATGGTAGTTAGGCATTTGATGACGCTGAGCACTGAAGCAATGCCTAACTTTAGGAACATTCTAAAATCCATGCCTGCTCCGCAAGGCATTTAATGATACTCTTAACTTAGACAGTGCTAAATCCTATTGAACTTCACAGACACACATTTGCATACATTCCTTGCTAATTTGGCACCTAAAAGAAATGGAAATGACCTGGAAAGCAGACAGTGGTGGGACTGACAATTATTTACAATTATTTTTTCTTACTCGTTAAGTAGGTTCATTTTTTAATCCTGTTAATGTGTTCTTTGCTTCTTTCTGTTTAGTATGTATTCTGTGCATTCTGATATTCACTTATTCTTGTTTCATCTCATACTACATGAGGGACTTTCAGATCAAGTGCTCTTTTTGTTTAGCGCAAAAGCAAGTAAAACAGCAGTCCTTCCATAGATACATGGGTAACTGCGATTCCATTCAGCATTGAGGACAGAGATTCGTTGCAGCTTACCCCTCCCCTCTTCTGATGCTTTGGTAAAAATTTGTAACAGGGAAAAATAATACCAGTGCAAGGCTCCCAATAGCATGTGTTTCCCACTTTAAAACAGATGGAGAAATTCAATGTCTTTTTAGATTTATTTCTTTACTAATAAAAATGTGCGTAAATGTAGTTTTTAGTAGTTTTCTGGCATCAGTTTGTTAATTGTGTTCGTCTTCAGGTATCTCAACATCAGACTTAAAGAATAAACACGTTCTAGAGGCATAGTTTAGGTAAAATAGGTGGTATGTATTCTATGTATCTAAATAATTATATGTTTATTCCTTTAAAAAAATGGAAGGATGACATGGCTTCATCTCTTCACCCTACACTCACGTGAAACGACCTCTAGAGAAGAACGCAGGAGCTGAGTGCTGGTGTTAAATTAACAGCTTCAAGCAGTTGTCTTTGTCTCTTAATATAAATTTTCCTGGGAGTTGCTTAGGGAAATCTGGAAATCTTTTAGAACACTAATTGGTATAGAAAGTATGTTACAATTCTTTAAGAAGCGTATCTTTAAGCAGAGCAGCATATCAGCTTGAAGCGCAGAGTATGAGTTGTCGCACTTGGAGGTTAGAACCTGGCCATCGTTTTTTCTGGCAGCAAATTTGATTTTTCGAGCGAGGGTAGGTGTGTATTGGAGAGAGGAGTGCCACCTACTGAACGGCCAACCGGATACGCACCTACGCCAGAAACGGCACAAGGCAGGATTACTGTCTTCTGCATTCCCTCACTCTTCCTGAAGAACAAAAGCTAAACGTTTCAATCTGAAACGGCAGTAATTTTTTGTACCTGTTTGGTATTTTGTTGCAAGTCAAGAGGGAAAGTTATACAGAACCTATTAAAAAGTTACAAAGATCTATTAAAAATAGGTCATGATAGTTGATCCAATGTTCTACATGCATCTTTTATCTCTTTCACTACTATGGACATCTGAAAATCCCAGCCAACGACTCTCTGGAGTCAAGCTCTATCTTAGTGGTTAATTTCCAGGAAACAACAGGTTTTTTTGTGGTAGTGACTTGTCCTAACTGCTATTCAGTTCTGGTGCTACGCTTACACAAGGGCAGTATCATTCTGGCAGAACAGAGAGACCCTCTAACATACCGTTTTCTTCCCTTCTTTGTACCCTTCCCCCTGGTGGTAACATATTTTCTAATCCTGTTTTTCATATTTAGATATAAAATGCAAGCTCTACAAAAGAAGCATCCTTCACAAATAGCCCCAGGATAAATAAATCCATATATACTTGTTTCAGTCCCATTTTCCACTAAATAGAAAATTTAAACATACACGTATCTGTGAAACTAGTAACATTTTCCATAGTCTAGAAGGAGAGAAGATCGCCTCTCCCATTCAGACAACTGAAAGCACTGCTGCTTCAATGAACTGAAAAATGAACTGCATTACAAATTAACAGTTAAGTAAAGCCAAACTTGTTCATTATAGTAATTGTAAGTTGCACCCATTGCAGACAGGTAGTAAATTCTTCAGGACTACAGAAAAAAATGTTTCAAGTTGCAGGGAAAACTATAAACTTCATTTACACGTTTTCCAGTGTTTCATGCCAGCTGAGATTTTTGCTGAGGTTTTTCAAACTGTCAAATCAGATGAGACAGAGGTTTTACCACAACCTGATACAAGATGATATTTCTAAGAACCACACTCGCAAATTATTGCTACAAGACCTGTAGCAGAAGACCAGAAGAGCTGCTAACTAAAGGTCTGGAACATAAAGAAACAAATACACAACACTTAAACCATCATAAGGTTAATCAGGTTTTGCGCCCTTGAATACACTGGGTTCTTCTACCACAGGAAACAGCAGCTTCTTGTTTACGTGTAAATTCTCTCAGGAATAAAGCCATTCCCGTTCAAGGAAAGGAAATAAACTTAAGGGCTAGATCAGCTAGAAGTGCTTCCTGTATTCAAGGTGCCAAAACAAAACAAGCGAGAAGGGAATTGTTGACAACAATGTGAAAAATACAATGACGGAACACCTGAAAGTTTAATCAACATTTTTCCCCTTTTGTTTTAAGTTCTAACTTCCAAAGGACTGATTCCAGAGGACTCACTGTCAAATGCTGGAGCCAGAAAATCTGCCCCTGTCTTTAATTCCATTGTTTTGACAGAGAACAATCAGCTTGCCAGCATGCAATTTCTTTAAGTGAAGGAAATTCAGGAACTGAACACGAACTGGTCAGGGATGCTTTCACTGCCAGCAGAAGAAATAAGTGCCTTCTCAGCAACAGCAAACAAGAAGGTAGTTAAAAAATACATGAGGCTTCCCTCCTAAACAGCCATTACCTTCTTCTCAGTCTGTTCTCAATCGAGAGTTAAAGTTTGTCCTGCCTTTTAGACTCTCTACCATTTGTGAAAGTTTCATGAGGATCAGTCTGTCAAAGTATCTGACTTTTGTCCATGGGCCAAATCTGGTCTGAATAATGAAAAGCCTGAAATAACTCAGCCTAAACTAAGCAGGATCATCCCTGCGATAGGAATAGGGCTATTATTGCTGAAAGGATTGTCAGCATCTTATACATTTGACTCTTTCATAATTTTAAATGCTCTGAACAGGAATTTAGTTTCTAGATACTCATGAGATACTCCCCTCTGGAAATGCCTTGTGTATTTTGGTATGACTAGGGCTGAACGCTGCCTTGTGCAAATACTCACCTCCGAGTCCGTCGGGACTGAAAACAGCAGCCTGCCGTATGCCAGAGAATGTTTCATTTGCGTGTAATAGCACAGATGAGCTTCCAGTCAAGGAGCATCTGCTCGCTCACTTACTCTGAATTATACATACAGGATACACAGGTGACAGTAGAAATCGGCATTTGATATCCTCCAACTAACATCAAATAGTGGGATCATTACTAAGCCTGGGAACTGTACAGGAAGAAAAGAGACAAAGTATGATCCATGCTCCAAATCAACCTACTCTAGCTTTGTTTTTTTAAAAATATTCATAGTGGCAAAAATTATTTTCTCAGCTATATAATATATATTGCAAAATGATATAAGCTGTTAGAAAGAACTGTTAATTTTCTAGTAGGATACTTTGAAAACTAATCATCATAACGCAGTTGAATCTCTACTTGATGTTACTTATGACTCTAGACATCTTGACAATTACAGGAGGGCTAGATGGCAAGGTAGAGGAAGAACGCAAAGTAATCCTTCTGTCATGGGAGCCTGTTGGAGAAGAAAGGCATTCAGTGAGCTGAAACTGTAGAGATATTCCACTGTGCAAACAAGGTAATTACACATTAAGTGTTGCACGCAGTGCCGAGAGGTTCGAGATGGAGCACCACTAGCGCAGCCAGCCTGGGGGCTGCTGGTGTGTATCCGATGCCACACAGAACTCTATGCACAGGTACACTTGCAGCAGAGAACCTCCCGAATTGATTTTTTTCAGGTTTATGAAGTGTAGAATTTTGACATTCTGATTAGATTTCTATTGCGAGTTTAAACTTCCTAGGATTCACTGAGAAGCAGGACCACACAGTAAAACTTTTGCAGCCTCTGGAGGTCAAGGACTGACGTTGTAAGACAGTTTTAATTTAGAAAATTTTTACCAATTCAAAAGACACCTAGCTTTCAAAAGGTTAAGACGTTAAGGAGCAATGGGTGGTACTTGCCAATAGGCACTGAATACCCTTCCCCTGCCTCTGTAGGCAGGAGATCACAACCATTAAAACAGAAGGCAAGAACTGCTTGAAGTTGAACTTTATTCCAAAATATGTACAATTTACAGGACGAAGTGCTTCATTTGTGAACAAAACGTTTCAATACTTGAGAATAACTTACTAGTAGCTTTGTGTAACACACCAGTTTCCAACAGAGGGAAATACGAAACAGTATTTTGGCACAAGGTTTTCTCTGCATGCATTAATATACTTAAAAGTTTCACAATTACTAGGACAACATTCCTTCTTTGGGATTGTCACTTGTAAAATAGGTTAAAGAAATTAATGCTTGCTTTTGTCTGCTCATTGCGAGCTTACTGGCTTAAATAGCAAGAATTAAACATGGACATCCTTTGAAAACTAAATCTGTCCACTAGATCAAAATCCCACCAGTGATGAGAAGAAAAAGTATTTTATGGACATTTCTCAGCCTTATTGAGATTAACTCACACATTCTTTGGGAAAGACCCACCCATGAGATTTATTACTCATACACTCCAAATAATTACAAGTTTAAATTAGATCATAATCAGGTGTTGAATTCTGTAAGCCAAAAAAAAAATGGCTATTTTCATAGCTAGCTTTATCATAGATGCACTTGCAAGTATCTGTAGACAGAAGCGCTGTCAATCCAGCTCTGCGTGCGGGTGCCTGAAGCGTGCATGTAGAGCATTATTGTTGTGAATGGAGGTTGTACAGTTTACATCATCCCAAGTCATCTATTACATTCCATTGCTAGTTACCTTGAAGATACTGCTGTAAAGCCAGTATGTGAAAAAGAATCAGAAGTAAAGGGCTTCTGTTACTTAACTCAGCAGTTCCTTCAGGAGTTTCCACTGTTTCAGGCTGTCCAGTTGCATTTTCGGTGAAGTGGAAGAGTCACGTGCACGAACACAAAGATAACCCTCAACCTGACTGCAAGGCAGCGCAGAGTTGAACGACGTAGTTCCTTGATTCTGTTCATTGCATAGCAATGGCATTTTAAACAACAAAATTCACTCGTGCTCTGAGCAGCAAATCCTTCCAGCACACATTTAAATTCACATCAACTGATACAAAAAAACAACCCAAAAGGAACAGAAGATGCACGGTTGCATCATGCATTGAAGCTTGCTACCACTGACCAACCCGACCCTCATAGTGTTCATATGAAGTTATTAATGGAAGTCTGTTTGCAATCGGCCTATGCCATTAGGAACGCAAGCACAGCAGCACCTTAAACCAAACATGAACGGAAAAGCTCGCAAGGCCCAGAACATTAACAACATTTTGGTGTGAATGGATTTGGAACAGTAAATTGTACATTAAAATCATGTCTGAAAAAACAACACATCAAAAATAGATTAAAGCAAAGGAAGCTGTACAGCCTTAATGATGAAGACAAGTACATTTGGTTCACCTCTGAGCTGTCATTTCAGTAACATACTCTTTTGCACGTTGAGCACACTCTGTTGATTCAGTATTGTGTTAGTCCTGCCGACTTATATTTGAAGGGCTACTAAAAAAACCTACCAGCCTACGATCTCAGTCCTGCCACCACTTACAGCTCTACCCAGCCTCACAGGAAAATCAATTCACATCTGACTAAGCACGTGAGCGTGTGCTGGCAGGATAAGGATTCAAAACAGTCATCTTTCTTTGTTCTGTTGCCTCTACACAACTGAGGTACATATGACTAATAGGGAAATTCAGCCTTTTGTTTTCAACAGAAAAAAATGACTGTGTGTGTACCTCAAAATAAAAATTTGTAACAAGTATTAGTTACATACATTAATTGAATTGTTCAAAACTAGATGAGGTCTCTCAAGCTTGTTTTACAGCTGTTTCACTTACAGCTGCAAGTATTTTTTTTTTCTTTAAGATTTCATATCCTTTGGGAAGTGAATTTTTTTTTTGACACAAGCAGCTTTGCATAGCTAACAGTATGTAGCATGAGTGAACTCTGACTTTAAACTACCAATTTCTCTAGGCTGACATGAAGAGTTGGGGGAGGATTCCTTCCCTACCCAAAGCAGAAAGAAGCATTTACAAGCGTATTAGTGGAAACAGATGCAAATGAAGCCAAAAGTAGACAAAACACACATCTGCTGTCATACAAGCTGTTAACACAGTGACAAATAAACATGGAAGGCAACAAGACAGACCTCTCATTTTTCAGCTGTTTTGTGCTTATGTTCTCATAGGACGCGTGTCCCATATTTGCTGTTTCATTTGTTTGATTTTTTTATATACCAGAAGAAAAAGCTCCAGTGAAACTACAAAACTACTAATTCAATTTTAGAGTAGCATTACACAGGCACCCAGATGAAGATCCAGCAATCGCAGCGTAACAGAATTAAGCAGGAAACGCAAAAAGTACAAGTAACATTAGTATCACTTCCAGATAAAAATTTGTGCTAAAACGCTATGGGGAATCTGACGTTACTTTTTGTAGAGCAGTTCAAACGGCAGTAAAGGATACAAAAGAGAATAAGCAAAGTAGTAAGTCACTGCTGACCAATACTTACAATAGACACACTGCCTTGAAAATCAGAGACAAACTGCAGAAAAAGGGAGATAAGTATCACTTTAGTACCACCAAGAAATAGTTCTGATTGAAGTTTATTTTTAAAACAACGGCCAAAATAGAATACTAGCCGTTTTAAAGAACTTGTTCCATTTGAAGAATTAGAAGTATTCAGCAACAGTATTTCAGATCAGGTTTCATTAGGTTTACTGTTGGATTCAGCAGACTATGAAGTCTGGTTGCAGTCTTCACATTTTCATAAAAATACTTAATAAATCCCAACTGAGTGACATACGCCAGCAACAACAGGATCCAAATCAGTTTCTAACTTCTATGAATAATTTATGGAGAACCAGATTTGTGAAGAAACTAGTTAATTTTGGTCAGAATGAACCACTTCCCTAAGACAACGCAGATGCATTTAATGATTTCTTAATCCTGCACTTTCAATAAATAATTTCATATTGTAGTACTGTGTGCACCAAATTAAAGTTCAAACTATTTTAAATCCATAGGATGAGTGAAGGGAATGGTATTTGCATGTTCTAATAAACCCCACAAACCTCATAAATACTTTTAATTACAAAGTACAAGGAATGTGTAACAATTACATTGTAACATTGCATCCACACAAACCGTAGGTTTTTTTCTGATAGTCACTGATGTTAAGAGCTTTGGCTTACACAGTGAGAACATGGCAATTCTCATTCTGATTTGTAAATTGGTTTCCAAGTCCTTGAATTGTTAGCTGGTCTCTCAGATGGCTACAATTCAAAGCCTTCTGTAATTCTGCTCCTCATCACCTAAGATTCCTTCTCTTGCAGAAAAAAGACCGGCTTTCTAAATGCAGAGGTAATGAACAGTTTCTCGCTTCTGCTTTCTACAGCTGTGAAAAATGCAGTTTTCCCAAACAGCCAGAGTCCTTTAAAGTAGCACTCTAGCGACCAGATTTGTCGTGACTGCTTCTCTTTCATGTGTCAATACAGACAACTTGCACATGGAAAACACAGAAGCCTATGTATAAGAAATGTTCTCCGGTATCCCAGCCAGGGGGAAGAAAGGAGAAGGAAAAAACACTTTAAAAGCTGAAGATGCAACACTACCAGAAAAATACTACAGTAAAATAAATTAACCCAATTTTATCTTATTCCTCCATTACAAAGTAGGTAGGTAAATACAATTCAGTCATATCTTCAGAAAAAAACCCCAAGAGAATTACAAGTAATGCCTTCCTTTTTTCAATATATCCCACCTTTAAGATCAGAACTCAAGACACTGTGAAACCTGGGGGGACTTTCCCCAAAGCCAAATTACTGTACTCCTGGGGAAAACGGCAAGATTCCTTTCTGTTGTTTCTTCGGCCAAAGACTGGAAGTGTCTGAACTTGCACATAGAAATGCTGAAAAATTAAACAGGCAACATAGCTGTGGCTTCAGGAGTTTTTCAGGAGGAAAATATGAATTTCAGGGTAAATCTAAAGAGATTATTTCCAGTAAAAGTAGAGACACTTACCATATTAGTGTGTTGACTACAGAAATTTAAAGAGTGGTAGGAAGAGACAAAAAAAAAAAAGTTTTTGCTCATTTTCAACAAAACAAGCTAGCTGCAATGGATGAGTAACTTAACTCCCACATCTCTGAGTTAAGCATAGGAAGCACAAAGCGAGTATTCAAAAACTAAGGCTTGGACATACATCTACTGTTGGGCTGCCTAGTAAATACACAGCCAATACCTCTCCTCTCACAATGGAGGAGTAAAGTCTGTTACAGGCCCAGGAACTTGACACAAAGAGGTTTCTCTTTTTATTTAAGGTAACAGAAACTAAAACCTGGCCAGGACAAAACCAGAGGCCTACGTTTCGCAGGTATTATAGTAAGAGAGAACAATTAGTTAAGGCCAAATTCCAACATACATTCACAACTGGCTTAATTTTTTTTTCATGCAAATGAAAAATACTGCAAACAATGGTATGAGGGGCAAGATGAACAGTAAAAAAAATTCCGAGAGGTCATACGTTTCTTCTCTGAAGAATCAGTTTGTTTGAATTTGACTATACTCAGAAAAAGTCTCTAAAAGCTGCAGGAACTGAGGGCACAGATCAACGTGCAAAAGCAAGATACAGCTGTTCTGAAAGGGCTTCTGTGAGCTGATCTCCCAGCTCTTTTGTAGCTGTGTTACAGTTGTTTCTGCAAGTGCTAAGTCCAAAAACAGGAGTCTAAGTAAGTATTTTAGAGAAATTAATTCCCCACTTCTGAAGATTTCTGTTAAGGTAATAGAAGTATAAACCACTGTAACATTTCTCAACTTATATCTTAATAAAGCTAGGAGAATTTCAGTGAAAACAAATTATTCCAGTCTTCGAGGCACACACATTGTAACAGTTGCATCTTACAGACAGAAATAATTTAAGCAAATCCCTCCTGAAGACTCTAAAAATGTTAGTCCCATTTATTACACTAGCTAGAAGGAGGACATACTAATTTTTTCCTATAATTATGTATTCCAAGTTCTTTTCCTACCCTTCAGATGGCATCAGTGCCACTCAGGCAAAAAAATAAAAAAACCTACATATTTTTAATAATAAATATATTCAACAATTCAGGAGCCTATGTGGGTCTAGTGTGTTGGACAGGTATTTGGAAAATACCAACTTATGCAGCAGAAAGAGCTGTGAAGGCATAAAGTAAAAGAAGACAATACGGCTTATTATGTTCATGCCGGATTCAAAATACAAGCTACTAAAAAGAAGTAAACAGAAGTAGCTTACACTAATAGAATCCTCCCCGGTAAGTTCAGGGAAGCATCTGAATTGGACAGGTCAGAGTTTTGGTCCAGCACATTGGAACCCTATATATAATCCAGGAATAGATGGAGATATATCTACGTAGAACAACTTTAAAAGTTCTTCCGTTTGAATGAAAGCAGTATCAGCTTTGTAAAGAAGTCTGAGGAAACAACACAGGCACCTCATAATTTTTTTTTAAGGTTCAAATGTACATTAACATGTTACAGCCCTCCCCTTCCCCCCCCATTTATACATACATAGCTTATGTAAAGTTACATATTCAATAAAGTACCTTCAGCATGAAAAGTCTCTTAGGCCAACTGCTCATGATAGCTACATTCAATAATGCAAAGTGGATAACTTGGTCAAACCATCTCTCCCACCCCAATAACTTAATTTCAAACCACAGGAAACAGTTATATTACGTAGTACTCAATGGCTGGGCTTGTCAGAGCTCTGAAACAAGGAGCACAGCTCTGCACAGGTCTGTGTTTCTACGGAACTGAACTGGGACTCCATTGTATTCCAGGCTAAGTCAGCCAGAAGAAAGTCATCCATTGCTGTCTGTGTCTCATTGCTGGTAAGGAATAAACTCCCCAGATTCTCAAAGCAGCTATCCATAGTCTGTGTTTCAGCGCTACTCAGCTGGACTTTGCTTTCAATATTCTGAGTAGGTACATTTTTAGTAGCCGGATATACTTCTGTCTGGGTTTCTGTATCAGATGAGTCAGTACTCATGGAGAAACTAGACTGCTTCAGAATACTTCCTAAAGGCAGATGGGTATTACTGTCCAAAAAGAAATTCAAGTCTGTCTGTGTCTGTGTATCAAACATCTCCAAACCTAAGAAGTTAGAATTTCCTCGGCAGCTGTATGATTGAGTGGCACTATCTGAAAATAAGAAATCAGTCTGAGTTTCAATGTCCAGTGACTCCAGAACTGGCTCAGAGTTTAAGGTACCAAGCTCACTCTCTTCAGTCTGAGTTTGGATATTGGATGCTGAAAAGAACTCTTCAATGTCAAAGTCTATTCCTGCGCTCTGTGATGGACCAGATGGCAGATGCGTGTCAGCATTAGAACTTGTCTCAGACAAAAGGCCCCGATTATCCAGCGGCTGGCCAGACATGTTTCCTGAAAAGATGTTCTCCAGATCACTTAGTAGGTCCATTGTCTGGGTTTGATTATCCATCATGTTCTGAGGTGGAAGTATATTAGTCTGTGTATTGAAGCTGATAAGGGATTCAGACTTCACCGTATCTTGATTCGGGCTCTTGCTGTTACTCCTTTGCAGCAAGGTTTGACCTATATTTGCAGGCATTAAGTTGTTTTCTGGAAGTTCAATGTGAGCAGAAACAGTATATGATGAATGAACGTTGTCAAAGATGTCACTGCACATTACAGCCTGGTCCATTTGCACTCTTCCATCAATAGAGTCCTGTGTCCTACTGGTTTGAGTCTCTCTAGAAACGCCACACGTTGGAAAACAAACCTGACTAAAAGCATCAGTCTGAGCAGCTATGGATGAAGTCAGTTTGGAAGTAGGCAGAAGCGTCTGTGTTTGTACACTGATGGGTAACGAAACCTGTGAACTGAATGACAGATCTGTCTGAGAGCAAGAGGATACAGAAGAACTGGGAGTCCAGGCTGCAGCTGGTACAAAGTTCTGTGAAATATAAGATAAGTCAGTCTGTATATTTATTGAAGAAATTTTATTCTTGTGACAAACATTCCCCAGCTCTTGCCCTGTGTTATTTGACGTAACCTTATCCAAGTTAACTTGCACACCAGTACTTACTGGTTCACGATCACCAGAATTTGTCACTTTTGAAACAGGCATACTATCTTTAAATACAAGTGTTTCTGCCTCCAGTGCTGGAATCAGAATTCCTATAGATGGAGGCAATAAATGAACAGTACTTACAACTGAACCTTGATTATCAACAGCCACTACAGCAGGTTTGACAGAAGAGTCTGTTGCAGATACATATATAGGCAAGTGAGCAAGCTGCATCACTGGAAGTTTAACCAAAGCCACCTTAGGCTTTGGTAAAAGCATCTTCGGTGTACATTTTGGCTGCATTTGGTTTGTGAAGTTAGAGCTGCAGGAGCCTTCAAGAGAGGCCACTAGTTTCACTTCAGAGGACTCCAGCTCCCGAGTGCCAGGATTATTATTGTGTGTATTGATGAATGCTTCGTTTGCTTTCTCTGCCAACTGCTGATTATGTACGGAGGTCTCCATTTTCCTTTTCTTACTAGGAGGATCCCTGTGAACATGAGATCAATAATTTATACTCCTTTCAAGCACAAAACATCTGCCTTCCATTCGTTTGAGTCATTGCATTAAAAATATAAACGGAAGCCAGCGATGAGGTTGGATATGAGAAGACAACTAATCCCGATTACAACATAAAAAGACTCCATGAACTTCAGTTTTGTAAAATTTCATTCCTCGCTCTCACATTTAAAAAAGAAAAAAGGCTACCTCTTTTATGGAGACCTATTTCTAAATGGAGGTGGAAGTTTAGATGGTTTCTTCCCCCTTGTACATTAAGCACTCTGATTTGAAGACACATTTAATTTGTTGCTTTGATGCTAACTCAGACTAAGCATTGAAGGGACAGCGCTTTTAAACTCAGTGTACAGGTAAAGGTAGCTCTCATGGAAACTGAAGATATAATTAGCACTCCTTCACACAAAACTTAATTTTGCAGCAGTTGAGTCTGAGACAGACAGGAAAGGCCTCAGGAACCACATTACCCTTTATGAAATGTACGTACACATTAAGACAACTATAACTCTAAACATGCATATATAGGCTTTAAAAATAAATTTTAAAAAATCCACTAATACTGGCAAAGGCAACCGACTAGACTATAAAAGAAAATAAACTGAACTCCATTCCACACCACAGTTACCAGCTATAAACATTTCCAAATAATTTCTACTCTCACAGAACTGTAAAAGCAGATGCAAAAAGAACCGCTAGCATTTATGCCATGCAGTGCAGTGTCATCAGTGCTTTTTGTTTTAGATGTGAGGAAACTCGATCTTACTGATTAGGCAATTATCTCTGCCTTCAACAAAACAGAAACTACTAAAAGCAACAGAACAAAGAAACTGCAAACTGCTTTACAGCTACAACAATGTGAGCCTATTTCCAATATAATCAACAGAAAAGAAACAAAAAGCCAGCACAGGGAGACAGAGGACTTGGTGATGAATATAAGTATCATTACTTAACTACTTCACTTTTACCTGTGTTCTGCAGGAATTTCATGGCCAGTTCTGTAAATGTGAGACAGTAATGCTGTTCTGCTGGCGTAAGGGCACCCACAAGTACACTGGAACGTCTTGCCACAGACCTCTATATGCCGTTTCAAATACCATTCTGTACCATAGGAGTTACTACATTTATCACATTTGTGCTTCTTTTCAGCATGCATTTTCATAAAGTGCTAGAATACACAATGAAAAGTAAACATTAGCCTCCAGCTACCATAAAAAAAAGGGAAAATCATGTTTAGGGGAGACACTAATTGCATTTTTTTAGTTGTTAAATAGCATTGAAGAGTATCATTAATTTTTTTTTTAAAGTCCCATTAGGGAAAAAGTTACAAGCTTAAAGAAATCAACAAAAAGAATTTAAACTTTGCAAATCCGCTTGTGCTATGTGCATCTTAAAACACAGATAAACATTTATGTCCTAACGCTATTGGAGGTTTCCTATGGATATTAATAAATCTACAGATGAAACTTGCCAGCAGTAACTCGATGTTGCAACATGCGCACGCTCCTGAAGATCTACGACTGTGCAAATAGTCTCAAGTCAAATAGGTCAACTTCAAAGCAAACACCAGAATTTTTCCTTTTCATTTACAGCACCAAGTGCCAGCCACTCCTCTCCCATGTTCTCCCCAGCTTATCATAGGTAACCAACAGCAGAAGAGCGCTTTTTTTTACTCATTCATGCAGAAGCAAGTCTTACACGTTTTCTTAAACAAGTAACTAGTAAACAAATGCATTTTGATACAAAAGCAGAGAAAAAATTCTTAATTCTTGACCACTTGAAAAAGCAGTTTAAGATCATCAGCCACAATTTAAACCCTTATTGGTTGCTACTGTGATGATTTTTTTTCCCCCCCTTTGATCTTTCTCCATCTTTTTAATTTGTGGAGAGGGGCTGTCTTCTAGTTTAGCAGAACATACTGATACCTGCTTGATCAAAAGGTTCAAGTTCTTCGATATCAACATTCAAACATGCGAATTCATTAACCATATGCCCGTGTGGAGTTTCTGCATACAATTCTCCAACTTCTGGATATATGCTAGAGAGGCTTTGCTCATATCTGAATGCAAAAGTGTACACTCTCTGGAGTAGAGACAGTCAGGACCAAATCAGTATGAAAACAATACTTTAGCAAATAGGAATACCTGTTTTACAAGAGAAAATTGGGAAAATGGTCTGTTTGGTCCTCTAGGGCAGCCTTCAATAGGGCAGCAGTACAATTTCTGTGAAGTTTTCAAACCCTTCCTTATTGGTGCATTAAGTTTTCCACCCTGAAAAAGAACCAGTTGAGAAATTGACAATTCTACAGGTTTGCATATTAAAGACAACATTCAGGATACACATCCACCTTGGCTCACTGAGTTTACACACCTCAATGAGTCGAAGGCACGTTCTTAAGTGATTGGAAAGTTCAAACAGAGTTTTTCACCTATGTGGACACTACTTTGCAAACATACCATCAGAATTTACCAAGTGAAATCACAACAAGCTCTACAGAGTAGTGGTACTGTACTATTTACTTTTACCAAGATACTCACTGCCCCAAACCAATTATAACTGCCTTTTGTATTACTTGAGCCAAAAAGCCTTCCCTACAGACGCTACAGTACACTGCCAATTCAGCGTGGTTTTACTTGTTAGTAGCACGGTCTACTTGAAGCTCCATTAAAATTAGTCACACACTGTGTAACACAACACTTCCCTGACCTTGGAATTCTGTTGCCACTATTTAGACCTTACTTGTAGTCAAATGAAAAATGCACTTTGCCTTTGTACACTCCGCCACTTAATTCAGATAATGAATCAAATCTCAAGTCTACAAAACTAACAACTGATTGCTAATTCTGAACCTCCAAACATTAAGTGACTGGTATGCCTGCGCCTTCCAAGCTATCTTCCTCACTGACCATCACATGCACACAACAGAAGAAAGTAACATAACTGCTCAAAGAGGACCTCAAAAATACATATAAAAAGGGACACACTAGTGGGATTGTCTGGATTGTTCAACCACACAGAACCTATTGCTACTGAGGACACAGCCATGGAAACCAGACAAGACGTATCCCCCTAGACGTATCCTATCTCAAAGAGTCTCAGTGGAAACATCAAGCATCTGTGTCTAAGCAAGAAATTAAAAGTGAACTATTAAAAATCTGATGCTCAGAGTAGCTGTGTCTCCTTACATCCTGAGACTGAGTAGGAGGCCAACCAAATCCCCATAGCCAGTCACAGTAGTCCACAATGGCATCCCCAAGATGACTACTCAGGGAAGAATTACCGGAGCACACCCTGTTCGAGCTCTGCACCTGATTTTCCTGAGCATGGCAACAGTGACAGTATGCACAGCAGGTGGCGAAATGTTGATTTTACGCCAGTCACTCCCTAACTACCTTCTTTGGGCAGATCTCCACCTACTTCGTGTTTACACAGGTTAGACCAAACATGAAGAATGCACAAAGCGCAATAGTTGTCCCATGTGAAGCAAACCGAAACTATGTACTGCAGCTGCCAGAACACAAAGGGGTTCACTGCTCATACCAGCTACAGTTAGTCATGACCCAACAACTGTGTGCCGAGCTACCCGGGCCTTGCTTCTGAAGTATTCATTTCATTTGCATTTCAGGAATACCATGAAGCAGATGATGGGACGCTCCAATGGTTTGGTTTTTCCTCAAATCATCTCTCAATCTAAGATACAGTGTGTAAAATGTAATCCCTTCAAGCAATGCTTCAGTTATATTTCCACACTCAACACTGCTACTTGCTGACACTGATGCAAGTCCATTTTTCTTAATGACGTACCATATTCAAAGAAGCAAAGTTTAGAGCCTCTTGACCAAAATGATCAGCTGCCATTTCATCACGGAAACCTGGAATAATTCTCTAAAAAGGGAGTTTTCATGTAATGTTTTAACCTTCTAAGCACCCTTACACACAGCGGTTTTCCCCATGGACAAACCATTCACAACAGGCCTGTTCTACTCTGCTGAATTATTACTGTGATTATTTTCACACCTCCTAGAGCCACTGCCCAAAGCAGGAACATGAGTCAAAGAAATCTAGTTGTTCCAGTCCCGCTACCCCCAGTTACTATTTTTTACCCTAATTTACCCAGAAACACTTTGATCAGATGCCAGTCTCAAAGTCTTCAGGAGAAAAAAAGATTTGCCTTTAAATCAAAACTACGTTTGGTCTCTCCCACTGCAGGCGAAATCAATATGCTTAGTAAGCAGCAACTGTAGGTACTTATTCCTAAGTAAGAAGTTATTCAAAGGGTGTTATATTTAATGTCACGAGCCAACAAATGATAGAGCAGTATGGGAAATATGTTCAGGCACTTAACAGGTAAATCGCAGTCAGGTTATTTAAAACTACTTAAGCACCAACGTACAGTGTAACACCAAGTGTTTAAAAACTACATAAACATGCGTAAGATGCTTTTTAAACAGCTGGAACATAAGAGGTTGGAGGCACAGATCACAACAAATTTGTTGTGACAGGCTGAGAGCGCTACACATGTAAGTAATCCTATGCAAACAGTAATCTTGTTTTGACCATCTTCAAAGTCCTCCTGGCTCTAAATGGTTAACCTTACATCTTCTCAAAAACTGTCTGAAATATGGCTGGCCAGACGGTTCTCACAAGTTCTTTCCTTGTACGTCTGATTTTACTTCCTATGTTTCTACAATAGCCACCCGCCCCAATTACTGGTAGAGATTTGTTCAATTCACTACTTACAACGCAGACACTTGTACTGTACGGAATACTGACATTCGGACAGGGCTTGTGGCAACAAGATGGAAAAAGGAAAGTAACAACCCTTGCTACCAATTCAGTCCCGGTGAACTTAGTGATTTGCTTTCCTGCAACAGAAAGACTTACTCCAAAGGATTAATTTAAAACAGTAAGTTACAGTAGCCAACTATTTAAAACATTTTTTTGCAGCAGAAGTTCATGCATTTCTTTACTAAATAGCACAGAGAGAAGTGCATTTATTCTCATTATAAAGAACTATTATGGTAGTGTAGTATTTGCATTTGGGTAACCTACCGCAAGGGTAAGCTGCTCTTTCCAGTCCACCACTGACTACAGCGTTCCTGCTATCACAAGAATCCACAGAATCCTCTCCTTTACATGAACACCTCTAGCTTCATTTTTAAACTAGACAGCAGCCTTCCCCTTTTCTCCATAAAAAATACAGACAAAAGATCAATTAATTAAAAAAAGTTTCTAGCCTAAATATATTAAGTGCCACTTTATATCCACTGTTCTCAATTTTTATTGCTTTAGCTAAACTGAGGAGCCAGAAAACAAACATTTGTATATCAACACGTCATCATATCTTCTTTTGTTAGGCCAAACAAGCCAAACTCTTCCAACTCCCCTTTGTCAGACACGCTTGCCATTCATCATCCTCAGTAGCCCTTTTCTACACCTCTTCTGGGTTCATTTTAGCTTATTTGAATCAGATTCCTACCCTACAGCAGTGACAGAGAATATCGCTCTGACATATTTTAGCATTGCCCTTCTCGCAGCAGCGTTACCCTAAACGCTCATATGACCAAAACAGATTTTGCAAGTGTTTCCCATCTCAGCTATTCCTGTTACCAACCAGGACTCATCAAGTTTTTTGTTCTCAGTTCACAAGACTATAACCTTGTACTACTGCACTTGACTCTGTTTTTACAGGGTAATCTAGTTTTCCTATGGAAATGCCCTTCCTCTGCAGCGACAAGGGGATTGAGCACCCTCAGTGAGCCTGCAGATGACACCAAGTTGGGCGGGAGTGTTGATCTGCTCGAGGGTAGGAAGGCTCTACAGATGGACCTAGACAGGCGGGATCGATGGGCCGAGGCCAACGCTATGAGGTTCAACAAGGCCAAGAGCCGGGTCCTGCACTTGGGTCACAACAAGCCCATGCAGCGCTACAGGCTGGGGGCAGAGCGGCTGGAGAGCTGCCTGGCAGAAAAGGAGACCTGGTCGACAGCTGGCTGAATATGAGCCAGCAGTGTGCCCAGGTGGCCAAGGCGGCCAACAGCATTCTGGCCTGTATCAGGAATAGTGTGGCCAGCAGGACTAGGGCAGTGATCTTCCCCCTGTACTCGGCACTGGTGAGGCCCCACCTCAAATACTATGTCCAGTTTTGGGCCCCTCACTACAAGAAAGACATTGAGGTGCTGAAGCGAGTCCACAGAAGGGCAACGGAGCTGGTGAGGGGTCTGAAGCACAAGCCTTATGAGGAGTGGCTGAGGGTGTTAGCTCGGAGAAGAGGAGGCTGAGGGGAGACTTATCACCCTCTACCACTACCTGAAAGGAGGCTGTAGCAAGGTGAGGTCGGTCTTTTCTCCCAAGCAACAAGCAATAGGACAAGAGGAAACAGCCTCAAGCTGCGCCAGGGGAGGTTAGATTGGATATTAGGAAAAATTCCTTCACCAAAAGGGTTGTCAAGCATTGGAACAGGCTGCCCAGGGAAGGGGTTGAGTCACCACCCCTGGAGGTATTTAAAAGACGTGCAGATATGGCACGCAGGGACATGGTTTAGTGGAGGACTTGGCAGTGTTAGGTTAACAGTTGGACTTGATGATCTTAAAGGTCCTTTCCAACCTAAACGATTCTATGATTCCATGACAATACCTCATAGGTTTTGATATCAAAAGATTCTACTGGTGCAACTTTTATTAATGAAAATTAACCAAGTCAACCGCCCTCCTCTTTAGCAAAACCACCAACTCTTCTTCCCCAATAGCTTCTTACCATCTCATTTGCTAAGTTGCCACTTCATTAATTCCTCACGTTTCACTAACAAATGCAATCTACTAAATTCTTTTTGTCTGGGGAATGCGTTATCTCTTAAAAGGAAATAATAATACTAAAGTATTAGTCCAAGTCCATCTCTTTCTGGAGAACCAGTAACACACACCTAGATTTATATCTTTTTACTGGCATTATCTTTAGCCTTTCATTCAAGATGCATTCTCAAGCCATGCATAATACTAAAGATATTTTATCTAAGATACAGTACAGAAAAACTAGCCTCCCTGAAGCCTCAATAACATTTTACTCTTAATTACAATGCCCTTGGAATAAGTCAGATGTTCCTGAAAATCTGCATCCATCCACGTTTCAGAATTTACCCAATCTATCACAAGATTTAGTAATCAGGTGTATGAAATACGTTATAATTCCACAAGGCACCAACAGTTAACAGCTATCTAGGCAACTGGTGAGAAAGCAGCGTTTCCTCACCCCGACCAGGAGTTGTATTTCCCACTAGCTGCAGTGCTCGCTGCCGCAACATGTGCTCAGTGCACGGGCTCCCAACCGAAACGACTGCCTGCCGGACCAGAACGAACATTTCCAACTTCTGTTGTACCTCCACTCATACGTGCCAGTGAGATATAATACATAACACACAAAAAAGTGTATGTAGCACATATCAGGAAATTAAATAAAACAGTCAGAGATAGGAGATCGCAAGTATGTTTGAGATTCTTTCCTTTTGTTCATCGCAAATGATCATGTATAACACACACTTGATTCTGTAATTAGCCATTTCACAAAACAAGTATGTTTATTGTTTGCCCACTGGGGCTGCATTTTCAGCATGCAGCTATGAATGCTGGGCTTCAGGTTTTCCAGGAATAGGATTTGTCCTCACACACTTGGCGTTCTGATTTTAAGAAAAGCAATGATACCTTTCTGAAAGGCCCACGCTCAAAGATATGGTCGCTGAACTGCGGCTCTCCCCGCCCCCCCCCCAGTACACGCTGTGTTTTCTCAGGAGTACTACGGTAATGAGGGCTTGCTTCCAAAATGGCATCCATCTAGGGTTTTTTTTGGCTCAGAGACATTTTTAAAAAAAACAAACAAAAATCCCAGCGTAACATCCCTCAGCGCTTGGATCATGACGGCTTGCCAACGGCTAAGGGCAGGAAAGGCAGCACGTTTGCATCCCGCCTCGCTGCAGAAAGATAAGCAACAAGCAAGTGAAATATCAGAAACTGAGCCACAAAGAACTTTTAACTGCTTTTGTTATGTTTAACACTGCTATAAAATTCGTTATTTTCTGTAAGTAATTCCGGTGGAGCTCTCAGAACGCCTGGTCAGACTGGGCACAGACTGGTGTATTTATACAT
>VYZM01020754.1:1862369-1881091 GCA_013398915.1 Dromas ardeola | reverse complement strand
AATCACAAGACGGACCCGCCTCCCGCCCCTCCCCGCCGCGCGCCGGCGCCGTGAGGGCTGTTCCCGCCGCTGCCGGCTGCGCTGAGGCGGTTTCCGGTGGGGTTTGTCCGGGTCACCTGTGTCTCTTCTCCGCCCTGCGCGGTCGTTGGGTCGCTCTCGGTGTTGGACGCGCCTGGCCGGGCTCGTTCTCTGGGGACTGGAGTAAGTGCGAGGACGGTGGCGAGGGGAGGCTTTATCCAGGCTCGAGCGGGTGGTGTTGTTCCATCCTAGCCCCAACAGAAAAGAGGGGCCTGTGGGGAGGTGCCTTCCCCGCCGCTCTCCCTCCTGGCCCCACCGCCTGGCTTTGGGGGAGCCCTGCCTTGCCCTGCCTTGCCCTGCCTTGCCCTGCCTAGCCCTGCCTTGCCCTGCCTTGCCCTGCCTTGCCCTGCCTTGCCCTGCCTTGCCCTGCCTTGCCCTGCCTTGCCCTGCCTTGCCCGAGCTCGGGCCGGCGTCTGGGACCCCCTGTTCGCCTCGCATCCTCCTTCAGGCCTCAAGGAGGGCTTTCAAAAGGGCTGTTCTGAGGGGGAACACGGGGCTCTCCGTTGCGACTGCCCTAAGCTTGGTTTTCATTGCGTCCCTGTGTGTCCCATCGCTATTTTAAGGACTCCTGGGAGCACTGAGAAACTACACTCTGAAAACAATGTCAGTTAGTTCAGCGGCCCTCTTCTGCTATAACTATTGATAACAGTTCACCTGGTAGTAAAGCTCTTTTACGCTAACAGTATTTACTTTCTGTCAAGCATGCTCTGCCTTTAATGAGGGGTCTTGCTGCTCAAGGGATAAAGTCCTGTCTTTTCCATCAGGAGAGCGTGATCCTCTTGATCCCTTTCTTTCGGAAGGGAAAAAGCAGTTCTACAATAAGCAAGAATTCTGCTAGCAGTACTAAATTTATGGTATTCTTATCTGCTAGATCAGGAAGTGAATGCAACAGTAATAAAATGAAGCCTTGACTGTATATTCTCATCTTCATAGACATAGTGGGAATGGAAAGAGACTGCTTCAGTAATCTTTTGTAATGTAATGCTATATTGTGCAGTGTGACTTGCTCCATATTATAATTAAAATACTACACTAATTGTCCCATAACTATGCTGATGTTTGTTGTATGAATATGACCTTAAATAATTGCCAGGCGGTGAAAATGCCCTGTTGTACTTTACTTGATCATTTATTTTAGCCAGAAATAAAACTGTAGAAATCACTTGATATTCAAGTTGGTGTTCAACTTGCTTTATTCGGTAGGACTAACACCTTCTTAACTTGCTTTACTAAGTATGAAATCAGATATGATGTAGTTTTATCAGTTGCTTACTCCTAAAAGTAGCAGGTGAGCACTCATTCTGCTGATGTGAGGGATGTTGAATTGTTGGTAGGAAGTGGTCATGTAAAAAGACAGTTAAAATCAGTATGAATCTAATTTATCAAAGTTTTATTGTCATTATTTATGTTCAGGGAAAGTAAATGCAATCTACATAACATAAGAACATTTTTAAAGTAGACATAATCTGTTCCCCTTTTTGTGTTTCCCTACTACTTACAAGTCTTCATATATATGTATCTAAATTATTCCCCCCAGCCCCTGCTCTAGTATGTAATATTGGATAACTAGTGCGTAGTTTTGAAGACTGAAATTCAAGAGGCTTGAATTAATTTTGATAAGATTTAGCTAAACTTGGTTTATTATAAAGTGAAGGTGTCTGGCTAAATTTTTTGAAAGGTTGGAAAGTTTGGGTTCATTCTGAGTGTGCCTAACGACAACCTTAAGGAAAGCAGCCTCAAAGATACTGTAATATCCTGATCTGGAAGATGTTAACCATGTTACTGAAAGCTAGAAACAAAGTCCTTAGTTCAGAGTTACCTAGGTTTTTGAAATGGTGTTCATAAATTGTGATTTCTCATTTCACTGAATGAACGATCTTCTGAGTATTCTAAGCTGTTATCATAAAAAATATTTATAAATTGTGTATGAAAGATAATAGTAGGAATGCGAAAGTTCTGCTGAAGTGACATGAATGGTATATTCAGGTAACACCAACCAGTGAGGTGTGGAGCTGAATCCTTTTTAATGCTACAACTTTATATAATCTTACAGAAAATACCCATGACTTGAGCAAACAACAAGCTGATATTTTTCTCCAAATCCAAACAGAACAATACTATGTAATTGAGAAAACCAAACTGTCTGGTCTTACTCAAATTAGACAGTGAAACGAAGCGCAAAAGTAAATGTTACACATGGTGAGTGATACAGTGGCTTTATAGGAATTTGCAGATCTGTTAGTCCTGCCCTCCACTGTTAGTAAATGTTCTTGTTTGCATTGCTGCCGCCTTGTGGGTATTATTTGAGTGTTTGCAGCAAGTGTGTGTGTTTTGTACTGTAGAAAGCTCCGTGTTTCTGGTTAAGATACTCATATGCAATTTTTCATCTTCAGGGTTGGTAGACAAGGATTTGCATTTTGCTTTAAGAAGTCATCTTTCTGAGCAATATGTGGATTCATGTTTTGTGGTGTTTTTTTTTTTTTTGCTGTTGACTTTAGAAACTTGAAAAAAAATTACTTTTGTGTGCAACTTTTAAAATGGAAAAATTAGAAAAATTTGGTTTAAGAAATAGTCTTCTAACATGTTTTAATGAAATATGGAAAAAAGCATCTTAGGAAAACAATTATCTAGATTTAAACCTTTCTTTCATTGTTGTCCCCCAAACATGTAAATATTAAGATATTGGCTAATCAGCAAGACTAAAGCAATCTAATTTAGTTTTCCTTCTGCATTGGGGAACAGTTTAGTTCATATTTGTGGGAGATTCTGAGAAAAGAGGAAGGGAGCTTCCCTGGATTCCTGACATGCCGATCTCATGCTTCATTTGGGAAAGAAGTGGGAATGTACCAAGCACCTCCTTTCTCCACATGGCTAGGTCTCTTTACTGCTATTTGCCATAAGGAGGTCAGGAGGAGAAATGAGCACATGGAGAGAAACAAGCACTTCATACTAGATTTTGGTGTCTTAACAGGAGTGTGAATGCATACAAGTGTTCTTGCCTGCTCTTTTGGGACAGCCTTTTGGTTTCTGCCTACTTGCTAGATACCTGCAATTTCATTGTGATAAATTCCATAATATGTCTAGGTTCCTTTTGCACATTAGTATTAAATATTTAATGTCTTGAATGTGTGTATAGGTTGGCTTTTAGATAAGGAATGAGTATCGCTTCTTGTTATTTTGATTTTTTTTTTTAAAAAAATCTAGTTTATGTTGGAAACCATAAAGCTAGAACATCCCCTATTTTTCCCACTTTAAGATAAACTACATGGAACATGATATGGAGTGACGCAATTTCTTAATTATTTTTTTCCCTGAAGGATAGCATAGATTTAGAAACTGGTTAAGGAAGTTAAAAGATCAATCATCTTTATCCATGTCTTCTACCTTCAGAGGCTAATAGTTTATAGAAATTTGCGGTTAGTTCTTAAGGCATTTCAACCAAATCATTTAGATACACATGTAGTGTAATTTTTAACAAGGAAGAAAAAAAACCGTGAAGAATTCAAAATCTCATACAAAACACATTAAAGGGCAGACAATTTTTGTGCAACCCAGTGAAATATGTCAGTGCCTTTATGTAAAGAGTTCATCTAAATAATTCTCTCCAAATACTCGTTTCAGATATTAATGTTTGCTTAGCATTTTGCAGTCCGTTTTACTCGTAAAGCAATTCCTGTATTTTCTTAATATTGTTCTACTTTACTGCTAGTATTTCTTCTACAATTGCATGTTTACCTTGACATTCTTTATACAGCATTTCTGTTTGTAGATTTCTCAAAGCAATTTACATTGCTTATTCCCAATTTTTTCTGCTATTTCCCTCCTCCCCCCCCCAGGTATTTTTTCATACTCAGATTCCCTATGAGCTACTACCTATATAAAATTCTGTCCATGTGGACTTGAATTCTGGTAAGATGGCAACTTGCTATCTTTATTTTAGATTAAAATATTATTTAAAAGAAACAAAGGAAACCAATAGATCATCCTGTCTTTTTTTCATACGTGTTTTTGTTACTCTTGAAACTCTTTTGTTTGTCAGTCATTCCCCTCCAGCAAAAATATTTTAGCCTTCTCTGATCATTTATAGATCACTGTCTAATCTGACACTCCTAAATATAAATATAATATTGAACACTGATAATACTGTTCAGTCATGAACTTCAAAAGCACTTAAAGGCTCCAGTTAAGTCTTCCATGACCATGGTTTTGTTACTTTAATCCATCATAGCCTACATGAGCTAAGTACTGGTAATTGAACTTGAAAGATTTTACTATTCAATGTTATTTAAAATGAATTTCAAGACTACTGATCTATGAACTGGTATGACAGTTAGGACCTCTGATTTGTAGCATCTGTCCTGCAAGAGGTGCCATTGGAAAATTCATTTGAGTCGTTAAAAGACTTTTAATTGATGAAATACGCTGCCACCTATTTATTTGTGGCATTGGTAGCTTTTATCTTCTTTATCTTAGAATAATTTTGTAAACAATGGCAGTGATTATAATGTTAGTTTAGAAAGAATTAATCTTTCCTCGAAATGCCCCCTTTGACTTTTTGGCCTATGCTGATGTGCATGCTACCTATGTCACTAGAGCATTAGTCTTGCTTTCTCCTTCCGAGACAGCCAGCTCAGATGACTGTTTTAGGAAGAGCGGTTGGAGGCTGAATGATGGAGGGATTTAATAATCAGCTGGGTTCACACACGTTAAAGTAATGCGCAGTCATTGAGCAGGTCACCCTCTCAAGGGATTGCTAACTCTAGTGCTATCAAAAAAATCTACTGATAAATTTAAAACATATTGACTTTGTGTGGCATGCAATCAAAAGCTGGTGGCAATAACACAGCAGGGTTCTTAATCACTTTGCTGTTACAGTCGTGCTCCTGCTGTCATATTTCTAAAGGTTCATTTGTTAATTTGTTGAATGGAATGCTTAAGCAACTTGTACGGTTTCCAACTTCTTCTGTGCTAAGAGTATATGTAGTGTAATATTAGACTTCCAGATAGTATGGGGGAGATTTTTGAAAGAAATCGCTACATGTGTTTGCAACACAATGTGGAACATATTGTCATGGGTCTCAAGAGTCCTTCAAATCTGTTTGGATTTTTAAAATTTTGTTTGCTTGTGGGAATGTAGCTCTTGTTAAGCTGAACACGTGATGGGAAATACTGGGTAAATTAGTGTACATACCTCTTCAAGCCAAATATATTACTTGAGTGTTCTAGGAGTAGCAGCGTAGATTATAGCTGCCAGCTGAATATTGGGATTTTGCAATTGTAAAATCTGACCACTGGCTACTAGTATTTAGCTTGTCTATTTTGCTGGAGTGTTAAAACAGTGATGGCTACTTAGTACAAGCTGTGGCGGTATTTGCCTGATGTATTGCAGCTACAAAGGTGATCTCTTTGGGAGGAGGGGGACACAAAATACTAAGTAAACCACCAAAAAAGGCACCTCTTTAGTTCCATGGCAGTATGGGTCATACAAGTAGAATTTTGTCAAGGTGAGCCCATTTGTCCTGGTATGAACTCGACTTTCTTCTTCCCTCCCTGGCAAAGTAATCTTCCACAACAAAGATGTCATCTTATTTCAGCCACTATCATAAGATTCTTTCATCCTTTTCAACAAAAGATCTTGAAAATTACTTCTGGGGAAATTTTTTTTTTTTTTTTTTTTTTTTAATGGGAGGTATTATAAAAATGTATTTCTAGAATGAAATTTTGCTCCTGTCCCACAGAACCCTTCAGAAAAGGACCTGCGGGTCCTGGTTGACATGAAGTTAAAACATGATTTAGCAGTGCACCCTTGCGGCAAGAAAGGTTCATGGCATATTGGGTCGCTTCAGAAGTATAGTAGCAAGTCAAGGGAGGTAATTATTATTCCCCTCTCCATGGCAGTTTTGAGGCCACATCTGAAACCCTGTGTTCATCTTTGGGTCCAAGGGCTAACAGAGACAATAAAAAAACCAAGTCCAGCAAAGAGGAAACTAAGAGGGTCAGGAGAGTGGAAGAGCTGGTGAATGCGACAAGGTTAAAGGAGCTAGGCTGCTTTCAAAAGAGAAGACTCAAGGGAAACCTAAATGCTGCCTTCCACTATCTGAAGGAGTGAGGGATTCATGTAGAAGACAGATCCAAATGCTTTTCAGAGGAGCACAGTGAAAGGGCAACAGGCAACAATGTGAAGTTGCAGGAAGGGACATTCCAATCAGGAATAATTAAAAAAAACCATCATTACTGTTTTGATTAAGTACTGTTTTTTAAAGCACCATCAGTGCTTTTGATCAGGATTTTTTTAAAAGCATGTAGATAACTAAAAAAAAATGTCAGTTCTCAGTGCTGTAATGAAATATCATTGTGCCTCCTGTTCTGATCCATCTATAGAAGGTAGAAAGAAAATTACATATACTTAGCTTTTTTAAAGCTAGAAAGAAAAAAACTGAAGTAGTAAAGTGAAAAGATAATCTGAAGTTCAAGAAAGGTTAATGCTACTAGGGAGTCCCTGAAAATTAAAATTCCAAATGCATGCTTCTGTCCATGACAGCAAAGAATATAAACTTGCCGTTAACTTTTAACACTTGGGCTGTGTAGAACAGACATGTGCTAGTTTTAATTACTTTAACTGCGTAATATAAATTATATATATTAAGCTGCGTTTTGATCTACAATATTTTTTGTTTAAATAATACTATGTGATAATATCTTAAGTGGCTAACTCAAACTTTTTAGTTATACTTTTGCATTTTAATGTTGGCAGGTGGAAGTTTTCTCAGATTCTTGTCCTTGTACTACTAAAATTATCCCTAACTAAAGATGCATCCAGACCTGTCTCCTCATCTGCACACTGAAGAATGTAACCTAATTATCAGTCTGCTCAAGAAGTGTCATAAGGAGGTAAGGAGTTTTGAGCAGAGAAAAGAGTGGGTGGGTTGGGGAAATGAGTGTCAGATAAATTAGCGAGAATATTATATGATCATAGACAGAAAAACCTCCTCTAGGCAGAACAGCCATGAAATGTAGCGAGTACGTTTTCACTGAAGAGATATCTGACAACTGTGTGTAAAATTTTGCCAGTGATTTCATTAGGAAATAAAACATGCCTTAAAATTTCCTCTGCTACAGCTTGACAAATACGGACCTATTTTAAGAATTGAAATAATTTCTGCAACTTTTAGTACTGTGTGTGCCTCAAAAAACAATCATAAAAGCAACTTCAAAGGCCCTCTTTTTGTACACTCGCAACATATTCATATTCCAGCTGTCCACTGGGCAGATGCTTCAGTCTATTTATAAGCAGATGTGTTGACGGGGATCTGGACATGCAGCATGCCTTACATTCAGTGCTGGGAGAGCTAAGTGTGAATGACTGTTTGACTTCCATCTTCTTAATAGGCACCTACCGAAAGATATAAAATGCCAAACTGTATTCAGGTTTCTCAAGGCTCTTCATTGCTTCAAGAAGATAGAATCTTCATCTCCCTTGTTTAAAAGTCTGTTTTGTTTTGTTTTGTTTTGTTTTTTTAATTTGCTCTGTAGTAAACTTCGAGACGTAGAAGAGTCAGGCTCTGCAATGGAAGCTAAGATATCTGCAGCACTGTTGCAATATTGTTAATTATTTTTCCAGTTCTCTCATGTACTCTAAATAGATGTTCTGTACAGATATATTTCTGTATTAGTGCATAAAAAGTTCAATTTTGTAGTTTCCACTGAGACAAAAATATATTTAAATGTTGAATATGAATGTGAAAAGAGTGTTGCATGCAATCTACAATATTTTCACCTCCATGTTCAGATGTGATCTTTATAATTTTTTTATAATGCAGTTATTCATAAATTCTAAGACAATACATATAATAGCTTCACTCTTTTAAGCAGAACTCTAAATTTTTGTTTGCAAAAGTCGTAACAGAAAGAAAACCAAGGCTGATAGTACATGAAATGTGAGAGAGGATATTTTGCATGAAACGTTTTTGCAGATTTTAAAGTAGCTGAAGTAACATACAAAAAAAACTTGCGGTACCACACTTCCTTATGATTTCTAAACTACAATGAAGGGAGCAGAGTTTTAATACTAAAATTCACTTGCAGTGGATATACTGTACTGGGTTTGTTCAGCAACATTTAATTGTTTTTTGTTGGCACTTGTAGTGCAATATCTTGAAAAGTAAGTGTGCTGGAATCTGTTGATGCCATCTCATATCTGGTACTTCCCATACCATTGCCTGTCTATTCCTATGTACTGTCTACATTTTTTTAAACCTAAGGTACAAAGTTCTTGTACAGAACATGCCCAAGCTTTAAAACTGAAAGTTGTATTAAGTGTAAGAGTTATGCTTTTCTTCTGAGTTCTAAAATTTTAATTTGCCTAAAAATGCTTTAAGTAATTTGGGAGATTGTAGAGACTTCATTTTTTTCTTTTTTTAGTTATTTTTAAATTTATTTTGGAAACTTGAATGTTGTAACATAGCTACAAGTGTTCAGTAGCTAGAATTAAGTGAGGATTGCCAAATAAAATGACTGTCAGTTAAGCAGAGAGTAAAACTTCTATAGGCAATATAAAAGTAAATTCTTGTCATTAATTTTTCATAATTTTGAAACAAAGCCAATCAGGAAAGAAAATACACTCAGATTTGTCCTGCTTTTTGGTATGTACGTAGTTGGGCTTTCTGTGCTTTGACCAGAGAATCCAGGAAAACCAATTTACTACTTGAAAGTAATGGTTGGCTGTTTTATAAAAATGAATGTTAATGTATAAGCATCATAAGCTTTTTGTATAATGTAGCTTATTAGACTACTTAGAGTTGAAGAGGCAACTGGAACTAAAAGGTTTATTTGAATTTGTTGGCAGCAAGTGATGCAAAGGAATCTATTGCCAGTTTGACTTATGAAGGGACTAGGAGCAGCAGTAATAGTCAAGCACGGGATTATATTCTTTTGGTTTTGTTTGAAGTTTATCTTTACATGAAGAGGCATTACTTTTGTCAGTCTTGTGCTCAACTGTTGTGCTAGCAGTCCCAGCACAGAAAGGGTGAAGATGGCTTCTTTCACACTCAGTTGAAAGGAAGCAATAGCATTTCGTTTAAAATTCAAGGGGAGTGTACTGAAATATTCTTTTAAAATTGAAGTCACTGAGATCTGAAAAGGTAGTGATCTTAATCAGTTATGAGTGACTACCTGCTTTTTTGTTATAATGCCAAAATGGCCTAAGAACCTCGATGTACAATTTAAATTAATATGAAGAAAAGCATTATTTTTTAATTGGGTGTCCTGTGTTTGCATTTTCACAACAGTCAATTTGATTTACTTTATTCCTAATGTAGAACCTGCCCATTGTATCAAGTTTTGCATCTAGTGAGGAGAGGTTACTGGGATTCCTATTTGATGTTATTATTTTGATTTTTTTTTTTAACACCACCATTCTGGTGCCAAGTGCATGCTTTAAAGAGACCTTTTATAGGTGGCAGCTTATAGGTGGCAGCTGAAAGAAATGCATATTGTCTTGCAATCATATCACTGTAATTGGTGTAATAACTATTTTTGAGAAACTTATTCTTTTTTCCGCATAATCTGAATGAAAAAGTTGACAATTTAGGAATCTGGCTAAATAAACGTAAATTCAGCTCACTGAATGCACTAATAAGAGTGGAGTTAGCTTGAAATGTGAGCGCTTACCCTTGAAATACCTGAATGCAGGTATGGGAGTAGAATACAAAATTAAATCTGTATTAGCTAAAATTAAAATGTTGTAAAAGCAAGATCAGCTTGTAGTAAAGTGACCATTTATCACATGCAACTGCTTCAGAGTGTCATCTGATGCCCTTTATAAAGCAGAGAGGTATAAACAAGCTAATTATAGCACTGCTAGAGTTAAGTGTTTGTCATAATCTTTCTTAACCCACTCTTACTTTCAGTCATGTTCTATTGGCTGAAATCTTGTCCCCTGTTTGAATTCTTAATAGTGTTCCTGAACTGTATAAATCCATTTAGCTGCTCATCAGCTACAGAAACGCGCATAGGTTTTCCTCTGAAATACAGAAATTACTTCATTCTCATCAGTTCTGTTCTTCATAGTTTGGGGTTTTTTTTAATTCATTAGTTCTCTAAAAGATTGGTCGCATTGTCTCTGTTGATTGGATAACTGTAAATATCTACTAAAATCTCCACTCCTTTAGGTTTTCTGAATTGCTTGGATGCTCTGCTACCAGATTCTGTGACATGTTGGCAAGCATCACCCTGAAAAAATAGTCCTTGTAGAAGGATGCATTCTGAGAGTGATTTGGTGGCTGATAATATGAAATTTCTTCAGGAAATCCTGGCTAAGAGGACAGATTTTTATGGTGAATATCATCAGGTTAGCTGGGGAATGCCTTCATGAGGACAATGCCTGCAGTTTTTCAGGAGCTGAATGACACTTAAGTATGGATAAGGCCCACAGTTGACCTGTGTCATAAAGATGGTAAATGCATCTTATTTATTAGCCTCAAGATCTGGAGAAACCTAATCCCCTCATTTTTTTATACTAGTTCTAATATTTCAGTCATTTAAGCCTAGTGCCTGCATCTTTTGGACCAGCAACACATTTTTCATGTGGTTGGGATGATGTAGCATCAAGTCCTTTGCCTCTCTAGGTCATGAAGAAATAATGAAAACTAAAGCACAGAGGACATTGCCTCCAGGATGCCTGTAGATCTCCCTACATCTTTCTATATCACAAACTGGAGTTCAGAATATTTATTTTTTGTACATTATTCAAGCTAGCATGAATGAAAGTTGTAAGACTGATTCCTAGATCAATAAAATATATGTTCTACATTTAGACTTAATAGCTTCTTCTTCGGTATCCTATTTTAGTCTGGTTACACAACATGGTGAGTGCTTTCAACTGTCAGCAAGGTGGGAGTGGTTCAAATGAGGTTCAGGAGTAGCTCTAACTTCTAGCTACTCAGTAAAAAAGCTACAAAGCATCATTTTTTGCAAAAAGAGAAAAGGAAAAGAAGACCAGGATATGTTGCAAAATGCAAGTGGCTTCTAAGAAATGTAGAGCTTCAGAGGAAGAAACCTTTGAATTATAAATCTTTTTTTCTCTCCCTAACTTATCAGCACAACGTTTTGAAATTTTTTGGCCATTGCAATGATATTGACCGTGAGATGCGGAAGTGCTTAAAGAAAGAGGTAAGAAACAAATTTACTACAAGTTAAATGCTTAATAAAAAAGTCCATTAGATAGAAATAGAGTTGCTTTTTACTAAGTAGTACAAATCAATAAATAGTCCTTGAAATGTAAGCGCATTCTAGAGTGGGCATTTGGGTCCGAATTTAAATATTTTTGATAAATTTGTCAGATAAAATCTGGCTTTAACAAATGGCATGGTCTATTTTTGGATATACAAAAATAAGCAAACACATTTTAACAAAACAAATACTGCAAATAGGAACTGACGCTTCACAGATTGCTTCTGATCTTTTTTCTTAAATTTTTTTAGTAGTGGTATTTGCACAGAATAGAATATAAAGCAGTAATGGTCACTTCTGCATGAGTAACATTTATTACTGAAGTCAGGTGTGCTGACTGAAACCACTCGATGAGTTGCTGAGTTAGCAATGAAATAAATGAAAATATTGCTGCTTAGCACCTGCTCAGTGCTGTACTACATCTGCAGATAGGAAGGAATGGAAAACTGTAGGAGTTCAAGTAGATTAACTAGCTAATGGGCACATTTTCAGAAGAGTATCAACGGGTCTTTATATTTGTGGTTTTCATTGCCTACAAGAGAGAAGACATAAATGAACTTTTCACACACCTTTTCACTTGAAATTGTACTTAATAATTTTGACATAAATTTCACAATCGTATCTATAGAGGGAAACTTGCAGTGCATGGTAGCCGGGACAGTTTGGGTTCCCTCTTTTCCTTCTGTCAGTCTATGGGCATTAATTTCATCTGCTTGTGTCAAATACCATTTTTCCCCCCCCGTAAAAACTGTACCACAGATCTGGAAAATAATGAAGTTTCTTTCCATGCAATCTTATTTTTCTTTGTTCCATTGAAGCCTTTACATTAAAAGGAGTTCTTGATGACTATATTTGTCTGCCTTCTTAAATTATGGCTACGTTGATATGCCGTTACTAGGAAGCCCCTGAAAGG
This sequence comes from Dromas ardeola, assembly GCA_013398915.1. Taxonomy (NCBI): domain Eukaryota; kingdom Metazoa; phylum Chordata; class Aves; order Charadriiformes; family Dromadidae; genus Dromas; species Dromas ardeola. Next base: position 1,868,871 of record VYZM01020754.1, on the reverse strand, counting down.
CTGTTCACAAGTATAGAATAGGTACAGAGGTAGCTTTTAAAGATCCATTGTTCTCATTCTACGTGAAAATATAGATGGGTTATTGAAAAATGAAATATTGGCATGGGAAAAAGTTAAGCATTCTGTAAATGTTAAGTAATGTTTTGGGCCATTATTTCAGTTATAAACCAATCAGAATAATGAGTGAAAAAACTGCGAATCCTTTCTAAAATCAATCTGCTTAGTAGTTTATTATATTATATAGAGAACTAAATATTTGTGGGTTACTTGGGTTTTATTCTTGGTACCAATTATTAAAAAATGGAACAATTTTTTTTTTCTCTAACTTAAGGCCAAGAATAATTTGCTTCTCATGAAATACATACCAAATCATGGATTGATTTTTAATTTTCATTTCTTTAAGCCATGAAAAGGTTTCCATTTTGGCTGCAATGAAAGAAGGTTAGGCTCTTCAGTCTTCAGGCTTTTGCTAATGCAGGGGCATACTTGATAGCATGGTCATCTTATGCGTGTATCTAAACTGTGAAGGCTTTTGTGATTCCCTTTTACACTGGAGTCCCATCTCTGTTGCATTTTTTTTTTTTAAACTGTAAAAAAAAAAAAAAAAAAATGCCTTACCCTCATTCAACCAAAATTTGCCTTTGTTCCTTTCATCTTGGTATACTACTTTATCTGTGCATATAATTGATGACCAGGATCAAAAATAGACCAAGTCTGTGATGACAAATTCATGTTTCAGAAGGCAGACACACTTAGATTAATCAGTATCTTTTAAAAGGAAACGAGCCTGACCCGTGCTCTAGACTAGCACTGATCCAACCGTTTTCCTAGTTCATGTGTGAAGTGTAGCCGTCATACATAAGATGGCTGTATAATTAAGTTCCTCCATAAAATTAAATGAATCTGCTTTATTACAAACTTCTAATACTCTTTAGCTTAATAACTTCAAACTTAGAGCATATATTTTAATCAAATAGATGTTAATTCCAAAGTAAAAATGAACCAAAATATAGATACTAACAAGAACTGCATTTCTGATGCATCAGTTTAAAGATATTGTTTCTGTTCCTGAGTAATAAACGCTCTCTACACTTTTAAATGCGACTTATCTGTTCAGTGATAACAGCTGATTTTTTAATTTCCTTATCTGTCTTCCAGTATGAAGAAAACAGGGCCAGGAACCAGGCGAAACGACGGCAGATAATTAATGCTCACAAAAACTCAGAGAAGTGAGCTGTACTGTACTTGGGACAGCTGCATCTCAACAGAGACACTTGGTTGAAAGTTGACAGAATACTTTCCCATCACCAATGCTCAGGCTGTGGTTTGTGAAATGGTGAAAAAATAAATGCACCTAAAACATATTCATTCCCAGGAAGGCAAACAATGTGGAAAAAAATAAATAATAAATGATCACTCACAACTTAACTTAATTTTTGACCTCTAAAAAACCCAGCTATTATGGCAAGTCTTTGTTCTGGCATAGTTTTGTTATGATTGTTAAGTAATGAGGAATCAGTGTGTGTGGAGTATTATGTATTCAAGGCTGCTATATTCCCTACCTTGTGTTGAGTTGCATTTATTTCTTTGTGTTTAGCAGTTTTTTGTTCATCTTGTCTTTTTCTATTTTATTCTTGCAAAACACTGAGTGACTTTTTGATCACTCTTTGTAGTGTTGTGATAACACTGCTTAAATGAATTAGCAAAGAGGAATTTTAAACACATGTGGCTTGAAATTGGAAATTACCTATCAAGTAATAATTGAAGTTCTAGTATTTTTATTTGAGCTAAAATTATGAAACTGCCATCTTTTACTAAGAAGATTAAAAATCCTTCCTGCCAACTATACGTACAGTGTGGACCGTTGTAAGACAATTTGTTCATCATACCCAAAGCTGCACAGCCTTAGAAATTCAGAATGGAATTTTTCCAGGGATTTACAGAGCATTGCCTTGATTTTTGTTGAGTACAATCAATGTGTGCCGACTGAGGTTTTTTTTGAAGAGGAGTGCTGCCAAAAATACAAGCTAAATAGTTCTTCCACATACTGTGGTACAAAGATGAAGTCAAGTTATGACTGTTGCTGTTGAAGAGAAACCCACATTGAAGTGAAAGAAGGTGTAACTTGCCTTTCAGTTAGGCAAATCAACTAGTATTGTGTTAATCAAGTTGCCTTGTTAGCCTACAAGAGCTGTTAATTTGCTATCAAACTGCAGAAAGTCCTGAGCAAGCTTCTGAATTCAGAAGATTTGGTATTAAATCATATGTTGGTTTCTGCAGTGATGGAACTGTTTCTCTGGGCGTCTGCTGGATTCACCTTATTTTTAAATGACTTTTCTGTTCTGCCTAGCAACAAAACACTTAAAAAAAATAAATACATAGTCTTGAATCTTTTGAAGAAAGGGTGCCTATCTTACAATGAATTTTACAGTTTGTTGTAAGAACCATTGTTGACACTCAATCTTGAAATTGGTACGTATGCCTGTTTTTGGAAGAGCGCTGTATTTTGTGATCTAGTTTGAAAGATTAATTAGAATAATTTTACTTATTTTTCAATAGCTGGATGGACCCAGGTAAACTGGTAAAACTTAATCATAAAGGTTTTCAAGTGAAAGTTCCAAGAAAAACTGAATCTATTGTTTCTGCATGTTTTGACATGCTGTCTGCTTTATTAGAACAAGTACATGATGTGTTATTTGAATTAAATACTTGAGTGATTGGAAGTGGTGCAGTCTTTTTGTTGGTGCACTTCAGAATACTTTTGAAGAGTACTTTATAGCGAAGTTCCCTGACTGGGAACTCTGCATCCTTGATCCCAATCCTTCTTCCTTTTGTGATGACAAAGTCTACTTCAGGCAAGCTCTTAAAAAGCTTGTAATCTTTAAGTAAGTAAGTAAATGAATAAATTGAGAATTGTCCTAGAGATTAGGTTGAGAAGCTGATATCTGAGCGTAAAAGCGCTGAAGCTTTTCTTTCTTTCATCACCTTCTGTGGGTCCAGATCTTTCACTAGAATAGCAACAAAATAGGAATCCAAGAGCCACTTAACACAGCTCGGTAGTCAGAATTGTATTTTCAAAGATCAATGTGCTTAATGAATGAAAGACCAAATGGCATGCACAATTTCTACTGATACTTTGAACTACCTGTAGCAATAAATCTATTTTACAGATAAACTTTGTTTACCCAGTGAAAGTATCCTTCTGTTTCTCCCTGCTAATTGCCCACTAGCAGCGTGATATGAGATCGCCTATTGATTCCTGTGGTTTTGTTCCTTTTTTGAGGGGGTTACGTTGCTAATTTGATCTTGAAGCTGAGAAACACTAGTGTAAATAATACTTACGATTTATCTGATGGAGAAAGAGGGTACGGGGGTAATGTTAAATGTGGGTTTTTTTTCCTAAAGTGATCTGAGTGGTGAGTAGGGGACATGTTGGGTGAAATAAACCTTATCTATAAGGACTTTGAAGACACTTCATTGTAATGTCATTTGTGCTTAGAAGCATTTTCCCCATTGTTCTTTCTGAAAGAGCAAGTTTGAGGGAGAAAAAAAAAAAGAAATATGATGGAATTTTGTGTTGCGTCATGTGTGAGAAGCTCTTTGGCACTTCACATGGGAAAGTGAAGAAGGGGAAAATATAAACGGAAAGGGCAAACGGCAGCTCTAATACAGACCTGGCCATAGCAGTGAGGTTTTCCCATATTGAAGTGCAACAAAAGTCTAGAATACGTAGACCAGAGGAGTACAGACTGTAGCAAGGGAGTAGTAACTACCCAGCAAAATCCCTCCAGCTCTACCAGGAACACCTGGTAACGCTATCAATAGTGTACTTCCTCTTGCTGGAAAATGAAATACTGACACCTTGTTTTCCTGGGTTTTTTTTCAGTAGAAGGAAAGATCCTCTGCTGCATAGCAGCAGCATAACGTAAATACCGCAGGGCTAGTTCTTGCTCTGGTGTTGAGCGCTGCCTGCAAAGATCACTGTACTCAACTGGTGCTCAATTCTACTAGGAATAGTTCAAACATTAGTTGTCTGTCAGGGGAAATTAATGTGAGATGTACTCCAGTGAGTGCTCTGTGGCCAGCTTCCCATAAATTAACTTGGGACATCCTTAACCTGCAGCGAGTGCCTCAACAGCACAATACCTGAGCAGAAGCAGCACCTACTGCGTATGCGTTTGTGGGCTCCAACTGACAGGGAGATAAGAATTCAGTACATCACCATCTAGTCTTTATCTAGTTTAGCCTTCACCTGTGCTTTCTTGCAGGTAATTTAATAATTAACTTGATAAAGAGCTATAATACTGGCTTTCATCTACTATTTTTTTATACCATTTTACACCTCATCTTATATATGGCCTGCATCTCTTTTGCCTTGTTTTTGGACTTTTTGGCGTCAAAGGGCCAAAATGTGCCGTATCTGCATGGTTCTTTATACAATAGGATTTGAACCTGGTTTTATAGTTAAGCTGCAGTGCTGAGTGTTAATGTATTATGAGTATACGGTTTGTCTCCCCCTGTTTTCATCTGGTAACAACCTGAAGGAATTATGGCAGAAGCATTTATTGCAGATAAAGTCTACGTGTAGTTTCTGGACCTTGCAGCAAAACCTCAATTTGGTTGAGCTGATGGTTTGTACAGTTTGGGTGAGGGCTGTAGTCCTGTGAGTGTTGTGAATTTTATACGCATGCATAACTTCTTGAAAATCAGGGTGTACTCAAAAAAGCCCCTATAAGAAATGTAGTCTTGGTACACAGTCCACAGGAATGATTAATACGAGTAACTGTTACTAAAATATGCAGCTGAAAAGTTAGTTATGCCTACTGTAATTGTGAATCATTGTAATGAACATTTTCAATGTGTTACATACTTTGCTAAAGCTCTACAGCACATGAGTAAAGAGTCTTCCAACAGTCGGGCATTTCTTGATGTTGGCACTGCCCGTGCTTTAAAAGAATGCGTGACATCTAATACAAAAGCTTTCTGATGTAAATGAAAACGCATTTCTGTGGAATACCTAAAATGATGTGAAAACCAGGACAACTATGATATCAGAATCTGACAGTTTAATTAAAAATGAATTATTAACACCTGTGCTTAGGCAAAGGGGATTCTCTACCTGGACAGCATAATGGATTTTAGGGCTGTAGACTTCAGTTACACATTCAATTTTACTAACGTTCACTAAAATGGAGTATCACAGCAAATCTTGGTGCTCCCATTAGATTCTCTGTTTGTTTTACAGAGCCTTTCACTTGTAATTAGCTAATTCTTATTCTGCTTGGCATAAGAGGAGGAACCTGATGAAGTTAATAGTCTGTCCGCTTTCGTAGAGGTGTTTGCATCACTCAAGGTAAATGGGTGTTTGGTGTAACTGAGGCTGAGTGGTAACCATGCTGCTAATCAACACAACCTGCTTCGTGAGAAATTAAGGTCTACTAATAAAAGCTTTTAAGTGAATGCTAAATTCACATCAGGTTCCCCAATCACATTTAAATTGCTGTGTACCAAAAAATAAATATCAATGGGAACAAAATATATACTTAGCCTAAAAAAGGTTCTTGTGAACTGTCACACTTTAAAATTATTCTTTTGAACTATTTGGTGACATTTTAAAGGCCGGGAACTTTGCTATGGAGCCATCACTGTAGCCAGTGAAACTTTGTTGTTTTTTTTTAATGTAGACCCCTAGATAAAACAAGCTGCATTTCAAAAAGGAAACAGTGCAGAAAGATCTTTTGGGGCATTCATTACCTGGAAAAGATCTTACTCACGGCTTGACAAAACTCGTCCCCGGTACCAACATCAGCCATCCAGAATCTGGGGATTTGGTTTGGCGCGGGAAAAACGTCAAATGTTGTGACGAATAGAGATGTGTAACAAAGTTGTGTTACTGGAAGCCAGACAGGACCATCTTGTCCCCAACATTAAGGTGCTGAAAGAACAGGTTACAAAATAAGTGTTTTGTTAGCATGAAACCAGTGGTCTAATGGCAATATTGTACTTTTACAAAACCTTTGATTAAAAACTGTTCTTGGCCTTTGCTGCCAGCAGCCTAAGGCCAGACTGTTTTGACTGTAAATATATGAAACACGAAGCTAATTTCTCCTCCAGCACTAGGATAAAATGGTTATTCCCCACGTTTGGATCAGTGCGTTGTGTTGGGGTTTGTTGTTTTGTTTTTTTTTTTTTAAAGTTACACAGCTCTTTCCAAGTGTGTTTTTTGCCAACCCAAGTGGTGACTGCCCTCCCCTCCTGCTGCTCGGCTCCGCACAGCGACGCCGCTGGAAAATCCTTCCTTTACATAGGAAATCCTTCCTTTGCATCGGAATTTCTTCCTTTACATCCTGCGAGGAGGATCACCGGGAATTTCCAGCCGTTTTCCCCGAGCCCTCGCCGCGCTGCCGCGGTCGCGCCGACAGCCGCCGCACGCCTCTGACCGGCCTCCGCGGCGCCGCTTCGGGGCCGGCCGCCCCTGCTCGGCGCTGCTCGCTCACCGCCT
>VYZM01020754.1:1847688-1858680 GCA_013398915.1 Dromas ardeola | reverse complement strand
TTTTTTTTTTATTTAAATGAAACAAAGTATGAATGCCACCTTAGCAGCTGGCCATATAAGCTGCCGTTTTACCATAGCTAAATTAGGATTCTCAGTTTAAGTGTGAAATTGGTGCTTAGGAACGGGAAGAACACAAGATGCTGCCCTGAGACAGTTGGCAGGTGGCGGGTTGACATAGCATTTTCCTCCAAACCTTTGCTGGGCCCCTCAATCTTGACTTGAAACTGAGTACTGGAATGATAATATATTATTACTGTTGAGCAGAGACTGCTTACAGCATAAGACAACAGTTGCATACATACAAAGTACGTGAAGGAATCAGATTAGATACACTAGCGATTTTCTGTTATAAGCAAGTATCTAGACAGGGAATTTGTAATTGCAGTTGGTTTTCTGCAGAAATTGTTGTATTCTATTACATTCTTTTCACAGCAGCATTAGGGAGTTCTTTCAATTAGACTTCTTTTGAAATTGGTTTAAAAAACAATATTCTTCTTAGTTTACAAATAGTCGCTGGAGCCAGGCTAGTGGTTTTGTTTTGCATGGTTGTGGGGAATTGTTCAATTCTCCTTTCTGAGTCCTCTTTCTCTAGGTCAGCAGCCAGCAGTGAAGAACATTAAGTAAAAATAAAACTCCTATTTTTAGTTCAGCTACATAATGTCCTATTTATAATACTGAAATTTCAGCTACTACCTGGCCCCTTTCAGTTCAATGAACCATCTCTCCTCTGTTAGCTCTCATTGCTCTTTTTTCACACCTGCCCCATTTGATTCTTTTGCTGTTATTTTTGTAGGTTTGGGGATGCTTTTCCAAGAGGGCCCTTAATTCTGCACAGTGCTGACAGCTATCGATTCAAGTGGGGAAGTAAGGGCAAGTAGCAGCTAGCAGGGGATACTCAAAACTTGGTGTAATTCATCCTCAAAATTTTAATACTATGGAACTCTTGGAAAAAAAAAGAAAAAAGCTGCAATCATAATGATGTATCAGTTTCTGCAACATCCAGATAAATGTTTGCTACTGGTTTCAATCCCTCGTGACTACTGAAAATAAGATACTTTAACTTCATTTTCCTCAGGATGATACATGGCAGTAATTTTCTTTTTTTTCCCCTTTTGTTTTGTATAAATTTTAACACAGCTCACCACACTAACAATATACCAGTGAGAAGGAGACAAAGAAGAGCATATACATAAACGTCTCATGGCTAGCCAATAAGCTGCCTACTGTTTGAAAGTGAAATTATTGAAATTGTGTTGAAAACCTCAGAGTCTAGCTGAAGTCTGGGGTTTTGGCAAGTAAAAGATGGTCCTCAGCACAGGACCTTACGAAAATGCATTTGTGCAAAGGAAGTTTGCAGTCCCCTGTCCGCAGTCTCGAAGATAAGACAGTAATTGTAACAGCAGGAATACGTTTGTCCAAAATACGTTTGTCAGCTTAGAGAGTTAGAAGGAAATGTTGATGTGCTACTGGGCATGGCTCTGCTGCCATCGTAGAGTGCTGCAAAACGGTAATATCACTCTGGTTAAGCCTAAACTAACGTAGAAAAATTCTCAGTTAGAAGCAGCTTATGAAACCAGATAGACCCTATTATACAGCAGGGACCAGGCACTGAAAATAACTTTTGTAAAACATTTTATTTATTTCCTCCATGTGATGTATCTCGCTTGAAAGAAATGAAATGACTTGTAAACCTACTGCTTTTCAACTGGGTTGAGTCATGCTAGAGACTGATGAGGAGTTGGATGGGGGTGGAGGAGGAGGGAATGTAATTCTGGTAATGTGGAGACCTTGTCATTGTGTGGCAAAGTTTGAGTTTTAAGAGCCATGATTATGCTTGAGAGAAATTTTTGCACAGTATGTATAATACATGATGCCAGATATACTGTGCTGGGCTGGGCTGTGTTGGAAACGGAATAAATAGGTTGAGCAAGTAGTTAGCTTGGCCGGTTTCTTGTAACAGCGGTAGCAAAGTCTGATGGCTGGAAACAGCAGTTCTTTAGGAAAATGGGAAGCTGCTTTAAAAGAGGCAAAAATAATGTGAAACCACAATTTTAAACAAAACAAGCAACAAACCCCATAACTCATGCTGCTTCGCAAAATTCAGTGGCAGAGGTACAGAACACTTTATGTAATTAGATTCCATATATAAATAGCTCCGTATTTCATGAAATTTCAGGTACCTTCTGAACAACAAAAAAGCTATTGTTTCTTTGTGTCCTGGTTCATCTCCTTATTTGAATGCAGATCCAAAGAGAATTTCTCCTTCTCAGAGAGCTCTTTTTTCCTTTCTTTAATATCCATTTTTTTATATCAGAATAAATGATAAAAAATTAAACAAGTGATGTATAAATAAAGGAAAAATACATATCTTATGGCTGCTCCGTCTCAAAACTTTCATTTGTAGTTGGGTAAAAGATTCCTTTTGGAGAGAAGGGCAATGATTGGAATAAGGTTAGGTAGGATAAACGTGTAATTCTATTGTTATATTTAGTATTGCAGTATCTGTGAGAGGAGAGAAAGCTGGCAGGGTAGAGATCTGCAAAAGAGGAATATTTGAGGGTTGTCTGTCCCTGCTTGAGGAGAGAACACATGAGTGAATGAGGTCAACCCAAGGGTGAAAATAGAAAATGTGAAAAAGTGGTAGGGTGAGAAGAGCCCCTTGGAAAATGTCCACAGTGTATGAAGGGAGGAGGAGGAAGAGGAGCCTACTGAATGGAGCTCTGAGAAGAAAGGCAGGAAGGAAGCCCACTGAGTGTACAACTGTGTACCAAGCTGAAGTTTTAGTGAGAGATGGGTAATCTGTGATGTTAAGGATATCAGTGGGGTTTGTAAGAGATGGTAAGGAGAAGACAATATTAAGTCTTGAATTTAAAAAGGCCGCCAGCGATGTCTGTGACAGATGTTTTAGCAGAAGCTAGAAAATCCATTTCTGTAGATCTGAGGTGGAGACTCTTCTGTGCTCACAACAGCTTACTGAGTGAAGAAATTCCCATTTTTAACCTTCTTTACCTTTAACAAGTTATGATCATTTCATGTCTTGTAACAGACATCCTCCAGCTATTCATAAAATGACTAATATTCTTGCACTTTATACAGTCATAAACAACGTGTGTTAGATGTGACCATTCCTGGCAGAGCTCCAAACTCTGTTTCTGAAAAGAAGCTTCTACTTAACAACAATCAAGAGAATGAAGATACTGCTATAGTACTTTTTCGAATATTTGGAGTGTTTACTGCAGCAGAATACATTTTCTACTCATTGCATTCTCTCAAATTCCTTTTTTTGATGATAAACTCCCACCTCCTTCTGATCTCCCTTCCTCCATTCATCTTTCACTTTGAGCAGAATCCTTTCCAAAGCAATCAGCTGGATCTGACCCAAGTACAAATATGCTAAATTATGCCATTGTTTTACTGTTTTTCTTGAACATTGTCCCCCCTTGTTTAATGCAAATCCATTTGATACTGTCTTCTTGGCCTTGCGGTACATGGTGCATACATTTAGTATAGCCTTTCAGTTATTTCTGTGTATTTAATTTCAGTATCTCTTTTTGGCCTGCTTTTCATAAACTTTGCAAACAGCTCAAAACTGGTGAAGTTTTCAAACACGGTGCTTTACTTGTTTCTAGAGCCTTAAGTGCCAACTTAGTTAGAAACATCTGCATTTGCTATGAAACATCTTCAATTAGAGATTTGTTTAAAACAGAAGAAAAGTAATACTGACGTGGAATTCAGAGACAGCATGATAATTCCCTTCATTTATGTTGGAGAAGAACAGTTCATGGAGGCAGTGATGGCTTCAAATATTTTCTTTGAATTAAATGAAAAACTGCGATTTCTCTAGAGCATAAAATGGGAAGACACTGGTTGCTTTTGCACACATGCATTCTGTCTACTGTGAACAAGAGGTCATGACAGATAATGAAAAAAGGGTGTGAAAGCAGGTTGCATCCCTGTATATTTGATTCATTAAGGTAGCTAGTGCACTGAACGGGATTGAAAATATTTGTCCATGAGCAGGGGGAATATTTACAAATATAGATGATGAATAATTTCTTATGGTGGTATAACTGTTCAAGCTTGTCTGTTTCTTGGACACTAACAGAATAGATTGGTTTTGTTCCTTGGGAAAAGGGGCCAGTGCCTATCTGTTGGGCTACATTAACCACCATTATCAAATTAAGCTAGGTGAAATTCTACCAGGAAGGCAGCTGATCCACTGTTTCTGGTATATTTGAGGAATATGACTGGAACACTGCTTTGGTTTTTGCTACAAGAGTCTTGATATTTTAATTGTATCCAAAAAATTAGTAAGATACAGGAGAAATACGAATTTCATTTGATATTTGAATATGTATGAGAAAGAGAAGGCGATCTTAGGAGCCAGCTGCAAATCAGAGAGTGTCTTACTCCCAGGAAATTGGGAGCACAGTTCAAAGAATATATTTAAGAAAGTCAGCAGCATTGAAGCAGCTAGAAAAGAATGTGTGGTGAGAGAATACTATGCTAATAATAAATAGAAATACAATGCTAGTGCAACCAATAATAACACAGAAAATAGCGTGTAACTGTCTTCCACTGAGATGGAGATAATGAAGCAGAGATGAAGAGGAATTTAAGCTTGAGATACAAACTGTGGTTTCAGAATCCAGAGGTTGTTCATTAAGTATCTTGGAAACTGAGAGCCTTTGAGATACTGCCTCTTCCTTGAATAGTTTTGTACAAATTAAAATACCAAATTAATTGCAGATAAAACTGTTCTTCATATTTTGTCTTAAAATTAGGAATCTCAAAAATTATTTCGCATCCTAGCCAGAAGATTTCTAATTTTTATTCAATGAAACTAGTAGGTCAAGAAGCATAAGCTTATCTTGAAATTAGGTAACTTGGCAGTATTATGTCTCTGATAGGTTACGATTGTTCCAATCATTTCAATAGTATATTAACAAACAGGTTAGTAGCCAACTGTAAGATGATCCCCAAACACATTAAATTCACAGACTCAGTTAATAGATAATGCAGTCCTAAAATCCTTGCTCTGCTGAAACAGTGTGGCTGAATGAATCTACCAGAGAAAGACTTACTGTCAGTATAGCAACATAGTTGAATTTAAGAGGGAATAAGTAATAAATACTGAGGCCTTTATGATCAAGTACAAGTTTTGCTCTGTCTTTGCTATATGCTGAGAATAAATTATGAAAAATATTGCTAGAATTTTATGCTTTGCTATCAACTATGTTTAGAATTTAAGGTACTGCTTTATTGTGTATCCTTCAGGTTTTCAATTCTAAATCTGATTTTCCTGAATAGACTTGGGTTCTGGAAATCTGAATGATTGCTGTAATTTGCAAGAGCAATTGTGTAATTGCAGTTTTCAAAATAGGTGGTAAAAAATTAGTTTTGTGGAAGACAGAACAATGTATGAATTTATGTTTCAGAAAAGCTTTCCACCACTGAATATCATGATATCTGTATAAAAATAATAATAGTACTACAGGAAGAAAGATATGCATGAACCTCTGAGCACATATAGAGAACCTGGTTTTCTTCCAAGGACTGGCGATCCCAAGATCATTAAAATGCCATGAAAGCTTTTGGGGCTCCTCTGGAACAAGAAGAAAAACAGTGGTGAACAGGCAGGACTTGCAAAACGTAGACCCCCAAATCTGTGATGTTCTGAACACCAAATTATTTGCTGGCATATTCGTGCCCTTTCAGCTGAAATGCAGCATGGAAGAGCTGAAGACTGAAGACTGGTCTGTGATTCTTGAGTGCTCTGCTGCCCAGGACCCTTTATAATCTGAATGGCATTCCCCTGCCCTTTTTCCTATCATTAGATCCTTTGAGGAAGAAAAAAATCTGATTCGTATTGTGGATTTCTGCTTCCACATGGAGATATTGCATCCTTTAGCTCATGGCTCAAGTAAATTTGAATGGGAGTAAACTTGAATGAGAAGGCAGCAAAGACTTATTTGTCCTTCTTGTCCCAAATGCTTAGTCATTAAAATGCACCAGCCTTAGAAAATTTAATGTGTGAAAATTTTGTAATATTGTGAGGCAATAATATTTCGTAAGTGATTGAAATGAAGCATGGACTCAAATGGTAAAAATACACTGCTCCAGAAGAACTTCCAGTTGGTTAAGTAGGATTTTTCCCTCAAGAGTAGTTCTGAATCTGGTCTGTTTCTGCAGACCCTTTTTTGCCACTAATTCATGTTTTTCATATGTGTAAGTGGGACTTGTCTGTTCTGGTGTTGGATGTCTCAGGCTCTAAAGGTTCTCACTTCAGTTGGATAAGTAGAGAAAAGCAATAAATTTAACAGGTATATGTCGCCTTTAATTCAGCTGTGGAAAAATCCAGTTGTTCCATCAATTTGAGTGACAGCTTTGGACAAGAAATTAACATGTTTATTTTCCTCCCAGTCATCTCCCTCATTGTTAAAGGACAAGTGAGTAGATACTGTTTCTCTGCTAGCAATGTTCATGGCAGCATAGAAAATTAGCTTTAAGTAGGTGTATTTCTGAAATGTGTGTTTTTCTGTCCCTGTCAGGGATTAGAATTTGTTGGCTGTTATGGTTTTAGTTGCTAGTTAACATATTTTTGTGTTTTATTCTTGGGACCTGTGTCGCAGATGCCTGTGGCTCATCAACAGGTGTTCTGTGCATGTTTTGCATGGTAAAATTTGATACAAAAATTAGGCTTGTACATAAACTCTTATTTGTCATGCTTTTTTGGTTTTAAATGAGAACTGAGCCATAATTCTAAAAGTTGCTGTCCTTTTTGAAAATGGTTAAACTGAATTGTACAATTTATTCTACACAGAAATAAAATTACAGCAGATAAAGATCCTCTTCACTTACTCCTCCTGTCAAGTTCTCCGTTAATGATGGCACATTAAGAAGAGGAGGAACATGCTATTCATTGTTTCTTTACTGTTAACGTAAAGCAGTTGCTCTTGATTGGAATTTTGAAAAAGTGGTGGTGTTTCTAGGGAATTATTCATGACTTGATACTTAGTGCTCCCGAAACGGTATAATTTTCATGCATTCTCCTGAATTTTATCCTTTTCTAAACTCTCTTAGTTTTTGCCCTTTCCCCTTTTTCTTTATCTCTATTACTGAGTGTAAACATAAATAAATACAAATTAAGATATTAAGTAGCTTTTGATGCGAATACGTGCAATAGGAAACTTCCTCTGTTGACTGACCCTTTAAGAATTATATACCACATCATGATGTTGCCACTAAGACTTTCTAGACTAATGTGATCCATTTTGTTCTTCAAGCAGAATGCAACGATCTTTGAATTTCCCCTTGCTGCTTTTCCTTCTGACATTTTGCTATAATTCTGGAGAAGGAGGAATAGGAGCCCTTTTTAGATGATCACCGCAATTTCCTGTGATGGAAAGTTTTTGCCTTCCCCTCAAAGGTGTGCACATCTTACAGGCTTATTAACCTTTAAGGTAGACAGAACTTTTCTCGTACAATGGTGTGTAAGGTGCATAAAGATAGAGGCAGATCATATATATATAACCTTTTTATATATAACCATATATTATAACCTTTTTGCTCTTCCTATGTACAAAACTTTAATAAGCAAGCGTTAGGTCTTTCATGTCTTGGCTGTTTGTCTTAGTGCTGTTCTTTTTCCCAGTGTATCTGTAATACTGATTGTAGCAGGCATGGTGAAATGATCAGTGTAAACTACTATGACTACCGAAGGAACCATGCGTGTGGCTGTATTTTGCCTCCATGACAGTCCCTCCCCTAACACGTTTGCTGCTTCCAGACACGTGTGGTACCAAGCCGGGTAAGCTGTTTTCCTTGGGTAGTTGTGCCTCATGCCTAATTTTTCACTGCTTCTCCCTGAGCTGACAGTGATTCCAGAGGCAACAAAGCAGATCGTTGACAATCATCCAGGAAGAATTGCTTTGTTTTCTTTATTAAACTGTGAATTTATAAGACACAGACTGGAATGGGCATAGTTCTAGTAAGTTAAAACAGCCTAGAGGGTTTTCTGTGCTATACCAGCAATCTCCTGTGTACTAGTGGTAACATCCCTACTGCAGTGTAAATCGCCGGGTAGCTCAGCATACCTTTTATTTAGCTGAATATAAATAAACAGCAGGATACTTGAAAGAAATAACACTCCAGAGAAAACACAATCCTAGTGCAATTAGAGCATTTCTATTTAGATAATTGCTCACTGAAATTATAAGCTTGGATCTAATCCTCAAAGGGTGCAGAAAATTGGCAGGTCCAGGATGATCTGCTTCTTTCACTCTTTCCCCCCATCCCTAATACATGAATATCTTTGTTTCTCGATTTCTAAATGCTGATTTTATTTTTTTTCCCCTTTTTTCCTGCTATAGTGAGAGCGATACTGAAAATGACAAAATAGCGAAGGATGCCCTGGAGATAATCTAATTTTTGAGGGAATCTGTGTAGAGAAGTGATAACAAGCACAGTAATTTACTGCTGCTTGAAAGAAAAACATGACCTCATGCAGTTACTGAGGGGCTTGCCCTAATTATGGGTGCAGACAGGGTGGTCACTAGAGTATTGGTGAGACAGGCAGTAATCTCCACAAACAAGTATTTACCTCAATGAGACTGTTCTCTCCTACCCTCTCTTTTATAGGACTGCTTTTTGTGAATATTTTTTTCCATTTCTAAGAACTGTAGCTTGGTTCTTAGGCTAGGAGGCAGGAATTAGGGTTCTGTTTTTGACTGTCCTGTTGACTTTGGATGTGAGTTTAGGTCCACTAACTCAATTTCTTTGCATCTTTTCCCATATCTGTGAAGTGGGGATTACCAGCCATGGGTTTGAGTTACTTCACGTGTTTTAATTTGGATCCTTTCTTCACTTCTTTGCTGATTATTTTTTTTAAATCCTTAATTTTTCTGTTAAACTGAGACCCTTAAACGCCAGAAAATAGGGAGTACAAAGAGACTTCTGTTACATAGCAGTGCTCTGAAAGAAATACTGTTTTGCCCAGAAAGAAACTGTTTTTAAATACTGATGCATAAAACAAATTTCCCCTATAATCCATGTCACTGCTTTATGCAGTTGTGTTTTCTTAAATGTCTCCATAATTCTCTGTTTGCAATGGGTTTTATGAGACATATTTGCACTTGCATTTTATAAAAACACTTGCTGCCTTGAACACCTGCCAAAAAGTAAATTTTTCAAGGATGGAACTTGAATAAGGATCTTAGGGATTGTTGAGTTCATAAGATTAAAATGAGAAGTTTTAAAAAATGACATTTCAACACATCAATTACTGAAAAATTATTGAATTCATTAATAAAGAAAAATGTGAAGACAGTAAAGATGTGTATGAAGTACCCTTATTGGTATTGAAAACTGTCTCTGTATTTATACGAGAAGATTTCAGATCAAAAAAATCAAATGTTGCCCTGTGTATAACTGAGAAATACTTACTGGCTAGAGGAGTAAAATATGCCTTGAAATAATTTTTTCTGTTTGCAATTTTTCCTGCCTATTCCAGAGCTCAGATTTTTTTCACAAATACATGAAAAAATGGGTATGTATCCATATGCAGTTTCTGTGCACTAGGCCTCTTCCCCAGCTCTTTAACATTTAAGGGAAGGGAAAAACTGTGGGTGTGAAAGTACGGGGGCAGTTTGAGAAGCCGCTCTTTAAATGGTATGGGATTGTGTCATTCTGTCTCATAAATTACATCCTCAAACTGTCATTTACTTCTTAATCCTACTTTTGAATAATGAATATTCATCTAATCGGTTCTTAGTTCTCCATGTAATTCCCATTGCTGAAGAGCATCTTTCCACAGCCACAGAAAGGTACTCTGAATTTCACTTCTCAGGACCAATGTGACTTAGATTCACCGGGGTTTGCTCTGCTGTGTTTTGAACAAGCCTGGAAGGTGTAGGTGCAGGAGGATGAAATGAAACCGTTTATTTTCCTTTCCACCCTATAGTGTCATGGCATGTATCAGTTCCAGTCCCTAGCATAAAGTAAAACTGATACAGACTAAGCCTCTGCCTCAAAGGACTGTTTTTATTGATTTGGAATTGGTAAAGTACAGCGACAGTCTGCTCCGTATCCTCCCCATTCATGGTCTGTTTGACACTCCCAGATGGGTGCGGAGTAAAAGCCACAACAATTGAGGATTCTTCTGAGCTGAGGAAATGCTTGTTGACAAATTTCCTTGATTATGATTTTGAATCATGCTGTTAGATCAGGGCACAGCAGACTTAATGGCTGATGAAGTCATCCACGTTTTTCTTTGTTGCTTGTGGTCTGCTGAATGTTCTCTTGTATTACTGCAGGACACAAGTTTATGAAGTTGATGTGTTGTTATCAAAGCCTTTTAGTGTGGCCATTATACACCTCCTTTTTTTCCCTCCTCTTTAGCAGTCAGTCATCTGCAAGAGCTGTTTATTGTATCCAAATGATTGTGATAGCATTCAGTTAGGGTATAAACAATAGGAGAGCTGGTTTCATTAGCAAAGGGCACGCAGAATCAATGTCTAGGTCCGATTCCTTCATTCTTAAACTTGTATCAGTATAAATCATGTTTAAGTGGTTAACCTCTGATTTACTTGAGCTCAAGTGAAAACAGATACAGGTCCATGGACTGACACTATTCATGTTGATGGGAAACCATTTATATTGCTGCCAAATTGCTGGAGTTTTTTATTACAGTGTCAGTGAATAAAAGCCAGAGTAAATCATAAATTTCACTACCTGTAATATGTGAGAAACTGAGACATCTTATAGTAGCAGCCCTAAAATAATTCCCAACAGTCATTTATCTTCATTGTTTTCTACAGAGGTTAGCTGAACATTTTTAATACACATAGCTTTATATGGGCACTGATTATAAAATATCGTTACCTTTCTTAGTGTTAAAACACTCTTCACTGATTATATGGTATTTGCCCCAGAGAGGAAAACTGTAGAAGGACTCCCATGTCAAATTTTTATTCCTGTAGCTTCTCAAAAAAA
>VYZM01020754.1:1826738-1847678 GCA_013398915.1 Dromas ardeola | reverse complement strand
TTTTTTTCCCTGTAGATTCCAAAAAAAAAAAAAAAAAATTAAAAATCTCATGAATCTGAACTTAGGCTGCTAGATTTCTACATTTCTGCAGGGAGTATATCACAGATGAAGCAGGCTTTCTCAGGGGGGATTATACCTCATTACTTGGGAAAGTTAATTGGTAGTGCAAAACCCACAGAAGCATCCACTTCATCTGCAGACACAAGATACCTGAGCTGTCTACAATAACCTCATTTTCTAGTCTTAAAAAGGAAAAAGGAGAGAGAATTGTGCACTTAAAATATTTTGAATTTAACTAGGGTGAGTCCATACGCTGCTGAAGCAAATGATTCCGCTTGGTGCATTACCGAATGCTGGCAGGAATCACATTTACTGTCTCACCTTACGCAACACTACCCTTCTGCCATGCAGCTTTTGGATTGAACGCTCCTTGGGGGAGGCTCGCTGTGCACGGCATTGAGGAGCACGTGCACAGAGCGTTGTATGTGGATGTTCAGGGAGGGAGTTTGGGGAGTTTGCCACCAAAACCAGCTGCAAACTTCTCAGTGTCATCAGATTCCTGTGAATTCATGTGGAAGACAGTGGGACTGGAAGGCAGCGGCTTGCCTGTATGGAACATATATAAAAGATGGCAGTCCGAGGGACTTTGACACACCAGCATCTTCTGTCATATAAAAAGCTGCCTGGTACTTATAACAATGTACCTGATTTTCCATTTGCATAGGCTTTTTTGAAATACATCTTTCATTTTCTTTGGATCGCCTTTAATACGTATGTTAGCCTTGTTACTGGAGCGAACAGAGGCCTTTTATTTCTGTACGTCTGTGGGGAAGGTCCCCTGCTCTGTTCAGCATCCAAGCTGAATGGATATTAAAACTGGTGCTGACAGTATCATGTCATCACCAGTTCTTTGGAATAGGGCTTGTGCTCATCACAATGTTGAGTGTTTCTTACAGTACTGCATTCTAGAAGGCATAAAATTACTGGTTCGGGAAAGAGACTGGATTCTGTGTGAAAATAAAAGCAAGATTGTATTAAAATAAGACAATATTTGAAATGCCAGCAGAGGCTTCTCAGCATTCACTGCTGTAGCTGTTGCTGCCTCTTTGAGACAACTGGATATTACGGGCCTGGAAAGTCTGTACCATTCCTCAAGGTTTTTATGTTTTTTCTTGCCAGTGGTTAGCACATATCCCTACCTAAAACCGTTCTGAAAACACCCTTTTGCATTATAACTCGTCCAACGAGAAGAATAACTGCTGATTCAGGTACCTCAGGCAGGTTTTGCAGCACAGGGGCTGCTTTTGTGACTAGGCAGTTTCAAGAAACGGCAGGGAATGGCACTGAGTCATGGCACCAGCAGCGCTTGCTCAGGCTGCAGTTAAAGGCCTTTGTTAATTTGTTGTCCAGCAGTTTGTACAACCTCTGTGTGCAAAGTACAGGTAGAATGTCACTAAATCAAAACGGTTGCTGCTTTCACAGGGACAGATTTATTGAGATGGGATGCAGGGCCGAGAAGGTTGCTTCTTGCCTCTGCCTCTACTTTGCATTGCCTGGTATGCTGTCCCACATCTCGGTCACATAAGCAAGAGCAGCTGTCTAATTCCTCCATCCGCACTACAGCTGTTTCTGCTCTTATATCATCTCATGTACTTCAGAGGTCCTTGGGCCATAAAATGAAGCTCATTTTTGCAGATCACTGAGCTGGTGGGAGTCTGCTATCCCCGGAAACTTACTTCTGCCAGAGGTTTCTGTATTGCAATGGGAGCTGTGTGAACACTCCCTAAGCATTTCTACCTAATGGTGTTACTCCGTCTTTGCTGGAGGGTACTGACCTGGCGGATGATGATGAGAAGGTAGAGATGGGTGCAGACTTCAGCTGAATCTGGCAAAGATGTCTGTCTGTGGTTGCCAGTAGGTTGTGGAGAGGTGGCCATCTTCCAGCCCTGCCAGTGGAACTGCCCTGCGACCTATTTCTGTCGAATTAGAAAACTCTTCTACAGCCGCTTCTCATAGCCCATCAGATTTGGCTGAAACATTTAGGGCAGTGCTCACACAGTATGTCTGAGGAGATGGTGGCAATGGCATCGTGTTGAAGGATGCAAGTTCGTTGTGCGGACATGGGTGTTTACAAGGTTTGTGGTGTCACCCCTGTGTAGGTGGATGTAGCCTGTATTGGTTCACACCAACAAAAAATGTAGTCCATAAACATGGAGAAGCAGGAAAAGCAGATCAGAATGAGGATACAGGCGCTCTCAGTGATTTTTCTCCTTTGTACCGTTTAGCCCAGGCCCTTTCTTCTCTGCTGTCCTCTATAGTTGCCTGTTCTTTGTGACAGTGGTGCAGAATTGGAGAGTTTTGGTGCTAAAATGTAAGGTCAGGACCAGCCAGGATATAAAGAGAGATAATGTTGTTATGTCCCAGCAATAATAAGGGGCCTGGGAGACCTGAAGAAATGCTTTGCGACCTTTTCATCTCACATCTTCCCTCCCCTCAGCTTGCTCTGCCTCTCAAAGCCATGACATAAAGGCTCCTGTGCAGAGTTATCCACTGGTAACTGTAAGAAACCGGCTGGGGGAGTAAAGAGAAGGGGAAAATTGTGCACTGTGGTCTCAGTTATGAGGCTTCAATGTTTTGTTTGCCCCAGGACCTAAACCAGCTTGTGGTCTGGGAGCTGAGGTTGAGCTGGAGTTATGTGCTTTGGGGGGGACACAGATCAATAAGTGCATGTTGGTAACAAAGGAAGATCTGACCCTTGGCTGTCACTTCCATCTGGCAGCTGGAGGCCAGGGAGGGTTTTCTTGCAGTGGGGGAAGGGACCAATTCCTTCTGTGGAACTACCGCGCGACTTTTGCTGCTGGCAGGGGCCAGCGACTGAGAATGGCTGATGCTGATTTGAACCACTGAACTGGTATCATTTCACAGCCAGTCTAAGTCAGATTGTCTGTCATGTTTGCCTTGTTACTTTTGTGTGTTGATCATGAGCACTGGACTTGCTCTGATGTAAACACCGGTGGCTTTGAAGAACTGAAGAGCAGAGAAGGAAATGCGCACATGCACACGTAAGCATGCACACACACACAAGGAAATTAGGAGGAGTCAGCAAAGCAAGGAAGAGTCAGCAACAGAAAGTGACAGAAGCGTAGGAAGTCTTGAGGAAGTCTTATTAGGGGTCCTCCTTTCATCAAATATGTGTTTTAGTAATGAACCCAGTGAAAGTTTTAGTAGTCTTGCAGCAAAGAAGCAGAAAAGGAGGAGATTCTAGACAGCACATTTTTTCTTGACCAAGCAAGCAATGCTTGGATGAAGTAGACCTTTATTGTTTTGAAAATAAAGTAGTGCTCAAAGCCATATTTGGCTTAGTACTTCTCATTGCCGCATAAAAAAGCTAGCTTCTGCCCTGAAGAGCTTACAATAAAGTAGACAAAGCAGAGGAATAAGGAAGCATTTGAAACAATGAGTATTTATTGTGATTTCTGAAATGGATGGAATAGGATCAATAATTTGCGAGACTGTCTACAATAGGGATTTTTGGGGGGAGTGAGCGTTGTTTAAAGGGGTTGCTTCCATCAAGGTCAAAGAGTATGTTGTTCCAGGGCACTGTATTTGTGAGGTGCCTAGACTGCCTGGGATACATGTTGTATCTAGTCTTTGTTGATCGCCAGTTAGCTCAAGCAGAGTGACCTCCAGGGATCTGTTCTCCTCTTGTCCTCTGGATCTGCTGTACTGCTACTTGTACATGTTCTTTCAAGGTATTATTAGACTGGCTGAATAACATATTTCTGGTTTAATAGTAATATTTTGGCACTTACAACATTTTATTAGCTAGCCAACTTTCAAAGAGTGGGAATGAAATAATGTTTCTGGAATGGTATCCTAGGAGTTAGGACACCAAGTTAAGCTATTCTGGGTGTGTGGTCCCAAAAGAAAAGATTAATGTTTGTGCTGGAATGAGAAGAGCTTGAACTCCAGGTATGGAGGCAGGGAAAGGACTGTCTTGCACTGTACATAGACCACATACAGACCTCATACAATGCTTTATTTGCTAGTCTCAATCACCACAGCTATACGAGGGGCTAACAGGGATGGCATGTATGGAGGATTCACCTCCATGTACCATCTCAGTGTGGAAGTGATCAGCCATCCCTTCTTGGTTCACATCAGTACTACTTATGTCACACCTGATGTTTTTGCCATTGTGGACTGTTACAAAGGTGATTGCTAAGGTTCCGTAAAACAAGATAATCGTGGAATGTTCTGCACAGAGCAGTTTTAGTGAGTAGATTAAATTCGTCATTGCAAGATTTACTCAGAATGCATTAAAACAGTTTTGCGAAAAAAGCCCAATGCCCCTTGGTAAGATTGTTATCTATGCAGTGAGCAGGAGGAAACTGAGGAGCTCTGAAAGTTTGGGTCTGAGCTTGTTGCCATTGTGTTGCAGAAATGCAATTGCCATAGCTAAGGTGTAATTAGCTTTTAGCTTAATATTATAGTGCTTTTGAATTACCTTCCCTAAAGTACGCAGCAGTTCTACCCTTTTTGTTGTTGTTTTGTTTCCACAAATTAGACACTGCACATTAAAAAATGCTTTTATGTACACGAACACACATGCACTCTCACACTGTTTTTTCTTTTCTTTTTTTTTTTTTTTTTAAGAAAGCAAACACTGCCACACAGACATAAAATTAAATGCAGGACAAATGCTGTAGTTATCATATGCATAAGCAATAAGTATAATTTTGAACATGAAAGTATTATCTTTTGTACTCCAAAGCAGAGAAACTACATCTTTTCTACACTGACAGAAGCAATAGTAAAAGTTAAAACATCATTTCTCAGGTTCTATAAACCAAACTGACTGATGTGCTGTCTGCTGAAATACACATTACCTCAAAATTGATGCTGCTGTTATTTTTTATATGTCTAAACTTTTAGCGATTTGTCGTCCTCAAAGACAGAAAAAAGAGGTGGGGGGAAGAGATTCCTAGCATCTGCCCATAATGAAGGATTCTTTTTATTCTGTATTTCAAGTCTTTCTTGATCAAACCCATGTCATTCTCTGAACTGCTTCTTGAGAAGGAAAAATAGTTTTTAGACTTGAAGACAAGAATTAAACAGCTTGCCCTAGAGGGCTCTAAAACTAATAGCAAGGGTGAACACTCTTGTAATTATTCATTCTGGTGTTTCAGGTTTTGAAAATGTAAAGTAAAACAATCTGAATAGTCTTTCTAAATGGTTGCACAGTGAAAGATTTTCTTGTCATGAGAAGTATAGGAGATCTTCATCCTAAAGGAGAGGAAGACCTGTGATGTTTTAAAACTGTCTTGCAGTTTACTTAGTTTACTCTTTTGTGGGCCGCTTCTTCTGTATTTTATCTGTTGAAGAGGAAACATAGTAATGAAATAAATTAACCTTCCTTCTCTCTCCCATTTATATACTGAAGATAAAGCCATGGCTTCCTGGTTACTTTAATCCAGGATACACCAAGATTGCAGCTGAAGAGGGCCTTCTTGCTTTCCCCCTTCCCTCAGTTTTTCCCCTGTTCAATAAGAAGTCATTATTTGTCTGTTTAGCATCCTGTGATGCCTAAAGGGGTCAGTTAAGTGCTGTTGCTTGCATGAGGGAGAGGATGAGTGGATTGGAGGGGGAAGGGCAGGGGATGCATTGCCAGCTTTCATCGGTCAAAATTTTGCTAACATTATTAAGAAGCAGGTCTGTGCTAATCTAGTTTGTTTTGGCGGAAGTGGTTTTGGTACCAGTTAAAGTGAACAGCTGAGAGCTGCTCTGAAGGTGCAGTAACATCTGCAGCAGAGTTGGTGATGAACATCTGGGGATAAACCTTTTCCACCAACACAGCTATTTGCAAGGAGGATGTTTGTCCACACCCTTAATTTCTTCTCTCAGAAGAGCTGAACTAAGAATCTGGTAAAATAGATGGCTACATGCAAACCCCTTAGATATCCATTTGATGCTGAAAGGTCTACATGTTAATTTCTTATTATCTCTTATAATTTCTTATCCGTTTCTATTTGTCAGGTATGGTATTTTAGTTTATTGGAATACAGACCACAAGGAAGTTTTGCTATGACATGTCTCATGAAAATGTACTTGAACATACTGTTAGTTAAAGGACTGGCAGAGATCTTAATAGCTGCAAGAAAATTTTGAGAATATATTGCTCTTTATTTTCTTTTTTCCTGTTAGTTGAATGACTGACTTCTTCAGGAATTAATAGCGCCATCTTCCTTCTCTTCTCATCTCTTGATCAAGGCCACTGAGGATCTGCACTAAGATAAAGCTGAGAAGAGCTGGTGGCAGAACTTGTGTGGTTTTGCAAATCCAGTGTCCTTAATTGTTAATCAGGCATTGATCAAGAACCCATGGCATTGTTTTAACAGGAAAGATGAATTCAAATTATAACAAAGCGTGAGCTCTTATTTCTTTCTCCAGTCCTGCCACCCAAGGTTTCGGGGAAACCTGGATGTGAGTGTGTGCTAAGTCTCTGCACAGCACTCACACCATTCAACCAGAAGCTAAGTGAAGCTACCGCTTGCCTCCGCTCTGGCATGGCAGCTGTTGGACAGCTGTCTGGGTATCTTCGTCAGCCCTGTGGCACTTTCATGCATAGCAAACTTATTCCATTTTTAAAGATTGGGAGCAATGTCCTTAAACAGCAATAAATGAAGCACGTGCCTTTGTGTGGCATGGCCTGTGGGTGCATAGCATGTAATTCTTAAGCTTTGAATTATTGATCCTGTTAGAAGGCAAAGTAGCAGCCAATCTGTTATGAAAATTCTTATTATGAAAACTGTCATTGCAAGAGTTCAGTACACACAACATAAAGCACACTTAAGGTAGGAAAAAAATTGTCAGAAATATCTTCTTAGGTCTTCATCTTCATCATCCTTTTCGTTGTCATTGTTTTGTTCTTGATTTTCTTTTTCAGAAAATACTGTAAAATGTCAACAGCACAGAGAAATTAAAACTTGGACAAATGATTATCTAATACAGCAGAAACTGATGTATTAAAAATTATGGAAGCAAGTATCTTTTACTAAAGCAGAGTCTTTTGTGCAGATGATAGCAGCTGAAGTTGGTTATTTAGCCTTTCAGAGAGCTGGTTTATATTTTATGATGGGAGATTAGAAGCGTTATTGAAATGTGATAAAAATCAGCTGCATGTTCTGAAATTAGCGACGCTATTTCATCTGGCTGCTTTGTTTTTCTTAGGGTTCAGTACCTTCCCTAGTGTAGTGCACACTAGAGAACCTTCAAAATGAAAACATCCTACATTTGATACTTGTATCGTGACCAAGGGAAAAAATATTTCAGTACAAGTATATAATTAGCAAGATTCTCCATGGATGTAAATTATTGCAGCTCCATTGATTTTAGTAGATCATAGTATATAATGTACAACTTGGGGATCTTGTTCTGAATAATATTCCTTACAATATTTTATGCCATGATTATTTATGTCTATCTTTCTTGCAGCCATGATAAACTAAACAACTTGCAAATATCTACATCAAAAAAACCCCAACTTTCAACCAGAAAAATGTTATTTGAGCAGATTGAGAGAGGAGAAATGGCCAATCCAAGTGTTGCATTTGAGCTTCATGCTTTGTTCGTGCCGTGGAAATGACAAAAGTCTTAGCTGGCTTCATGTATTGGTTTTAAAACTGAGAAACCTAGTTTGAGAAATTGATGTGATCTCAGCTTCCTGCTGTGTTCACTCTCACCTGTAAGAGGATATTGAGTGTCAATGTGCTTGGATAGATTAGTGTTGGTTCTGGCAGATGATACAAACTGGTAAAAATCTAGTATTGTTTCTTATAGATCAGTAAGAAACAAGGAATTGGGTTAGCAATTTTTTTTAATATGATGTGCTTTGGCTTTTTTTGTCTAAAAATGTCATGACAAAGTGCTGTAGTTACTCTCAAATAAACTATCTTCTGTAATGTCATTCTCATCTACCCCCACCTCACAAATTCTGAAAGAGAAAGTAAAGAACAAAATAACTGAAATATGTAAACTGAGCTGCATTTGTTATCTTGTAAATGCTACAAACAGCTCAGAGTCTTCTCGGTATATCAGTTTGAATACTGGTGCCTCCTAGTAGATCTGATGAAGTGCAACTGACTGTAACAAGAGGCTTTGGGTTCATTCTAAGTACTACCGAAAAGACCATGAGCTCGGAATACATGTCAGAAAGAGAAAGTAAAAATCTTACATTACATGAAGACTGAAGAGGCCAAAAAAAAAAAAGAAATCAGTTGAATTTTACGTGTGGTTAGAGGCTTTGCCATGTAATCCTTGCACATGAATGCATGCATTCACAGCTGTTTTTTAATGTATATAAGCAATACACATACTTTTTCCGTTCTACATTGTGCTGCTTCCTCCTCCTTTCAGCGGTAGTGAAAACAGTTCTTGCAGACGCTGGTAATACCCATGTACAAAGACTGTAGTAAGGAAGCTGGGGCATTCAGTAATAAATACATGCTTATCTGGTAGTGTGTGTGTTTTCTAAAGTACTTAGAGTTCAAAAAGAGCAAGTTATTTTTGGAGTTTTCAGTGTTGCTTCGTGGCTAATTTCTTCTCTGTAACAGCAAGAATTCATCTGTAGTTCTCGCTTCATGTGTAGCAAACTGAGAGGAACAGTAAAATAAACTCTGATAAGAAAAGTGGTGTCACTGAGGAAGTTCTGCTGTGTAAAATACTCTGCAGCCTATTTTGCCGTGCTCAGAAGATAAGTGAATTTCAGTATGCACATGCCTCCATCAAAAAGCTGAAACTTTGATTGCTGGTTTCCAATTTATTGTAGGTTTTTATGTCAGCTGAGTTTAATGTTGTGTGTGGTATCCCTTCCGTAAATGTTTTATGCAAATTGCTGAAAGCACATTGTCAGATTTGCTAGAAAGGTAGCAATTTCAAGACTGAAATTTGTGAATGAACTTCCTGTACATTAAAATGGCTGGCAAATTGGTATTTTGTTCTTTTCTGATTTTTCAGATGACTTATGCACAACATTCACATCAACCACGTAGGCAAGAAGATTAATTCCTTCAGAGGCTTTCTTGTATAATTTGTTTGTTCTGTAATTATAAGGGCTTTTCAAAACAGTCCAAGAGATGTGTGAGTACTGTCCCCATTTTACAGGTAATAAACTGAAGCAACAGAAAGTGAATGACAGTTTATACTACTGCTGGTTGCCTAAATTGAGACACCTTTTCTCAACCACCATAAGGTACATACACTACATGCTCAGGGAACAGCTTCCATTGCAGCTGGTCAGTATTCATAAATGTCATACCCAAGGATCTCCAATCAGAAGCTCTGAAATTGTGGGACAAGTTCGATTTGGAAGATTTTCCAGCTATGAGAAAGTAAATCAGAGATGGGGATTAAATCCCATTCCACTATGCGCTATTTAGGTGTCCTGCCATAAGACTGTCTTCCTTTTGCTTGCCTTTCTCTTCCCACTGCCTGCCATTTTGTTTCAAATGTGCTTGGGAACTCCAGCAATAATGTGGGAGCCTTTTTCTCTAAACAAACCAAGCCCAGCATGTGTCCGTCCTGCGCAGTAGGGAGGAGTGTGGAAAAGAATGATATGGAATTGCATAATGTAGGGCCATATGATACTACACAATGTACGGGATGTTTCCCCAAATACTAGTTCTGCTGGCACTTTGCATAGCAACTTCCAAGTTCTTTCCTTTCCCTTCCCCCTACAAAGCCTTATCCTGCCAAATGCGTCTTAGTTCTCTTCCATATTTATCTGCTGTGCTCCTCCATCTAGACAGACTACTGGCATGAATGTTTAAAGCCTGGCAAAGACATTATCAACTCAAAGCAGGGTTGCTGTGCTAGACTTCGCCTTGGTGGGGCTGCAAGGCCAGGAGGATTACTGCAGCACAGCTGTAGCTTACTGAGCTGCTGCCGTGCAGTACCCAAGCATGTTTTTGTGAGAGAGGCTTTGTTAGGCTTCATGTGTAATGATTTGTTGACTTAAAGTGTAAAGCAAGTAGTCGGGCTGAGTACCGTTCCTAAATGGAATCAGAGTAACCTTGTGTAACCTCTTACTACTTTTTGTGATAAAACCTCTTTAATAGACAGGCTGCTCTGCGAGATCATACCTCGTTCTAGCGACTGGCCCTGAACAAGAATATTTAACCCTTAAACAAAGGTGCTTTTAACTTAGAATGTGGAAGACAAGTTTGATTTTTGTTTCAGGATGTGAAAAATCCAGTCTTCACTGCCGAGTCTGTGTGGTTATATGTTGTTGTACATAGTCTCATACAAAAACCCATGCTGCTGTATTGACTCTGCATATGTGTATAAAATAAGTTTAGTTTAAGGTTCGACTATACTTATATATATAATAACATCCTGTCATGTTATTATTTAACAGCAAGTTCTCTACCCTTTCAGATGTTTTCCTGTAGGTTGTGACTGTAGAAGAAAAATACAGTGTATCTGTGGCCACTGTATAGCATTGATGGAAGAGCTGTATTGAAGCCTTACTCAGTGACAGAGGAGAGAATTTTCCTATACAAATGTCCTTTGGCAATTATTGCTGACAGATGTAACAACAGAAAATAATGATATTTTAATGGAAGTTAATATTTCAAATGCATTGAGTATATTGTAGCACTAGTGACTTTCTACAGTTGTCCACAGAGCATCCCAAAGGCATATTTAAGGTGCATTAAGCAAGAACTATTTAGTGTTTATTTTAAAACACTTATGAAAGGTAGAACAGAATAAAAGAGAACCTTACCCATGATCTGTGGTTTTGTTTGCAACATATTCAACAAACAGCCTGTAATTTGTGTTTCTCTTTTCTGGAACAAATTGCCTTTACTTGTGCACTTGTAAAATGTGCAAGTACAGTTGAGCATCTGTAGTCCTCATGTTTTAATTTGTGGATATTTCTGCTTGTGTGTGTAAGCTGGGAGCTGCAAACGAAAACTTGGAGATTCACATGCCCGGTTTTGAAGACATTTATGCAGTTTTGATGGTATGAACACCTGTACCTTTTAAAGGTAACAGAGAGAAGAGGGATGATTTGAAGTTGTTGAAATGTGTTATTGGAAGGGTAGAAATGTTGAAGGCTGTTAATAGCTTTACTTTCCTTCCCCCCATGTGAATTATGTATGTTGTAATAAAAGACCAAGTGTATGTTGGGATGAATGAGTAATTGAATGAACTGTCATATCTCTCTCCCACTCACCAGCTTGTGGAATCCACAGTTAGGGACCGTTAGCAGTGATCTCAGCTGCAGGGCAGTAGATGTGAAGTTCACAGCTAATCTAGCACACTCACAGTTAAAAATGTTTGCTTATTGCTTCAAAGGCATCACTGTGAACTCTCACACTGGGATTCCAGTAGACCTCATAAAAAGTTACTGTGCGTGAATGTGCAAACACAAAAGGGAAAAGGCTCAGTAAATAAAATGGCACTTCAGTCTTGCAAGTAATTCTCAACATATTCAGTGTTTGGCTTACGCAGTTGATAATTTCAGGTGTGTTCTTCTTGAGTGAAACTTCTTTCATAGGTCATACCGAAAAACCTGAAGCCCTTCAGTTTAAGAGTTAAAATAGCTTGATGCAGCAAGGAAGCAGAGTTTTGAGGTTTAGAATGACAGTCTAGGTGGAGTAAGTAATTTCTTCTAAAAGTAACCTTCCCGGGTGTGATGTATTTTAAAGTGTGTTTGGTAATGAATGCTATAGTTAAATTTAGACTTGCACAGTAAGCCTGTTTTATACACTTGTTTCTTTTCAGCAGATTTTTTTCTCATCTTAGAAGATGATTTTGTATGATTTTAGATTTTGAGAACGACTGCAAAATCTTTCTTTTCCTCTCTTCTGTCCAAGCATCTTATCTACATTCAGACCATATAATAATTTCTGAGTGTTTTTAATATTCATCGGGGTCACAAGCCAAACCACATTACTGATCTCTTTGGACATTTTGTTCCCCAAAACTTCACCCCCTTTCACTCTTGTGGCCTCCCTCCTTGTCCCTGCTTTTGTTGCTCTTTCCCCAGGGAGGCCTCTCTGTCTTGGATACATTTCTTCTAAACTGGGAATTGTTTTTACCCTTCTGCAAAAGAAAAACTGTAGAGAGCTTAGAAATTCCTTAGCTATGTAAAAATGCAAGCCAAGGTCTAGAATGCCTTCAGTGATGTAACTGATGTCATTTGACGTTTCCTGACAAGGACAGGGAAATGGGGACTCGGTGTGCCAATAAAAAAAATGGTTTAGGCATCTCTGCTTTCCTCATATGCTTTTTTTTTCTCCTTTTAGAGGCACATCCAATAGAGAAATAGTAAAGAGCAAGAACTTATTCATTATGATTCAACCTGAAAAATGGTATCGTATTTTAAATTCATAATCTCTGAAAGTAGAAATTGCACTCATTTAGTGTTCATGGAATCACCATTAAGAAGAAGAAAATATGTTGCTTTTGTATATCTCATATGAGCACACAGTTCATATGTTTAGGGTAATGTTTTCAATGTATATGTGCATATCCATTGAAAAAAAGAAAAAATTTTCCATTCACATTAACAATATTTCATGAACAGAAGTTTGATTAATTTAATACTAATATTTTCTAATTTCCTGCTCTTCTGAGAATCACTTTTAAACAGGATATTGATTCTGTTTACAAAAAAAGAACCAGTTTATTAATATAAAATTGGAGTTCTGCCCAGATGGAAATACGTACTCCCTTGCAGCTATCTGCCTTATATTGGAGGTAGATGCTGAGATTCACTCACCATCCACAAATAGTATCTGACTTTACAGTAAAGGACTTTTGGGACTTCTTTTTAATTTTCCTTTTTGTATATCCTTGGTAGATTTCCTGTAGAGATGAAATGACTGATATCTGCTGAGGGTCTGGTCCAGTGCAAGTTAAAATGTCTAAGTTCTCAGTAGGAGGTCCAAGGCTCTAATCCTGACCTGTGGAAATTAGCCTGTGTTTTATCACTGGTTTCCGTTGATACAGAGTTATGCCCTTTCCAAAGACAAATTTGTTGACACCATTCATGCAACATGTATTATTTAGCTACAAATATACTTGTTCAGTGACCAATTTCTTAGTCACTTTATTTTGCATTTACATAACTGTGGAGCTGGAAATTTGAGTTTATCTCATGTGGATGAACGGTTTGTGTGGTGGTGTTTATTTTTCAGAGGAACCTTAGTATATCACAAAAAGACACAGCACAAGCGTAGAGTGGTGCACGCATATAGAATAAAAACATGTCTCAATTCCCTTCTGGCGTCTGAGCTTTTAAAAAAAGCTTATGTTTTTATTGTCTCCCTTCCGACTTGATCAGTTTAGCCCAGTTTTGGAGTTTAGTGTGGTAATTTGGATGGAAGGGGAAACTAATGGTGGAGTGAGGTGCTTCATTGATACGATCTGGTTTAGGGGATTTCAGTGTACCTATGTGTCTTTGCAGATTGAGACCAAAAACAGTTCATAAGTCACACTGCAAGTTTTGCTGGAGCAGAGAATTGAACATGGTAAGCCTACCACTTTAACCTACTTACTTGTTTTCTCTCTATAGGCTGGCTGATTCATTTGAATTCATTTGAACTTCAGGTGAAGTACAAACTGATTCATTTGAATTATTTGAATGTACTGATTCATTTAGAAATGTGCGTATGACCATGAGAAAAGTAAATAGTAGATAGCAACAAACTTAGATTGCAAAGAAAGGAGAGCAAATTGTGAGTGTGATGTGTCTGAGTTCAGCTGTGTTGACTGAAGTTTAATTTGTGGAAAAAATGCATTTCTTGTAAATATGATTAAACAATGCAATAGGGCACCTGATATTTTTCTGGTAAATGACTGGTCATGTACGAAAACCTCTCAGTCTTCCACCCTCACAAATCATTTAAATTACATCATTCCTTGGGGTTTTAAAATTAATCCCAGTATTTTTAAAAGGGGCTATTGACTAGAGATGAGTAGGCAACCCTTCTCTTGAGATAAAATAGACTCTTTGGCTTGCAGTCCCTAATTCATTTGTCTTGCTATCAGTCACAGTGGAAGTATCTTTGTATTTTTTGAATCAAATGTTGTTCATAGGAATGAACTTGAAAATCAATCATGTGATAACCACTAACTGCTCGTTTGCTTGCTAATGTCATTGTGCACTGTGAGAACACTGGGTTCTTAGTATCCTTACATTTCTGGGGTTATTTTAACAATTGTTGTTTACAAACTTTGAAATACTATGTAAACAATCAGTGCATTACTCCATCCCTCATGTTTAGGCTAGTTCCTACTTCCCTTCAAGTCACCAAAAGCTTTGTTATCTAATACCTTTCACTATGCGGGCTGACAACAAATCCATAGAGGCATTGAGTAATTCCAAGTCTCTATTTTGAGAGAAATGTTTTATTTCCCCTAATTACCTTTATAAATAATTGCACTCAGACATCCTCTTTTCTTGTCGTAAAGCCCCATTTTCAACTTCTTCATTTTTGTGCTTACCCTGTTAGTTTCTAAGTCAATGTTCATGACGTTCTTTCACAGTTCTCTTGGAGTTGTAATGGTTTGTGTCAGCTGCTAACCTGTGCTTCTTCCTACTTGGTTTTTGTCTTGTTGTCTCTTGATCCCCAGCCTCACAACCCATTTTTAAATCTCATACGAATTTACTGTGTCTCTTTCTGCTTCATATTGATCCTGAAGACCTCCGTCTAATGTGATGATTGTAATAAATGAGACTGTGCAAAGGCTAGCTAGAGTCTGATGAGCAAAACTGGCATATCTCCCATCTCTGGGCTTGATCCTATTTTCATTCAAGTTGGTGAAAAATCTTTCATTGATTTTTAGTACGGCAAGATCAATATTAAATTTCTATGTATCTGTATTTATAACTCTGCATTTCTGATGGTGAATTTTCCTCCTCCTGGGACAGGAGCTATGTCTTTGTCTGTGTTACCACAGCATCTTGGCAACTGAGCCAAATCTGGGTTTGGGATCTCATCTCTATTGTAATATCAACATCAAAGACCGGGAAAGAAAAAGAGAAGGCAAAAGGATTTGGGTGTTATTGATCACCTTGCGGCCACATGGGAACCAGTGAATTTTTCCGCTCTGTGTTCAGTTTTATGAATTCTTCAGTGAGAGAAGTTTTCCTTTTTGCTTGGCTGTATTTTATATACATATATATATATCTATGCGCACTGTGTCTGATCTCTGACTGTGTCTATATGTATTATCACAATCCTTTTGTCAGGTTGTAGTGACAATGCAGTATCATAATGCTCCTACCGTTTTGGTTTTGTTTTAATTACATGTCTTTGTGTTATTTACTAATCACTCTGGGAAGATTCCTTGAATTTAACTTACACTGCTGCATGACGTGTAACATCCTGCTTTGTAGCTAAGCAATGGATATATAATACCACATGAAATAAAGGAAGACATAATTCTCCTAAAAATGTAACAGAATTCTGCAGAAAATGAACTTCTGGATTCCAGGTACCTGTCTTGCAACATTGTCTCAAATCAAAGCTTCCTTCTGTAAAACTTGAAGAACTGAGTTTGTGGACTAAATCTACACATAGTTAATTTAAATTTGTATCGGCCAGCATTGCAATGCCTACATTTTAAGGTTTACACGATCCACAGCAAGTTAGGTGCCGAGCTATCTAAACATGTTAGAGCAGAGGATCCATAACCAAGCAGGAAACTCAAGAAAAATCTAAGGCGGCCAATGAAGAGATACCGTCTACTTCTATCCGTTACCGTAGCTTTTTTTCCAGAATATGGAATGTGGGAGGTGTAGCTGTAATGCCCTCATCTACTTCATGGATTTGAATCTACCTCCTGCAACATCCAAAATTGTATCTCAAATTATGAACAGGGTACTTAGAAGTGAAGGAGGGCTTTCTCCGTGCCTCCCATGGAAACTATTCTACTTTGCAAAGAGCAGTTAAACGTTCAGAAGGCCAGCGAGAAAGAGCAAGCATATTGCTGTGCCTTACTGGTGAGGGCACTTGTCTGGGAGGGTGGGAGTGAGGTTCCTGTTCTGCTTCAGCAGTGTCGCTTTGTGGATCAGCACAACATCTGGAAAACAAACTGCTGTGCATATTGTACATGGGGAAGCCTGAATAGGTTGTGGTGGCTAAGTACAAATGGGTTTGAGCAACAGCAAGGTGCAGAATTGAGCAGCAGCAGATGCAGTCTAATCTTTATTTCTTGGCTAGTGCTGCTGCTCAGCGGTCTCCTTGATGACTCAGTTACATGGTGAAATCAGCTTTCTGAATCCAAAGAAAAAAAGTGGCTTTTATGACAAGGGAAGGTTCTTTCTTGGTAATCTGTTCACAAAGTAGAACATTAACCCGCTGCAAATCATACTCCCACAATATAAATGTCATCTTCCTTAATGTTCAAAGCACAGGTTTTACACAGGGAAAATTGGGAGGTCTTGCAGAATAGAAATGAGAACATTTCAGAGCATTAATTGACTTACAGGGTGAGAACCTCACCCCAAGCATGTGGGTTTGGCTTTTTGTTCTTGGTTGGTTATAATTCTTTTTATATCAGTTGAAGATGACCTATTTTTCTAGTGGTGAGATTTGAATCTCTAAAAAATGTACCATTCTTGTCAAATGAACAAGACCTTCCTCCTGCTTTTAAAAGATAGTTATTTTTATGAGTGTAACCTGTGGTCAGCTGCTTTAATTAAAAAACCAAACCTGTGATTTAGTGTTTTTGTAGTTCCCATGCAAGTAATACACAGGCAAAAATAATCCAAGCCTCTGCAAATCCAGTATCTCAGCCTACCTCTGTTTTGTAAGGTGATACGAAGGCTTGTTTTCAAGAATGTTTTTAAACATACGGCAGTTACACATGTTAAGAATATGACTGTCTGAAAGCTAAGTTACTGAGCATATGCTCAAAATTCTACCTCAGTGGGCATACTGGAGTCAGCCAGCGCTCACAAAAGCAGGCACTTTTGTATTTTAAAAGGGATTATTGGCACAATTCTAAGTGAACAAAGACTTTGCCTAAGCACTCAGAGAAAGCTTGCCAGTGAAGACACAAAAGACAGGTTTTCAAAAGCGGCTATGTAAATGTGGTACCTAATTTCCATTGATGCAAATTTCAAAAAAATCGCTTGAGGAAATGCCCTGTTTTCTTTGACTTGTAAGGAGCCCTGTTGCTGCCACGATGTGTGGTACAGTCATTCCCAATTGCAACCTGGGCTGCATCAAAAAAAGTGTGGCCAGTGGGTCAAGGGGGGTGATCTGCCCCTCTGCTCTGCTCTGGTGAGACCCCACCTGGAGTACTGTGTCCAGCTCTGGCGCTCCTGTCCAGAGGGCAAGTCCAGAGTAGGGCCACGAAGATGATCAGAGGGCTGGAGCACTTCTCCTGTGAAGGCAGGCTGAGAGAGTTGGGGTGGTTCAGCCTGGAGAAGAGAAGGCTCCGGGGAGACCTTAGAGCCCCTTCCGGTACCTAAAGAGGCTACAGGAAAGATGGGGAGGGACACTTTCAGGGAGTGTAGTGATAGGATGAGGGGTAACGATTTTAAACTGAAAGCGGGTAGATTTAGATTAGATATTAGGAAGAAATTCTTTACTCTGAGGGGGGTGAGGTACCGGAACAGGTTGCCCAGAGAAGTTGTGGATGCCCCATCCCTGGAGGTGTTCAAGGCCAGCTTGGATGGGGCTTTGAGCAACCTGGTCTAGTTGCGGGGGGGTTGGAACTAGATGATCTTTGAGGTCCCTTCTAACCCGAACCATTCTATGATTCTATGATTCCGTAGGTTGTCTTAAAAACAAGTGGAGCTATGGCCTCAGGAAATCTGAGGGTTTTAATGGTGCAGAGATGTACCATGTTTGCAAATTATAAAATAGTTTAGGTTGGAAGGGCATGCCAAGGTTTAGTTTAACATACAGTAAAAATAAAATTAAGTTTTCAAAATTATTATGTATATTTATAAACAATTTGTTATGGTAGTAATTATATAAATGTTACTTAGAGTTGTTTTAAGAACACAGAGTACCTTTTCTGGATCTGGGGCCCATGTTTGCAGCAGCCTATCGTTAATTAGTCTAAAAGACACCAATGGCTAATACTGAGGAATATAAGGATTTATAAAGAATATAAAGATTCTGTGAGCAACTCTGGGACATGGTAGACTGTCAGCTACTCACTGCATTTATACCACAGGCAGAGAACTACAGTCATCAGTAAGAGGAGCTGTTAGAAAATCAAACATTTCTCTGTACTTGGTATTATTGGTTGTTATCTTCTAAAGTTAATAATATAAATTATATCTAAGTTATAAACATTTTTCTCTCCAGTACATTTTATTTAATTTCTGCTATGATGGCAGTTTTGTGGGACTGTATTTCAACTTTATCCTTACGCTTTTTTCCCCTGAGCCTTTATCTTCATTGACACATTTTTCAGTTTTAAATGTTTGCATTCTCTTTTGATTGAAATCCATCCTGGCTACGCTGAGTTTCGTTTGCCTACTGCACTTTTTGCTTACACACACAGAATTATACCAGTCTCACCGTACATAGCTGCAGCAGAACATTTTAGTGCCTCTTCCACCAAGTTCACTTTTGAACGGAATGCCTAACCCTGTGCCCTGTACTGCTGGGGACGGGTTTCTGCTGTGTCACCCATGGTGTGTTCAGTGTGTATTGTGTGCTTCCTGACAGGTCCCTCCTTGGTTTTGTGGTGGTTTTTCATCATGACTGTGCAGAAGAGCTGCTGGCCTGACTGCTACGAGGTGTTTATTTGTTCCTGTATGTGTTAAGAATATCATTTTTTTTTTCATTTATGATGTAATTTCAGTCCATTTACGGTGGCATGTCTTTGTGCTTGTGTTCGTCTTTTTCAGTGCTTTGGATATTTCAAATTTTGTGTAATTTTTTTTTTCTTTTGACTTCTGTAGCTCCTGTTAGAGAAGCTTAAAGTGTACTTCTAAATAAAAGCCTGTCCTCTGTGACATAGAGCATAAGTTTCGTAGCTTGCCTGTACATTGGCCACTGTACAGTGGACATTGGAATCCTTTCTGTTTTTAAATGGATTTGCACAGCGCATGAAAACTGAATGCAGTCTATTGCAGAATGGTTTTTGCAGTCTTCCTTAGTAAATACATATCATTACAGTGCTGTTTAAATGCAACCGGATTAAACATTTTATTAGTACTTTACTACTTAATTAACAACTATTGCTGAAAACAGTCCCCATACTGAGACTTATTTCCACTTAAGCATCCATCCTGATGAAACGTAACTCCCCATTTGAAGGAATATATGACATTCTGTGGAATGTTTTTTCTTGGTTGTTTCGTGAAAGTGAGCCACTTATTTAGTGCTGAGTATCTGAAATTATTTAAAACAGTCTCTGCTTATCCTTTCTGCATAAAAAATGCAGAGACCGTATAAATAAAATTCTCAACAGTAATTCACATTCTTATTTGGGTGAAGAGTCTTCATCCAACAAGCCACCGAGTTGTAAAGCGTTCAGATTTTTCTGCTGCTAAATCAACAGTTGTGTTAGTCTTGTGGTGCTGCTGTACGTGTCATTTAGCTTGGTCTCTCACTCTCCTGATTTGTTCAATATGTTGCAAGCAGTGTAAACTGGTACAGCCTGTAGATGTTAGCATTTCCCGGGTATGTACACAGAGAAGACCAAAAAGGTGTTTGTGTATGGGAGTACAAGAATGGGAGAACAATTTTCTATTTGTAACTGGATTTTTTTTTTTTTTAAGACAGTTTCTGATGGAGGACTGCTGGGTATATGATGTAGTGCTCTAGAAAGTTCTGGAACTCTGCAGGATTTCTGGGAATTAGTGCTGGGATGGTGATGGAAGATCACTTAGAGGTTTCTGCATACAGGAAAGATGTGTCATGATTTTCTTCCATAAACTGCAAGCTAAATACTGCAAGCTGACAATCTTTTACATTCCTCTTTCTTTATGAATTTCAGATGGAGGAATTTAGCAGCATACATGGGGAATTTGATTTCAAAACTGAAGTTCTGCAGGACTTAATTCTGTTCTCACACCTGTGTAAGCCAAGTGCGAGCCATGACAGAATCATTCACAGTGAGTGGCATTGGTTTCTCATCAAAGTTATTCCTCGATCCTATTTCTGTATTTCCAGTCCATAAGATCATGGTGGTGGGGAATGCAATGTTTGAAGAGATAACCTCCTTCCTGCTGCTGTGTTCCTGTGTGGGAGGTTGCCATCTTTCAAGTGTCCTAGATTTTTGTCAACCATTTGAGCTCATGGTCAGCTCAAATTTATCTTCTTTGTGCAGATGTGGCTGTCTAACCTACAGCCCCTGCCACAGTTGCTAACATCTGGCAGAAAGACAGGACTGAAGGTCGGGGTAAAAGTCTTTTTAACCACTTCAGCAGGGTTTGGCAGTACTTGTCCCAGTGTCATAGGTGATGGTTTTATCTAAACTTTGGGCTTACGCTTTATGAGGGCTGTTAGACTGGAGAAAAATTATTTCGTAGATCTCTGCAGGGAAACTAACTATGAGTACTTTTACCCTGGTCATACATTAGATGTCTGTACAAACTAATGCTTATCTCTGTAGTTTCACAGCCCAGGTTTAATCCAGGGCAGGACAAACAATAACATTAAATGGATGTTACTGGCTGTGAGACGAGTTCCTGTAGAAGACGGCTCAGGCCGTGGAGTTCAGTGGGTCAACATGTGAAAAAAATTATTCGTTTGTGTAGGTGTTGGTAAGATTGATCAGTGTGACGTATGGCAAAGCTAGCTGTTCTCAGCCTTTAACTGGAAGCTCTATCTGTTCGTTAATGGGGGTAAGCTCTATCTGTTCGTTAATGGGGGTAAGCTCTAAGTTCACAGCTGGTCTGTAATTACCCTTAACTAACACTGTGAAGGTAATAACTAGAGTCTGCCCCCCCGGCCC
>VYZM01020754.1:1770812-1826700 GCA_013398915.1 Dromas ardeola | reverse complement strand
TCCTCCACAGGTGTCTAACGTGGTGGTTATTTACACCTGTGAAGAGTGAGTAAGAAAGTAGGTATAAAATGCTGCTGTTCTGGTTTGGCGGTGTTTAACAACCTTGTAAATGAGGGTTCAAATTTTTAGGTGGAAGATTGGGTCCTCTTTCAAATCTTTTTTTCTATTTTTTTAATCCTCAATCCTTTTATCCTTTTCTGCTATCCTGAATAGAATATCTAGGGTGATCATACGAAGTGATGCTTCAGTAGAGAATTTCTTAAGAAGGATTAATTTAAAAATGATTTAGGAAATCTCATGATTTCATCAAATACTCTGTAAAAGAACACTGTGAAGCAAAGTAGCATGCACAGATACTCCTTTGGGAATATGACAGATCATTTGAACTGCATTTTCATTAAGAAAATGTACTCCTTTTCATATCTCTGCAAGTATTTAGTATTATAGATTCTAATGCCCTCATGAAATCCTTCTGCACTCAGCCATGCCAGGTTTATATCAGTGGGATTTTTGTCAGAGTAAGGATCATAGGACTGGACTGATACATGTTCATGAACCACTTTCTCAGTTTGCTGATTGCTATTTTCTTAAGCATTTATCCCAATTTAAAATCTGAGAGCTTCTGTAAGTTGGAGGAGAATTGAGATGGTTGTGTCTACTAATGGAGAAGAAATTCCAGTAATTTTTTTTCTTTGTATGGAGTGTTTTCATCATGTTCATAAGAAAAGTGTTCTCTGGAGTGAGGGTTAAATGCATTCTTGACACTTGATTCCCTACCCTGCCTGCTGACTCACCATTTCGTTGGCACACAGCCACCGTACAGTTGTGGAGTGTGTTTACCAAGTGCTTGAATTGCAAATGGAGTGCTGTTAAATTTTCTTGTATTTGAAACAGTTGGGAAAAGTTTTAGCCTTTCAAATCAGCTATATCGCAGCCTACTTCTTTAAAGCTCAGTTTAATCTCTCAGTAGATTTTTAGCAAAAGTGGATTTATTTAAGAAACATCATTTAGAGAGGGACAGTGTCTTTGTGTTCTAACTAGTTACAGCCATGTGTGGAAGATGAATCCTACCAGGTCTAACGTGTTCTGGGATATTCCTTTCCAACTAGCATCACATTAGCATCTGGGAAAATAAGTCTATCTATCTGTTTTATCCTGTTACATGTAAATACATGAAAAATATGATGTCCTGTTTTTCTGGTCTGATTAAGCTCGGCACAGTGTGGTGCTGGGGCTGGTATGGGTATTACCATCACCTTGCCCATTGCTTTTTTCAGATGGGCCCGGTGGCATAAGGAACTATATAGTTGCTTTGTAGTTAATAACTTGCATTGCTTCAGATGTCATTCCAGGGAGCAGCCCTCTGCAAAGGGGTGATGAAAGGTCGTTATGGCAGGAAAACCCACAGAGGGCTGGACCACTGATATTACTAAGGCTTGCTTTCAGAAATAAAAGGAGGATCAGGGTTGAGCGATTGTGGACTCCAAAGCCGGCACTCCAACCAGTGGGCATGCTGCTGGCGATCAGCAACGCCGTGCTCACCTGACCTTTACCCTCGAAACAGCAGGGAATCCCTTGGCAGCTCAGCTGGCAGGAGTTTTGAGTTGTTGCTCATTATGAGCCTAATGGGCAAAAAGTGGACTTGGAGGGAATTGTTTGCTGGAGTCTGAGTCCCTGACAAACAGCTCGCTGCAGCTGCATACAAAATAAACAAGCGAGAGGCTAAGATAATGCAGATCTTGAATAATTAGGCATGGGAAGAGTTTTATGTGAATGCCTTTATCCATTTAATGAACCTCTTGTAGAAAGTGAATACCCTAGAGCCTGGTAGGCAGCATATGTAATCGCTAACCAGAAGCTGGAAGGACAGCAACATGAAATTGCTGATCTTTTTGGAGTAATAGAAATTGTAGCACTTCTTTACAGACATATCAGAAACACATTTCTGGATGACTGTGAATAACTTACTTCTAGATTATAGTAATTAACTTAATCCTAACAAGTCAAGATTGACGCTTAGTGTTTAAATCATTTTTCGTTATAGAAACTCTAATGTTGGATGCAGCTTTTTATCTAACATCTTAGGAGGCAGTGGGACTTCAATAGCCCCTGTTTGAAGCATGACTCTTAGTTGCAAAGAGCATTTTCACATTTCTCTTTATAGCTGTTAGCCAACATATTTCTGTCTATGACCAATGTATAAAGTAAGTTTCACAGATGTTACATAGTCATCCAGAATCCAAGTGGACAAATGTGACTGAAGAGTTGAGGAAGGTTAAAACACAGCAGAGCATGTCTTTCTACTAACAAGAGTCAGTGATATAATTGAAAATGTTGAATTTTATTCAAAATTTTTCAGACACTGCTGTTAAATTTTGAACTAAAGACATGGAACCCTGCCTCCCGTGCTAATTTTGTCTTTCTGATCAGTGCTACACTATTTTTTGAAGAAGATATTTCCTGTACTATTATGGTGATGGTGTTTGCTGTGGTATCTGTCAACCATTGAGGTTGATCTAGAAGCAACTGAAGTCAGTAGGAGGATCTGCATTGATGTTGGTGGGTTTTGACTTGGATCCGCTGAATTTTTTTTAGTGACACCAATGCCAGGAAGCGATAAAGAAAAGGTGATAGAGTTTAGCTTAGGATTTTTAAAGTTACCCTCTGCATTACTGACTTCTGCTCAATGTGGTTCATGTATTGTGGGGAATGTGTTGTGGAGGCTTAAGTTACAGGTTTCCTTTGGGGGTCATGACACTCCATTTTTGCTAGGAATGGGACTTGAAGTCACATGGACAGTACTGTATCTGTCACAAACAAACCTCAGGTGTTAATACCTGTCCTTCTGGAAGGAGGATATTTGCTTATTACATGGAAATTTACTGAAGGACAGGTGAAATTGTAATTGCTAGGATTGTTCCTGACTCATTAAATAGCATTACAGTTTTTGTGCCAAAAATTTGATAAGGATGACATTCTATAAATTATGTCATGATAAAAACTGTTGTAGTGGTTAAGATAATGAAAATCTATCACCCTCCACTCAATCACCCAACAATTAGGGCTGCTTTCTAATAACATATAGTTGGAGATACATAAGTGTTCAGATATTCCTCTGTAACCAGTTTGTAGTAGAAACTTGGTTCTTAGACTAGTAAAGACTTTGTAAAAAAACCTCTTCATTGTTTCTTGTGCATTTCTGGTCTTTGCTTCATGTTCTTTGTAAATTAATTCATTCCCTACTACATGATAAACTGTTTCCTTTCGCCAAAATGAAAATTTCCTTCATTCTCCCCATAGTACTTTTGACAGTTCCAGGTGAAAATTATTGTGTCAAACCAGATGGACTTAATTGGAATTCAGCAAAGTTCTAAGCAGTTCTATTTTTATTATACATCTGTAATAAGCATATTTTGTAAAACCAAGGGAAGTGTATAAACTAAAGCTAAGTGGTGGTAGCACAATTGAAATGGTTTGAATTCTAGAGTGGGTTGTTACTCTGGCTTTCTTAGTAATCTGAAACTCGCTCCATGCTATGCCTGTAGATTGGTTTTGAGGATACATCAGACATCAGAGTCATGAACAGATGCATTACGTTTTATTGAATTTTATAATCTTCTGAGGGGGTTTCTTGAAAAATAAGGCAGCAATTCCTGAAGTTAATAGGCCCAGAATTTCACCCTCTGACTTCCTCCTCCTCAACCGAACTGCCCCCTTGTCTGACTTCTGAGACTTGATTTGCTTTGAGCACCCCCAGTCTTTAAAATTATGTCCTTCTGGTTTTCGTACATGCTTTCACTTGCTGTTCATTTGTTTCAAAACTTCTCCCTGCTCTTTCCATATGCAGTATTGTTTCTGTCTGATATTCCAAACTCAAAATGAGAAACAGCATGTCTTAGTTTATGTAGAGCTTTGACCAGTTTGAGTACTTTTTATATCTTGAGTGGGATTAATACCTGCCTGTTCTTTTCTAAGTGCGATTCATAGGCTAGTCTTAAATTTGTAGACCTTCTTTATATATACTTAATGGGTTCCTTTTCCATATACTTTGTTGATGTACTAATTTACAGCAACAAGGACTAACATTTATCTTGCTTTAAAAAACCTTGACTTGTAATATTTGGTTGGATTTAAAAATTTTAAATAATCTTGCTTTCCTTTAAAAATGAGTTATTTAAAATAAAATCCCAATGTTGGCAATCTATGTTAAGATCAAAACTTACAAATAGAACTGTTAGACAAGAAAGGTGTCATACTCTGTTCATCATGTGCACATTGCTTACAGTCCAGAGCAAGCTACAGTAAGTTAATTCCTGACAAAAGTCACTGTAATAAAGAACTGGATTTGTTGATGGTGAAGCAAGACTAAATTGCTCAATCCTCTGCTCTAAATAGGTGACCACAGTTTTTACTAACAGTGTCTGTCAGTTTAAAGCTAACCAATGTAATTGCTAGAACATAATTCTTGTCCTTTGAGTCAAGTGTAGGTCATTTTTTCAGACTGTGTTGTATAGGTGGTTTAGGTAACACTGGCTCCCTGTAAAAATATCCTTCCTTTTCTGCCCCAGGCAGAAGTAATTTACAGTTACTCTTCTGATCATGGGAGATAACGTGACTGGAAACAGCATTCACGGATGCTACAGCCAAACAATTACCTTTTATACAAGAGACCCCATAGAAGGATAGCCATTTAAACCATGTAGGAGGACCACAGGGGGTTCTGGGCGGAATCTTGACCTCCCTGGCAAATACCACTTCAAAATCAAATTCTTCACATGGAGCTGAAATACTGTATGCAGTAGTTGGTTCTGGGCAGATATGCTTTAAGTGACATGCACCTATCAAATAGTGGAAGTGATAATGGTGGAGAAGGTGTCTTAGAAGTGTATTTATAAGACAGTTCTCGGTTGTTTTCTTGGATTTGATCATGACATGATAAGCGAAATGGATGATGATGAATGATTTCAGAGAGTTCTTTTTGCAGCATTTTTTAGTGCCCTGGATTTTGCCATTTGGAAAAAGAAAAAAGTTTTAAGTTTAATTTCTCTTTTAAAAAGCCTGCTGTATGCCTGCTTTCTTTCAAAAGGCAGAAGTCCAGGAATAGCCTTATCATATATAATATGTCTGTGGCTACTACTTCTCCCATTCATTCTGATTATGTAAAACTGAAAATCACTGCATTGAAATGAAGTTTCAATGTTTTTATTCAAAGCAGCTTCTCACAATGTATAAATACTGCATATTAACACACATGAAAAATACAACTTCTAAGGCACCCAGAAATGTGTCCATACACTAGTTACAGGACCATCAACAAATAAATTGTGTACAATTTGATCTAGACAGTCAATATTTGATATATCAGAAGATACAAGTCCCTCAGTACTGTACCAGTTTCAGAAAATATTTACAACACTGTGATATAGGGGTGCCTGT
The DNA here is from genome assembly GCA_013398915.1 of Dromas ardeola. Classification (NCBI taxonomy): domain Eukaryota; kingdom Metazoa; phylum Chordata; class Aves; order Charadriiformes; family Dromadidae; genus Dromas; species Dromas ardeola. The sequence goes on along the minus strand of VYZM01020754.1, from coordinate 1,821,264 downwards.
ACCCTTATAATATTATAATATGTACTCATCATTACAAATATTAGAAACTGTTTTAGTCTGTTCCATGGCGTTCTGACAAAATAACTTAAGGGCCTAATTTGCAAAGTTCTACAATTAATTATTTGTGCAAGTTCTGAAAATAAATTTACATTGACATAATTTGTGAATTTTTGGTTCTTTGCTTCATCTCAGAGGTTTGGTAATAAGCCTTACCAATAGACATGCCATCCTAGCTGAACGTCACTCCTTTCCCAATAGGTCAGTGGATACATCTTTTCCCCTAACACTCGACACGGATGAGAATGCAGTGTTTGTAGCAGAAAGAGACTATTTGATCTTCAGTACAAATGTCAAACTAGTTCACTGGCGAAGGAACTAATGCTTTGTTAGAATAATGCAATTCTTTGGTCCTTTGTTTTTATGGAAGGCATAATATTTTTATTCACTAAAAATTTAAATCCCGTCTGTGAGTAAGCAAGCTAATGAATGACTTTCAGTGTAGTATTTAAAGTAGCAGTAAAGAGATTTAATATGGCTTAAAACATACGGTCAATTGGGCAGACACAGATAACACATCTAGGATACCGAGTACCCAAATGTACTATGATTAAGATTGTCTATAAGTCTCTTATGTAAACTTCTTTAGTGTCTCCTAAAGAGTGCTGGCTTTAGCCAGATTTGACTTTTATAGACCCAGCCACACAAAGCCTGAGATTAAACTACTGTGGTTGGGAGCACAACTGCACAGTTTATATATAACAAAGCCCATGCTGACAAGTCTACCTATGTTGTTCAAAACAACCCGTATTACCCTTTTCACAAGAAAAACTTAAGGCCCTGTACGCTGATTTGCTAACTTTCTTACAGCAATTATTTGGGGAAGTCCTTAGTACTACATAAGCAATTATGTAGCTTTAAAGATTTCTTGTACCTAATGGTAAGGCTTATTCACAAATGCAATACATTTATAAATTACATTTAAAACTGTAAAGTCTGGCAAAATAATAATTAAAAAAAATAAAATAAAACAAACCCCAACCAAAATTGCCTGTTTATCCCTAACGTTAAAAGAGCATTTTATTCTAATGAAAAACTATTGGCACAAAACCATTATATTATAGATTAAAAGAACAGTTAAGAGTAGTGAAAAAGATTGCCTAAAACGCATACCCTAACCTACCACAGAAATATAAAAGTTTATATTCTGAAAATATATACTGTATTAAAGTTTGTAAGCTTATTCATTTAAACAGAAATGTACTGAAATAGTAAACTAAGCAACACTTATCTACAGCAAAAATATACATGCAGGACAACACAAAATAAATTGCTTACCTTTAATATCTACAAATGCAAAACTGTAGATTTTTAAAGATTGTACAAAACAATTTACACAAGAATAAAATAACATACTTAACAACAAATTGCATTTATAATCTTAAATACTGTGAATATTAGTAAAGGTACCCAGACTAATATGTACAGTACATCTAGATCTCTGAATACCTAGTAAGGACAGAAACACAAGAGAAAATTGATTCTGATCTTTAAATAATGGAAAAAGAAACTTTTGACATTGTTATTACTCTTTTTTGAAGGGAAAATAGATTCCATGAAAACTAGATTGTAACTGTATAGATATGAATAATTAAAAATGTTAACTATGGGTAGCGCTTGCTTTAATGGAAAAATAATTATAGAAAATGTATTTCAACCATTCCTTTGTCATAAAAAAAGCTAAGATACAGATATCTGAAAATTCAGATGAAATGATGCAGTTTAAAGGTCTAACAACGTATGATTCTTCTCTGAAAATCTCATATGGAAAGCATACCTTCACATTGCTGAGCAATTTTTCTATATTTATCTACAAAACCCAAGCATAGTATTGAAATAAACTTCCTCCTATCTTATTAACACATGACTAGGGGGTTATGGCTCTCTGGACGGGAATAAAGGAAATAAAGGAAATTGAGGAATCATGGTACTTTCCATTGCTTTTTTTTTTTTTTTTTCTCTGAAGTCATGTATGCTGGAGGCCTGATTGTGCAAACACAGATGCGTGCGAGTGGTTTTCGCTTGAGTACTCCCTTTCCTTTGACTGGGGCTGCACACAGGGGACTCACCTGCGCACACGGGCATAGCAGCGGGGCCGGGGGCCTCGATCCAAGCAAGTCTTGGCGCATGCGCTCTGTGGAATTGCTGGCAGCTTGTGTAAATAAGCACGTATTAGTATAAAACAAGTGGCGCATCTATCACTTCAAATAGTTATTGGAAGAGTTCCCTTTCAGACATTTAAAAATAAGTTAACTTGTTTGGGTAAGTCTTTTTGAGAACATTTAAAACAGGCTAACTCGAAGCCAGATTTTGTCTTTCTAATGAAGAATTTCCGTGAGAACATCTGCCTTTAGAGTAATGATTTCCTTAAAATTCAGTGGTACAATTAGGCCATAGAAACAGCACTTTTAATTATTTGTGGGAAAAGAAATGTTATTTTAATGTGTTGAAGGCTACTGTTTACTATAATCACCTGCTCGTTAACTTTATAAAGGCTTTGTTGAAACTCTTCATGGACGTACTGGGAGGGAGAAAACCTAGCAGCCTCATCTGCAGAGGTTTATACCATAACCAACTGACTGAGCTCGAGGATGGAGAGCAAGTGCACAAATTACAAAGCAAACAAATGTGCAAAGCTTTTGCTTCAAGAGGTTTTAATTTGGGCACACTAAAATGGCAGGTGAAGTCACAGAGCATGCTTGTGTTATTTCCATATTAATTGCTTTACTAGCAAGAAAGAAATGAGAGAGATCCAGTGTTCAGAAGTCAGTCAGTGTCACTGAAAAGTACTAGGATCACATTCTAAAATAGCAGATCGGACTTTTGTCGTTTATTGTGGACTGCTTTGATGGATAGCCATAAGTTCTTGTAACAGATGGTGGGGTGGCCAGATGTGGAGAGCTGGAAAAGCAAAACAAAACCTCTCCCTCCACTTAGTTCAATACCTAGCACCTTGTATAAACTGTTGGCCCACACCCAAAGGCCTCCAGAGCAGAAATTATCTCACACCTGAGGAATCAGGCAACTAGACTAAGGCTCATACGGATTTGCTTGTAGACTTCAGACCAAAAGGGGATGTTTAAACCTGAAAAACAGTACGATGCCACATAACGGCACCACTCACCCTGTTACTGACATCCGGCTAACAGGAATATAGTAAACTTAAATAAAGCATCTTGTTGGCAAGCCCTTCAGTGCTCCTCAAGAAGGCAGAAAGTGAAGAGAGACCTAGGGGGGACTCGCTGTTTCAGAATCCACTTTTTTTCCCTTAACCCTGGCAAATGAATCTAGTTCACACATTTCTGTACAATTTTGCACATAGAGGAGCATGCACGTGGCTGTTTCTTTTACTGCCCACAGCGTTCTGTGTGTTTTCTATATATTCTTTCTTTTTCTACACAATTTGCTGCTAAAAATGTCTTTGCATTCTCATATGATGCCATTAATTCAGTCAAGGGAAGTATGAAAATAAGATCTGTGATCAATAAACAGCTGAATATGAACACAAAATAAATAAGTTAAATAAATTCAACAAAGAAAAAATCCTAGTAGTTTTTGTAAAACTAACTTTACATATTATACATATAAATTATCAGATTTTTCCATTACACTGTTAGAACTTAGAAAAAAATAATTAAAATATTTCTAAAGTATGGTGTTTGGGTCTACAAAATATTGTGCTGACCCGGTTTTTAGATTGAGCCCTCTGTGTCAGCCCAGATGTGTTGCAACAGCAAGAATAAGTTAAGAAGGACAGACAAAATCAATCGTTACAGATGGTGTACCTTACTGGGCCTCAGTGGTGCTTCTCAGCACATGGAATGTATACTTTTATCTGGGTGAGCGTGTGAAAGATGCAGCCCTCTGTAGAGATTATGTGCACTGAACAAGCCTGCCTACGTCTCGGTTACACAAAATCAAACCAGCTACAAGCAGCCGTGTAGCTCACAAGGAAATCGACACAACCATATGTATTAGGATACACTGTCACAAATTCCTCAATGATGCATTGCCTTTGCTTTTCAAACACAGGTAATGTTTGACTCTGTTCGCAAGTGGAGCATTTTCTCTTTAAGTTAGGCCAAGGCATCAGACTTCATAAATTTTGTCTTGCAAGTAGCTGAATAATGAATCCAGTCCTTTGGAAGAACTCCACAGCTGTTTTAACATCTGACACTCTTTCTCATTCACGTCTTCAAGTCCAGATTTCAGGAAGCTCCGCATAAGACATTTGGACTCTTCCAATACCTAAAGCCAAAATATCACTCAGTATTTTATTTTGAATTTTAAAACATTATTATGGATAATGGTGTGAACAGCATTTTCACGCTACTGACTGTTTTACAATCTAAATAACTCATTTGGGCACAGAAATTAGATTTGATTTACAGACATAACTCCACTTGCTGATAGTCAGCATCTTTAAGAATTAAGGACTTCTGAGGTTTATGCATCAGTGCCAACATTTTTAAAAGGAATGAGGGATTTTGAAGTACCTTAGTTTATTGAAGGTCTGCCATGAAGCTCTAGAAGGAGTTGAACTCCCTCCTGTTGAAAATGTGGTCCCTTAAAATGAAAATGTGTGAGGCATGACATATTGGCTACCTGTTTTCTGGAAGGTAGTCTTTAAGGTTACAGAGGTTGGAAACCCAAATGTGGATGTCCATCATCTTTAACGATTTTCCCTCATGCCTCCTTATCAAGACAGAAATTAATAGGAAAGGGCCTTTATTGCAAATACCTTTTAAAGTTTATTTACTTACATTTTTATAAAAGTGAAATATTTTATAAAAGAAGGGTGTTAAGCAAAACGAGCACGGTCTGACTGTGTTCTGCAGTTAGAATTACTTGGCATATACAAGCTGTCATAACAAATCACCTAAGGGGTTTGCAATGGAAAGCCCAATCTCAAGCCCTTAGTACTTGCTGCAAGTTCTTAAAGGCGTGAACAGCAGGTCCCATAGTTCAGCTCGTTTTTCCCAGACCCATTTTTAAATACATCGAGATTGCGTCCTTCAAAATTCTTTTTGAAATATGTAACACCAGTATGTATCTCACAAGGAGCCCAACTAGTCAAACAAAACCATTAGTAATTCATACATTACTGATTTTCTGAGGGCAGAAGATTTCATGTAAACTAATACAGTGTTTATGGTAAGGGAGATGCACATTCTCCACTCAGCTTTGTCAACATCTACATGTTAAGCCCAGTTCCTGTCCGTTTTAGGTTACAACACTGCGATTCCAAAGTAGTATTTCTCTTTAACTCAAGTAAATGGTGTTAATTGTAAATTGTGGGCCCTGTGTATTTTTTCTGTCTGTTTGTGAACAAGTATCCACAGTGAACTTGGATGAGGTCATCATATTCATTGTTTTTGTGACTTCAGCCCGATTTGCATTTAGGATCTCAGAGAGTAAATCTAGTCTTTGACAGTTTTAACTCTCATCTTTGTCCACAAGTTAGCACCAGTCCTTCTAAAAGGTCTCGAGAAAATTTCATTGACGGCCGATAACAGTGAAGGAAGGAAGAATTCACAGTATGGCCCAGAGGTTTTCCCAATTCATATAATACACATTATATCAGTATGATCAAATAAGCTTATGCTACGTTTCCAGAGAGTTTCATTCGAATGTCTTTTGCGAGATCTAATCTACACTTCATTTAATTAAAAATCTCCTGTGTCTCTACCTTCTCTTTTACAACGGATCTTCTAAATGAAACTCAGGGATGCTAAGACAGTTTCAGGCATAGGAAGTCTAGCAAGAAACAGCAACAATTTGCACTTTAGTTAGTGCCGTTTTATTGCAGCCAGTATCACTTTCTTCACTGCGTTTTTTTTTAAACACGGATGTGCCCAGAATAGGAGTGTATCTGCCTGAAGGGCAAAAACCTTAAGAAGTAAAAAAAGGAAAGGATTTTCTTTCAACTTTTATGTACACAAAAGTAAACACTGTGACCAGACTGTGTTCAAATCCCTCTGTGTCTGGATGTCACCTCTCCTTCACAGCAGAGGTTAGCTGGCACTATCCTACCCTTCTGGTGCACTGTGTAGAACATTCTGCAGAATCAGGAATTATGCAGGTGCAGAAAAGAAGGCAGACTCAGCTGAAACACAGTAGGCCAGGGCAACGTGAAAGGCAAATACGTTTTCTTACTGGCCCTACAGAGATTTCCCAGTACTGTTGTATAGTTTCAGGCTCTTCCACCTTCATGAAGGAAACCTATGCTAAAATCCCCTTTCAAAATCTGGGGCAAGGAGGTTCCATTCATATTGAATAAATGTAAAGATGGGGAAAATGAGAAACTCCAAGAGCTGACTGATCCCTATCCAGATTTTCTGTTAGTCTCCTTTTACAGGTATGGTTGTGGAAACTGAGGACCATGTGATGAGCCTTGGGAGCACACCTTACCTCTGTGAAATGTAACTAACTTAGTCACAAAGGTGTTTGATTTCTTACCACTGCACTGCAGGATGCCATTTCTTTCACTCGTAGCATCACTTCTTGGCTAAATGTTGTTGGCCAAAATACTTGTGACACTAGGCCTCTGCTGCAGGCTTCCTGTGCTGTCAGCTTTCTCCCACAGAACAACATTTCATTTGCCTGTGAAACCAAAAGATTACTTGTGATCTTGGGTTATGATTCCCTTAAAAATTTGCCATACTTGCCTGCTGTTTTCAAGATTAAATTTACAAATGCTCTCCCGTATCCTTCCATACTGCAAAATACTTTAAAAGGAGCTTCGGTAGCTATTTAAGGATTGTGCAGGTGGCCAGAGCACAGCATGGGTTTCATTTAAGAGAAATGTGCTGGCATACATGATGAATCTGTATTGCTGATTTTACAAGAGTAACTGTCAGTGGCATAGTGATACTGTGCCAAGAGTCACGGAACCCAGTATGAAATACTTTGTGGGGCAAATTCTGCTTTGTTATACTGGGAAATACTAAGCAACCTTACTGGAATTATTACGGCTTGTCTTTAGAGACCAGAGAGCTGTATCTTGCTCTATTACTGCACAATCCTAACACAATACAGACAAGGACTCTGCAACACTATTCTGCTAATGCATTTCTTCTCTTTTCTACAACGATCTTGACAATCTTGGCTTTTTCAACCAGTGTTCGTTCTTTCTTGTGTACAGCATGTATAATATATTGAATTCTGAGGTCATTTTGTGGTAAGAAATTGCTAGGAATTAGATGAATTTTCAACAGATTTCATTTCCATTCATGACAATTAAGAGAAACAGTTGTTTTAAAGAGAGAAAGAAGAGCATGAATTTAAGAAAGGTTCTTCAGCAATTTGAGATGGAAAACCTTACCAGTGCAACACCCAGAATTTGTGGGAATGTGTATGATGAGCAGCCAGCTGGAGTGAGTCGGATTGTTGCATATGGTGTCTGAAACCATGCCTTCTCACTTGCCCAAACGATATCACATAGTGGTAAAATAGAAGCTCCTAACCCAAGAGCAGGGCCGTTGATAGCAACCACAATTGGCTTCTTAAATTGAATAAAAGCTTTTACAAAATCCCTAAAATAAAAAAATAAAAGAAAGATCTTGGATACAGAAGTAACACTTAGACAAATACCCGAGCTTAAAGTAATTAATCTGAAAACAAATTAGAACCACAGATGAACACAATAAATGCCATGCCCCAGTTTTATGAGGTCAGAATTGCAAGATACTTTCTAGTTTGCACGTGGAAAATTTTGCTCATATTTAGTTCTTTAATTTTCTGAATACTGGAATGCACTGACTGGTGTACTTTTTGCAGAATGGTTTGGTGAAGTTTAGTTTTACTTCTGGACCAGTAACTCGTGAGCTTGTACACATCGCGCTTCGCAGTTTGTTCCACAATGGCTAGTGTGGATTCTGGTTTGGCTAACTTGATGAACATATTATAGTGTGAAAGACAGGAAACTCAAAGGTGGATTGCTGAACATTTATTTTTTTCAAAAAGTTCTCTTAAGATCTAAAGGTTGTCAAAGCTTGCTGCAAATCCTGTCAATGGATTGGGAGATAGTAAACGTTTACGGCACACCAGCGGAAAGAATAAGACCCACAAAGGGGAGTCAGAAAGAGAGAGAGAGAAATGTTTGAACAGGGAAAGAATTAGGTGAGTGTTCTGTTGGGTCTTCGTTGCAAATGTCTTTGGCAAAGACGTGACAAAGTAGATGCCCTTGCCTGCCTACAACAGTAAATGTGAAGCGATGGGAAATAATGGGGAAGTAAATGTGATCAGATTCATCTGGATGAATGAACTGGAACATGTTAAATTCTGTGCAATGAGGAGGTATTTTAATAAGTTATCTACCAGCAACTGTGGAAAGACATCTGTTGAATGGAACATTCTATACACCAATTAGGAAAAATCATGAGTGTAATTGTGGGCAAATTATGGGCTCCAGCAGCTCAGTGCACAACAGGTATATGGAGGCAAACGAGATGCTCGATTACTTTAGAAAAGAGACATGTATAAATCAAATTCAAAACAAAAGGAGATTCTGTTCCTGCACTGGGTATTTATTAGGTCCAGAGTGCATCTTTGCTGACAGATTTTAGGAAAGAACATTTTGTCAAATGTGCCCTTTGATGAGTTGCAGTTCTCCCAGCGAGGTCAAAAAGACCTAGACTTCTGTATCTGGGAACAGGAGGCGTGCCTTGTAGGTTAGATGCCGATTTGGCAAAAAAATGGAAAATATACTTAAGTATTTTATTGGACTGAAGTGCAAGGGCATTGGCTATATTTTAAATGTAAATGAAGAGTTTGAGGTGACCCAGCATTAAATGTTCAATGAATGAGTTCTTTTTTTCAGGCTATCTAGTAAGGAGTTGATTTTTTGACCATGGGAAAACAGAGACTCGTGGGAATTGATTCAGCTCTGTTCATACAGTGAGTAATAAAACAGAAGATCAGAGGCAAGACAAAGAGAGTGAAATGAGGAATTTGTCTGTTCAAGACCATTTCTTTCTAGAGGATAGCAGGGTTAAGGAGCTTTGTGGTTCATTTTTGTTTGCAGCAGCAGTGCTGTTCCCTTATCTCGTTATTTCTTCAGTTGTTTATGGTTGAGTGATGACCGTGGATCACTGCACCTCATTAATTTCAAAATTTTGAGAACCTTAGTAGTTAAGCAGGTAAACCTTCCAAGTAGGACTACAGATGGGAACAGGGAATGATAGGTAAAAAGAACAAACTATGGATAAATGGCGGTAGCAGATCTGAGAACCATGTGGAGGCAGAAGAAAATGGTGTTGTGGAGAAAAGCAGGAAGCATGTGGTGATAAATGGGACCGGAAGTGAATATGGAAAAGCAATTAGGGATGTGGAGAGGAAACAGTTAGATGATGGGGAGGAAGAACAAAGCAGAACATATTAATGGAGGGGAAGGGTTGAAGGAAATGGGAAGTCTTCATATGAGTGAGCAAGGAAAGGAGGACCTGGAGGTGGGGAGAGAGTGGAACAGAACATTAAGAAGACACAGTGAGCCTCCGTCATGAGAGAAGGATGGGGAGCACAGAGGATGGCACAATGGATGGGTATGGAACATGTGACCTATAGGATGGAGTGGAAGGCTAAAATATTGGGAGCTTGCGAGGGGAACAAATGCCTGCATTTGGTCTATGGAAGCAGCAGTGTCCAGCACTCCACTTCTCTGTGTTCCCTTTTGGTATGTTATTTGTTTCAGTGAGTCATCTTTGTACCCAGAGCCTGGCAGGTTTCCATGTCTCCGAACTGGAAGTTCACACATGTAGTTTCTGGGCTAGAAGATTCTTGTTTCAATTCAAGGCAGTCTTTGAAAAGGACTTAAAATCGTAACCGTTGTTGCACAGTAGAGCCAGAAGCTCAAAGACAGGAAAAAGTGTCATGTGCAGAAGGCTTTTGGTTTTGCCAGAGGATATCTGGGAAGCTGACCATCGAATACACTTTGGGATGCTCAGATACCTCTGCATTGTTACAGAGGTCTCGTTGCAGGTCAGGGCTCATAAGTATGTCAAAGGCTATAAAGAAGTTGAGCAAATAAAGGTGTCCTCCTTTGTTTTCTTCTGAGCACACCCAGAATTTTATGCATCAGGTCACATAACGATGCCCGACTGATGATGTGACAAGGGAGACTGATGCTGGGAATGCCTTCCAGTGAGTCTTTTGATTGCAGGGCTCTGTAGGCCACATATGCACAGTCGCAGTGCAGTCTGTCTGCCTGCCTTTTCCTGCTCCAGGAGTGCAATGCCAGACACGTGTCTGATGGATCTATGTTCAGGACCTGGAGAGAAGGTACAGTGCCACACCTCTGTGAGCTGCGAGCCCCAAAGGCAGTCGGTGAGGACAGGGGCCAAATAAATAAGGCATTCAAGTGAGATGAGACTTGATGGGTATTTAAACTTCAGCTTTAACTTGTGATCAGTATATGAGATCCATACTTCAGAAAGTGGAAACACGCGGTAAGCAAGATTTTAATTTAATTTTGATACAAGTCTAACTTGATGTAAAGCAGTGGAGGTAGAGATCCGTTAATGTGTTTTAGGACATCCTAACCACTGAAAAAGCGAAGTGTACATTTTTTTCTACTCTTATTACAGTATATTTTCCATGAGTTGAGTCCTTTGTTCAAAGAAAGCACAGAGTGCGCTAAATGGAAAACGTAGTGTATTGTTTCCAGAAGTACAATAAAAATCTATTTCCAGTGGGCCTGAAGCCGACATTCTTGCCAAGGAGCAGTACATTGTACCAGTATTTCAAGAGTGTTCGGAGAGTTCAAGGATGGAAAAACTGAGTATCATAGTCTGGCTTATACTCTAATTGTTGAATTGATAAGTACACCTGTGTATTAAATGTGTGTAGGTATATGTATATATCATATGTATATCTGTATACATATATAACAATACCTATCTACACAATATTTACATTAATAGTATTAAATATTTATCTTCCAATGAAGTGTAAGTGTGCCCGTATTTTCAAACAAGAATAGTGATTTTCTTCCCTCATGTTTTTTTGGTTCCACATTATTAAAAATCCCTCACATTAAAAAATATAATAATTAGGATGTGTCCTTCAAAGGTTTTTTCTTTTTTTAAATTTCACTATATGATATTCAAGCATAGCTAGGGTCTTAAAAACAGGTCATAATTTATTATATTTAAGAAGTACATTTTACATTCTTCCAAAATAATTACTACTTTGAGAATTTCAAAAGTATTAAACTGAGAATCCAAACTGATCTGCAGTAGTTGTAACCAAGATAACTGGTGGTTCATACATGTCATGTAAGAACCTCATCTTGTGTTATACTAATATATCCAAAATACAGATCTGTTGTAAAGCAAATTCTTTAATATTCCTTCAGAGAATGGTAGGATAAAGTCTTAAAGCTTTCAGAAGAATAATATGTATTTTTAAGAAGTGGGGGGAAAAAAAGGGACCAAACCCTCTCCTCGTACAGACTGGTGAAATACCATTGGCTTTAGAGGAGTAATGTCAATTTATACTGGAAGATCCGCTAAATATGTATAAAGTATACCTTGTGGATAATGGAAATATTTGGTGATGTATTGTGCAGATTGATTTGTAGACTGCATGTCATAAACCCTGGATTTCTATTAAGGTAATGTGATATATATAAGGAAAGTCACATTTTACTTATGAAAATAAAACTACATTTACATATATATTAAGTAATTTAAGTTTAAGAAAAAGAGTGGAGACCCTTCTAATAAGGTTCTGAAATACAGTGGCAGATTGCTATTTCAACAGAGTATGAGTAAGCCATGGATTCCCATTGGTACTGAAATTCATTAAAATGATGAACATTAAAACAAGTAAAATATCTGCCTTTCAAGAACCACTTTAGAACATGAAGCAACAGCTAATTTGGAAAAACAACAACAAAGTTGTATTTGAATTTGGAGGAATGATTTGAAGTATTAAATACAGAGAAGTGCAATAAAATAAATCCCTAGGATATTAGCACTGGAATAAATGTGCTTTCTTTTCTAATAAGGAAAGGTCCAAGGTTCTTCTTACTGAACAAATTTGTAGGACTATAATCAGAATGCAATCAACATTTAAATATACAACATTTTTGGACCTGATAAATATCTTTATAATCACACACTGCATTTCATAATTTAGAGATCATAGGTAAGCTTGGGTCACCTTATAGCTTCTGCAATCCTAGTGCTTTCCTTTCTTCTGTCATTGGATAACCTGCCAATTAAATATGAGTAATCTAGGCCACTACAGAATACACTTCCCACTGCGCTGAGAAGTAAGAGTTTACTGTCATCAGCTGATGCATTGCACAATGCTCTCCGAACTTCCTTCATGATCTGTGGATAAAGAAAAGTAAACAATTCGACATGCATGCCGTTGCAATATCATTTCCCTAGTTTTACAAACCTTATTGATTTTGAGAGACTTACAATTTGGGCACTATTAATACTTACATCAATTATATATATTAATATAATTTTAATATACTTAGAATGATAACACTGAGAGTTTACAGAATATTTTATATTTGTAAGAAGTGCTTTGTAGATGTTAATTCACAGAGTTTTTAGGACTTGGCTGCTCTTTGCTTATTCTATGGGAAATTCTAGCTAGCTTAGGCTATTTGATTGCAATTTAATAATTTCAAATAACACTTTTTTATTTTCATCGTGTATATTCAGTGTACACCACTGTACCCTCAGTAACACGGTTATCAATCACAACAATAGCCTATTAACCTCAGCAGGTTGTAAGCAAAATCTATAAACCCCAGTTTTCAGCTCTTCAACTACTTCGGTTTATATGACTGGAACCAGAGCAAGGCAGGACAAGAGGACATCATATACATCAACATGACAAATATATTATGCATTTTTCTGTGGTCAGTTAAGTCTGTTAAAGTCTCCAAAAGTTAGACCAAAAAAGCCACTTGAAAAAGAGACATTTTTACACTCTGATTTACAACTGGCTCAAGCTATTAATTGCACCATAAATCAAACCTAATCAAAATCTGTATAGAATTGAGCTGCTGGTATTGTAAGAAAATGGCCTTTCATCTGAGCAGAATTGGTTTTCCTCATGATTTTTAAAAGGAAATATTATTTCATAAACGTCTGATGGGTAACTTCTCGTTTGGTCACAATTCAGCACAGTTGGTAAGCTGTAATTGATTTCAGCCATTTCAGATTCCCCTCTTCTCTTTAGTGATTTGCTCCTACTGACGTAGGGACATGATTTCATCGTGTGACACTTCTGATGCTTAAACATACTGATGTGTCCAAGTACTTCTTATACAGGGTCCTGTTGAGTCAAATTTTTCTCTTCTGCACTGAAAGATTTCCTTGTAGTGTAAATTTAGGTAAAAGACGGCAAAATGTGGTCGAGGGATTAAATATGATTTCTACGTGAGAGAAAACCAAGATTTTTAGCTTGTGATTATTTTTGTTCAGTATTTTCTGTATCCAAAAATCCTTTAGCTCTCTGAAGTGTCTTATTTAAGAAATGTCCCTAAACACAGAACAGAAGTTTTGTTTATACCATTTGAGGTAGCTTTTTATTAGAAATCCTGTGGCTTGTGAGACCAAGCTCGAACTTGTGTATTGAAACCATGCAGTGCAATGCTACCTGCCTGCTTTCCGTACCTGTTTGCATCAAAATGATTGTCACTGGCTGCTGACACCAGGACATGAGAAAGCAGGTGGTGAACTTTTAGATGCTTCACTTTCACAAGTGCACTTCAGAATGTCTGTAATAACCGAGTATGTGACAGTGGGTGGAAGTGAAGTTAATTAAAAGCAGCAGAATTTGGAAGTGTATTGGAAATTTTTGTGCAGGTAAAAAAATGTCTTCAGCGATTTTACAAGTACTGTTTATTCTCAGAGTCTCAGAGGCTGTGTCAGCCCTCAGTTGGTAAAAACATAGCAAAACTGCACATTTTGTAAAGGGGAAAACAAAGGAAAAAAAAACAACCCCCAAAAGCTCTGTTCGAAGTTAAAAAAGAAACTTTAGGAGGTGGTAGATGTTAGAATAAAAAAGGATACATATTTTTATTTTCCTAGTTCCATGTGAATGCCAGATTGTGCTCTTAGTTTATTTTAAATGTTCTCAAAATCTGCTCTTTCTTAGGGAGGATGTATAAATAATATCAGAAGATAACACTCAAACATTTTTATATACAATGAGGAGTGTTGCTTTAAACATGATGCCACGACAGGATACTCCATTCAGCAAGTTTCTTTGCGGTTCCCCTTCCTCCAGTGATATTTGCGTATCTACCATTTCTTTGATGTTACCTCTGCTGTCCTTCAAACACATCATTACTGTAACAAGCCTGCCTCTTTTTTATCTTACCCCTCATTGATTTGGATGGCTAAAGCCATCTAGAAGTGTAACAAACTTTTGAGCAGAGGCTATACCACTTGTAGGAAAAACCAATATTCTGCTATCACTGTTTTTTCAATGTTTTGGAGAGGGTGATATTAAAAGTCCATTATTAGGAATTGATTTGTCAGATATGGTTGAAAATGGGAAGGGTTTGACAGTATTTTGGGTAGTATTTTTGAGCAGGAGTGGAAATTTAATTCCACTGCTCCACTAGTTTCTAGTAAAAGAAAACAGTATCAGAAACCAGGAAACCATAATATATTGGTGTTTTCAGGCTCCAAAAAGTTTGTTTTTTTTTTAAATACCAGTAAGTTTGTCATTAACTTAATCATCAAAAGGTGCTCGGAGGCTCATTGGAATACAGCAATGCCAGCAAAGTCAGTTCTCACTCCCTTGTTCTATGCCATGATTCCTCTGCTGGTCCAGTCCAAAATTCAGCTGGTCACTTTGTCACTCAGCCCACTGCTGCTGCCGAATGCCTTGGCATCATGGCTTTCCTCGTCGCTTATCTGGGTATGGGGATTCCTCTACAGATTTGTAAGATTATAGGAAAGCTACTAACAAAAAAATAAAGATTAAAAAGATGGTTTGTCTGTAGGGTTGCAGAACTGTGTATTAAACTGCAGTACTGTAAGGTAAATATAATTTTAATTCAGAACTGCTGTCTGGTTTTAAGCACAGATTTCCATTTAATGCGATAGTGAATTCAGTTTGCAAATATAGAGATACAATGTGTCTTTAGTTACATTCCTTTGTCAGATTCCATATTCTTTTTCTCTCTTCCATAATCCTTAAACCTTCCCTCATTTTGATATAACTATGGCATTTGTTCAATTAAATTTTACTTTCTCTAGTGGACCAGATCTAATATTTCTATTTGCAGGGCTCCATACCAGTATTCTCCAGTTCCATGCTTTTTTTAATTAGCTTTTTTGTGGTCTTTTAGTTAATTCTCAGTTGTGGGGACAGTATTTCTATTCAAATACATCTGACTAAAATTTCTGAGGAAGTGTTTACAGAACAGTATGGGCCAGTTATTGAGCTTATGATAATTTATAGAATTATAAATCTAGCCCAGGCTTAATGCTTCACTTACTGTTTTATTGAAACCCAAATATACGATAAAATTATCACTTTCTCAGAAGTTGCTTATTTTTTTAATCCCGTCAAGAAAGTAAGCTGGTTAGTTGTTTAACAGGACACCTTATATTGCAAAATAAACATAAAATGTTTTAAAACTTCATTAAACTTCTAAGAGCTTATTTTAATGCCTTTCACTGGATGTAGGAAATTTTAAAAGGCGTTTGGTGCCCTTTGCTTTCAATATTGCTTACATTCTAGGGAAATCAGAGCTGGGAATTTATCACCGTAATTACACAAAGTGTCTTGAACAGAAGTCTCTTGTTCATATAAATAGAAATACTAGTTTAAAAGGCTAACTTCTCTGAATCTCTAAGGATTCACTGTTGATATTCTTAAAGGTAAACGTTCTGCAAATATTACAGTAAAATAAAATTTTAGAGACATTCAGTTGTTCTCAGAACCTCTTCCACACTTGTACCTTTTTAAATAAATACACTTTTTGTTACTTACTGACTCTGTGTGCAAACAGATGCTGAGTCCTTTCTGTTTGATAAATAAAGGACTTAGGAACTTAGAAGGCTGGCTTCAGACAGAAGTACTGTCCAAAACCCACAATTTGTCTTCGTATGAGAGCAAAACCATAGATAACAGTAAACTTGTACCTGCCTTTTTTTTTTAAGTTAGGAAAAGTTGTAAGTAAAGAAAAGCGAAGGCAAACCAGTGCTCCAAAATGCACCTGGTAGAACTTCAAACCCTGTAATTCTCATGGTTAGAAATTTGAAACCTAATTCTTTTGCATGAGAAGTGTACTTCAGGTAGTTATATCAGTCTTCAATGGAAACATTAGCTGTTTAGGGTATGTTTTGCTTTTAATTCAGGGAAATATTAATTCCTAGTTCTATTAATAGTGTAAAGTAAAAACAGGGGATGGATCCATTTAATCTTAAGTTTGATCAGAATTTGGATCCTTGAAACGTGCTGAGTTAAAACAGCAACATCATCATTGGAGAATGAACTTCAGAAGCAGCAAAAGACCCATGAGAGAAAATGCCCTAATGGAATTTATAATGATGAAATATTTTACATATCTGTTTTAAAAGTAACAAGCCTAAGCCCCTACAATAAAAACAAGCTATGCTGTTTCATGACACTGGCTTGGAAGTTTTATAAGGTCTTGTAAAACATAAGAAAGAATTTCTATAGTGCCCGGAACATTTTGTAGGAAAAACCTCAATTACTAGAGTGGCACTGAGCCAACTTCAATCAGTGCAAAAGCTGCTGGAAGGAGCATGGGCACATTTCATGCTAAAATCACCTGCACAAACCCACAGGTGTGATGTGGTTACCAAAAACATAGGATAAGATTCAGGCAGACTTCTCTAAGCATTTCTTTTTTTTTCTTTTTTTTTTTTTTTTTGGTATAAATATTTTTTCGTTATTTTAATTGAATTGGCATAAATAGCAAAGGCCAATGGTTGAACAAAACTATTAAATTTCATCTGAAGATTAAGATAAAGCACAAAAGGAAGCAGAGTTGTTTAGGGGTGAGAGTGATTGCGTACGAGCTTAATTTTATAATGACTGTGGGCAGTGCACACCTTTTCTTTTTTTCCTGACATAGAGGGCCGAGAATAACCAGACCACTATTTTAACCACACCAAATAGACCTGCTCTGAGTAAATTAATCATTTACTATTTGGCAAACTTAATTTACTGAATGTCTAATACAGCTTGAAGTTGGCATTTCTTTTGACAAAATGAAACACACTTTCTTAATTTTGTAGGAATTTTGTGTTTGTACTTTTTATTCGCTGGTGATAAAAGGTGTCAAAACCGAAAATGTTGCAAACGTCCCTAAAATACTCTTGTCAGTTTGTCTCAGTTATGGCTACGGGTGACAAACTGTAGGGACAAGGCATTCAACATATTCCTCCTTTCAATTCCTTGGATTTTTGCTGTAATTGCCAGCAAGGGTGTGGAATTGCCAATATTGGAGGTGCTGGATTTTCTGGTGTGAACGACCATGGGCTGCAGCCTGGACCGAGGCCAAAGAAGTCGTTTCATGTTTGCCAGCAAGCAGCCTTCAGAGAGCAAGAGCTTTCAATTGCTCTCAGCCTGGATGAGTTTTAAACAGACAATCTCAATGTGGAGAACTCATTACCTTGATTAATTCCTGACCATCCAGATCCTGGTCAGTAATGTAGTTTTCTAAAATGTATTTCCTGGTTTTTGAGTGAGCTTCAATTCTAGAGTTCTAGAAATAGTCTATGCCGGTGATGCAAGAGGAGGACTATTACATGCTTATCATTTATTCTTCCACAGAGGTGGGTTCCCGGCATATTGAAAATTTTCAAAGAATGAAATGGATTGGCTTGGCAGAGCTGAAGAGCCCAGATTAATTCACTGGCTACAGCATTTGAACGCCGCTGATGCGGAACAGCACGGCCAGCAACGTGAAGGTATGTCTGTTCAGCCTGAACACAGTAAGTCCTTCATTTCATACTTTTTCAGGCCCTTGACCTCTTTGTTTAAATTACCTGCAGTGTCAATTAGTGGTAATTAATACATGGCCGGAATGATGGATTTGACGCATCTAATGCATTTTAAGGAATTAGTATTAAAAGCAGGTGTTTGGTGTTCCATGTTAATTACGAAGAAAGTCCTTTTAAATATCATATAGTTTAAAAACTAGGAGCGATAAATGTATATTCCAACAGTTTTAACTATTTAGTATCATTCTTTGTATTAACGTCCATGTGTAGGTGTGCATTTGGGAAGGGGAGTCAAATTTCAGGCCCATCATAGCTGCCGGGGGTTTTATCTGAGGTAATTATTTTCAAAGTCATTCGGTTTCTTATTGAATAAAATATTTCCTCAAAGCTACAATCTACCTTTCCCTCAAATGGTGCTCAAACTGGTATTTTGTATGCTCTTATCTTCAAGTTACTGTACAAGACAGAGCTGCGCTGGCGTGTCTGGAGGGCACGGAAGGCAGAGATCTGCCACGCTGCGGGCAGCTCGTGGGAGAACTCTGCCTGCAGAACGCTCCGACAGGCAAAACTGGTGCTGGGAGGCAGCTCCTGTTGTTCCCTCTCTGATCTATGGGAACCCCTTTCCACCAGGCCATTAATGTCCATGCGGAACAAGGCTCAAGCATGTTCTCTGCTCTCTAGGACGTGCATCCTGATGGAGGCATTTATTGACACCCCTTTTGTCCTGACATGGGAAAGGTCTATCAGGGCATCGCCACCCACTCTGCTGGGATCACAGGGAATGGAAGGGAAAGCTTCTTAGCCCTTCCAGTGACCAGTATAGGTACTGGAGTAATACAAGCTACAAGGCCTCTAACTGTGTAATGTTTGGAACAAGGGAACTCATTAATATCGTTATGGTATCATGACTCAGTATATCACGACTTTATGCATTTCAGCTGAGAAATAGAGCCCCTAATCTGTTAAGATTTCACAAATAAGGACTCATAAAGTGATTTACAGAAAAAGCTCTTAGGGATTAAGGTATACTTTTAGAATTACTGTCTCAGGACATAGCCTGAAATTCCTCCCTATGCAACACCTGGAGCACTATTTAAATTAATAAAATGAAGAGAGACCAGATTTCTCTAAGGATAGTAAATATGAGTAACTTCAACATGTGAACAACTGCTTCATACAAATCCATGTTGGAAATACTGTTTCTGCCATTCCTTTCTTTACTTCTAATTTTTGGTTTCAGACATGTAAATTAAAAATTATTTTCCATTGCATTTTTTTTGATAGGAATCCCAAGCGTGAAAAAGTCAGATAAATCTGAACTCCATATTTCTTTTTTAAGATAATCAATTAGGATCAAAACACATAAAATCCAGTTCAAGTGCAGTGCTTCCAAGATAACCCGCACATTAGGATGGCTTTCTTTGGCTTTTATGCTACAAGCTTACCTCTGGGGTCAGTGCATTGTTATCTGAAGTCTGACTCGACAGCAAAATATGTGTGAAACCATCTTCTTTCCGGACTACAATGTCCCTGAACCGGCAGTTACTTTCATTCTGACGTACGCTGTATCTTAGTCTCTTATCGAAGACATAATCTTTCTCCCCATCTAGTTTCCTTTTCACAGTGCTGTGTAGATTCAAGCTTCCATTGGCCAGAGAAGAACCTTTCAGATGGAAAGAATCAACGCATAATTATGTCTATACCTTCAAAGAAATGGAGTGATAATTTCTATTAGCTTAAACACAGCTCGGTATTTACAATAGCACAATTTACGTGATAAATCTGATAAATCGAAAATATGCCTGGCTAGTCAAATGTGGCCTTAAGCCATTCTTATTATTCTGTATTCCAACATGCAGTACTTTTTGTTCTCTGATCAGACAGCCTCTAGATCTGAGAATTACACAGCGTGTAGGACTGGTACTCTTAATGGGATTCAGTTCTGCTTTGAAAATGAAAGCAATTGTATCATAGTCTTTCATATGAATTTGGGGTGCCCCTTGAATTCATAGGAAAATTCTAATTCAGCTTTGGAAGAACTTGACAAGACAAGTTTAGTCCAAATCCCATCTTTCAAAGCTATGTTGTCTTCCTTTTACGGTGACCAAAATGTCAATACCAGTTTCAAATGACAATCTGAACAGACACTTGTTGCACATCTGTATGTGACAGTAAGTTAAGGGAGGTCTTACTAAGCTGACACAACCGGCGTTCTCTTCCACGTACCCTTGTGGTTGGCAGTAGAAGTAGCAGTTAGCCATCCTCTTTGCTCTCATCCCAAGCTTCTGCTCTTAACATTTTACAGTAACAATAATTACTGACTTTTGACTAACAGACATGATATTAATATTGGACTTTGTACATAGGAAACATTAAGGCTGATGACATTTTGGAGGGTATCCAGCAGTAGGGAAAAAAGGGAACTATGACAAGGAAGATAAAATTCTTCCTTAAAAACAAATGAGAGGAATAGTACGTCAATTTAAAAAGACAGTTTATTCTAACTTCCACTGTGTATGAACTGTACACTATTACTTTGCTGATGTTTACAGTTCCTCTGTAATAGGCAATATATTATGATTGGTAACAATGCTGAGCTGGAATGTTGAAAACATCTACAAGTTTTTTTATGCAATACTCCTTTTCTAATTACAGATGTTTCACACTATTGCCATTAAAAGTAAAGCACAGACAGGTTGTTGAGGAACACAGATTAAAGTCACTCTGTTCATTGAAATAGTTTCCAAATCTGTTTTTTGTTTAAATATACATGAGCCCGCAATACGCCATATTTAAGAAAGGCCAAGAAAGAGCTGAATGAAAACACTTCTGTTTGTTCCGTTCTTTACTCCTGCCAAAGCTGACCTGTTCCAGCTTCTGGTATCAAATAGCCAGGAATTTTTAAAGGGCAGATGACATGAATATTAGAACATGGATTTAAATTTTGTAGTTTAAATGACCACTACCCCAATAAAAATACTCTGTTGGAACAGAATTGAATGGTGAATTCATAACGGATTCCTCTCAGAACCAAAGCCACGCTCACTTCGGATTAGCATGTTTCAACTTGACGTTTATGTAGGTAACTGAACGTTCTGAGACCTCTCAGTTGGCAATGGCCTGTGGAATTGTTCACAGTGTGTGAAATGCCTGTATATACATTGCAGTTACATTATGGGATGTTAAAAATATATAGAGTGCGTAATAGTATTTATCTGGTGCATCATTTGGCCTCAGCATGTACTGTGCGCATGTGTGTACGTATATATCTACACACAGAAATGCACATTTGTTAAAAAGTCTGCTATTTCAGTCAATCATAAAACTCTTTTTCATTGTTAAATTAAGAGATAGCATCTAAAGCATTGCCTATATTATACTGAATAGGGGATTCAACTGGTGCAACGCAAATATGGGCAAATTACATTAGATCATCAATTTGAAAAAAAAGCATTTGAAGCCAGTGGAATTTGAAATTTGTTTTCTTGACAAGAATTATCTACAAGTGTAGAAATCACCATGTGCTTGCACTTTAAAAATTATGAATAATTTCTTAGGGCATGTTTCTTCTTTTTCATAAGGCTTTGCTACTGCATATATTTTGACATGTACTCTTACAAACAAATATCAACT
This sequence comes from Dromas ardeola, assembly GCA_013398915.1. Lineage (NCBI taxonomy): Eukaryota > Metazoa > Chordata > Aves > Charadriiformes > Dromadidae > Dromas > Dromas ardeola. The sequence goes on along the minus strand of VYZM01020754.1, from coordinate 1,799,617 downwards.
TGTGAAATTACTAACAGAAAACTAATAGCATTGGGAATAATATACTGAAAGAAATTAATTATTTGACTTAGGCAGAGTTTTAAATATTGCATTTTTATCTATTCAATCCTTACTGTGTTGCTTGACCCAGCAATAACCTACTAAGATGTGAAGAGTTGGATCTCCCAAAAAAGTGTAAAGAACTTAAAAAATCAGAGGCACAAATGACCACTCAATGGAAGATGTGTCCGACCAACCTAGTGTTGAAGATCATGCCACATCTATTTTAAATACAGATAGTAAGAGAATGGTAGAAGATTAACTCACACAGATAATCCAGCTCAACAAAACGCCTCATAGTAATAATTCTAATTTTTTGTTGTATTCTTCTTTGAGTAACGTATTCAGTTTTTAAATTAAGTAAATGATGTAAGAAACTATAGATTTTATAAAAATATTTTAACTGTCTGCACACCAGCTGACAGAAATTTAACCAGAGGAAAGAAAGATCTAAATTAAAAAGGAGAGAAACGTAAATGGAAAAGTGTAATTTCAAAGAATGGATGATTAACAGAACACCGTAGGGTGAGTAAATTGTTGTTTCAGTGTATACTGTGCATCCCTGTAATCTTGCTTAATCTGATAAACTGGAGAAAATGATCAGCAAAAATCCAAAGACAACACTCAAGTGAAACCAGGCCAATTTAGCATGTCTATTGCCTGGAGGTGATGGAGCTATGGAAGGTTTGCTCTGGAGCCACTAACGCATCCAGATTGTCTCCGCATGAGGGTTAATAGTTAGCACTTGCTTAACGCACACAATAGTAACACTACCTTAATATGTCACGATGAAAGATGACTGTGAAACAAATTAAGGATGTCGCAAATTAACTAAGGAAGCTTTAGGTAACTCTAAATGTGGTTCACTGGTTAGTAGTGAGTATTTGATGCTCAGTCTAAGTACGAAAAGAAAACAGAATAGGAGAAAACATTCCTTCCTTTAGTGGGAGTTTAATCTAATTATTACCTTGTTCTTAATCAGCAGTAGAATTTGTGGAATACCTAAAATCACACTGACGTTTAGAAGAAGTTTCAATATTTTTAAGGGAATTTCAGATACTCCCAGGAGTATCTAGCAATCCTTCTCCAAGAATGGCAGTAAAGGATGCTACTTAAGGACAAAACGCAAGCTTGGCCGCTTTCTGCAGTCCTTTCCCCTAGTATCATCCCCAAGTGTTGTACAGCACTATGAGAGGATTCATCCTTCCTGTTGCCTTCAGTATTTGCTCATGGACCTTTTCACGGATTTCTCTAATCCCCTTTTGAGCCTGTTGATGCTGTCTGTCTCCACAGCCTCCTGTGGTATGAGTTTGAGAAGTTGTGTAGCCGCTACACAGAGAAAAAATTTCTTTCATCTGTGCTTTTATCTGATGTTCTACCAGTTTCAGTGAGGGGTCCCTAGTTCTGCTGTTGAGGGATTTAGCGAACAACAGTTCTGCGTTTACTTTATCTGAGGCCTTGATGATTTTGTAAACTTTGATCATATTCACCCTCCCCCTCCCACTCTCGTAACTGAAACCTCTTTTATTCTTGTAATCCTCTTCATCATTTTAGTTGCCTGTCCCTGTATCATCTCTAATACTCCACTACTGTCAAATGGAACAACGTGTAACGATGTTAGTGCTGCTGCTGTTGGTACTAGGAAGTGCCTAAAGACTCCAGATCGAGTCTGAGACAGGGGCTCCATTATACTAGGCATGGCAGAAAACACATTAGAAATTTACAGTCTAAAAAGCTGAGGCAGACAAAGAGTAGGAGAGGAAAGAGAAAAGATCGCAATCAGCCTCAGATCACTCAGTGCTTTAGAGGATTCGGATCTCCCATCTCCTTCCACTGCTTCTATCCGCTACAGGAGGACACCTCAAGCTACTGTTATTTTCAGATACATCTTTTTTTAGCGTTTCATCACAGTCACCTTAATGGAGCGGTCTCTGTGCCCCCACCCTACGCAGTGATCATTGTGCTGGCACCAGTGTGCAGGCAGGTGGCCATACTGTGAACTGACCTGATGAACGGTTGTGGCTGGAAACTCACCCTGCAAAACCGTGGTTAATTTTCAGACAGATGAGGTTCACCCTGTAGCCTCAAAAGTACTAAAACTGGTGCAGGGGAAGGGATGGGAATAATGATCAGGATATCATGGGAAGGAGGGCTGGACTGTTCCTTTTGTTAGCAGCGTGCATTTATGCTGAATGAAAAGGATCATGGAGCTAGGGCTTTGATTTTTCTAGGTGAAATAAACCATGCTCCCTTACTCTCCCTGGTAAAACAGCTTGGCATTCCTCAGTCTTCCCCACGGCCTTTCTCTGTCTCCCTTCTGTCTTTCTTGTGGGTAACAGTTAATACTGTACATACTTAAAAGCAGTGTTCTGTTGATAATTTACTAATATTTTCAGACTTCTCCAGTTAAGAGAGCATCTGTAAGATATCTAAAAGCCATGAGGTTTTATCCAAACTGAGAAAGCGAGCATATTTGGTTGTCTTTTACTGCCAGTATTGCTCCAGAATAAATAAAACAGAACAAGCTAAAAAAACAAGAGGAAGCAGTGACTAAGTTCATAGAGAGTATTTAAATTAAGGGCACCATGAGACTACAAAGATTTTCGTAATGGAGAAAAACAGTGGTGATATATGACAAGCAAAAATTCTTCCGCAGATGGTACAGAAATAGAGCAATGCAGCAAAAAGGAAAGAGAAAATTAAAAGGGGATGGTTTTTGATGCTGTCAAGAAACTTGACAAAACAATCACTCTCAATTACAGTATCTGGAGAGAAACAGAAATGTGGTAACAGAAGACAACAAATATCATCAGAAAGAATGGTATTGTTAGCTCCTGGGAGCATCAGTGGATGCTCTCCCAGAGTTTTCCAACATTTTTCAATTTGCAGACCCTTAAATAACTGCCAATAAAGATGACTCTACTCTCCTTATGACAGGATGTGAAAAAGGTAGAAGAGAGGTTCTGGTGAGAAAGGTCTGTGTCAACGTCAGCAAGGTTCCAGATCTCCACTAAGGTGCATATATGATTTTGTGCATACATCTGTAGGTACACAATCACCTTTTTGGGGTAAATAGCTTACTGGTGAGAGTTTTATCTATAGGCTGAGCAGGAAACAGTTGTACCCAAGTACGCAAACTTGTAGAGAAAACCAAACACAGACTGGTGGAAGTCCATTCAAGGAGTCATCAAAAAATAGTTTTCAGATAGCTATTATTTCTTTGAACAGAACTGGCATACCACAGACAAACAAAATAGATATTTTTTTACTAGTTATAGTTTATAAATTACTAATAATATTGGTTGGTTCAATACACTGGTAGTTAAACATTATCATAAAATGAAAGAATACTAGTTCAAGTTGATGGCTTTTGGGGGCCTTCAACCATAGGCCAACGCTGGTAGCAGAGCTGGGCCTACAGCTGGGTTTTCAAATTGTGAGTAATTTTTGAGTTTTCCAAATCTAGGCTTCATCTCAAGACCAACTTAAAATTTCTGTATACGTTTCATTGCACTCTTACACTTAGCTGTGAAATGAGCCTGACATTCATCTGGGCTCCATACAGGCAATCTCAAAGCTGCCACAAATGTCTGCTTCATCGGATTCTGCCCGGGAGCCACAGCTTCTGGGAGCCAAACCCAGGTCCTCCAGGCTCCCTCTTTGTTCTCCATATAGTGCCTGGGAGCCCTGGGAGTGTTGATGGGGCATGCCGGGCTTTCGACTTCCAGCCTCTGTGGCAGACTGCCTGAAACCTCTGGCATAGCTGGCTGCCTCAGAACTAAACGTGGGAGTCCTGCCAAGCAGACTGCCACATTGCTCCCGGTCTCGGGGGACACAGCCTTGGGACCTTGGCTCAGATTTGGAGAAAGTTTTGAAACCCAAGATGTTTGGAACAAAACTTCTGTTATTCAACAAATTGGCATTTTTCTATGAAACTTTCTTCATTTGTAATTTGTGAAATTTTAGACCAGTTTTAGTGTGACATCTATCCTGATTAAAATGAGTTTGTGATACTAACAGGACACATGGCAGAATCACTCCGGCATCTTCTGTGCTACTTCCCTCTGAGTGTGAATACTGAGGGAGTTCAGTAAATTGTTGGACTTGTTGAAGAGCAGTGCAAGTTTCTTCAATTTGACATTTTGAAGGATGCAACATCCTGCATCAGGAAATGTGACTTCTCTCAAGCTTGTAGGGCAATATTAGAAAAAAAGCTACTATTTTTATTTTGACCCTTCTCCAACAGTTTCTGTCAGCTCTTACTTTGGTAGCCTCATCTCTCCTCTTTGTAGTTTTCTCCACTATGCATGTGCTGGTATCACACAGCAAGACTGGGGGGGATTTCTGACCTTGGGAGAGCTGCCGAGTATGGGTTTTTCAGACGAGAACCAGGTAGAGATTTAAAGATCTCTTGCTTTTGCCTACAGGGAGGTCAGAACGCAGGGGAGAGAGGAGAGCAAAATACAGAACAGAAGTGATGGATTTGGAGAATGCAAAAACCATCATAAAGAAATGTTTTAAAGGAGCTGCAGGAGCCCATGGCAGAACACCTGGCTGCTTAGGCAAAGCAGCTTTCTACTGCAACAGAGCTCTCTTACAGGGATTATTCAAACAGGGGCTGGTGGATGCCATTCATTAGCTCTTGTGCGGACAAATGAAAGGCTCATTTGACCTTACAAATCTTTGTGGCCCTTTAATTCTTCATTTAAATAAAAATAAATTAAAATTCTAAAATACAGGAATTAATGCATTTTAAAGATGCATTTTGTATCAGAACTTCCCCAATGAATAACATGAAACAAATGACTAAAAAAATTTCATTGGAAACAGTAAGAAAGCAAAGAAAAATAACATTATGCACATCTGTAATTAGATATGCAAGTCTTTTTAAAGAAGCATGTAACTTTTTAAGCAGTCTTATTTGAGCTCAAACTCATCAAAATACAAAAGCCTGTACTCTCAATTTTAAGTGTCATTGGCATCATCTGGGCTACTTATGCATTTAAAGCTGACCACGCATTTTGCTGGTTTGGGAGTCATTAACAAGATATTTAATGCCTGGATTGAAAGATCCCAGTAGTTATAGGATGTAACCAGTAAGACCAGGCAAGGTCAGTCCCACTTCCCAAATCAAGTCCCATTTGCCAGGTTGCCAGTAAGGTGGAAAATGGAAAGCGGGGTGATATAATTTACGTTAACTTTTGAAAAGTTTCTGGCAGGGCAATTCACAAGAAGCTGTTAAGGAAATGAGTGCTATCATGGGCTATAGAAAGTGGCTAATAAAAATAAATAATTGGAACAAATGGTTACTTTTCATCATGTCAAATGATTAGTAGTTGGCTGCCCCAAGGACCTGCAGAAGGATTAGTTTATTTAATGTATGTATTAATGAACTGGGAAGAGAAGTATGAGAGGAAAATTTGAAGGGAATACAAAATAAGTAGAGTAAAAACTAGGAAAGATTTTGAAGAGCTTCACTGAGTCATAAGAAAAAGGTGAATTGGCAACAGTAAAGCAGATTAAATGCATAATGAAAAGAATCATACATATAGCTGTGTTCTAAATTAACTGCAACCAACAAGGAAAAAAAAAACCTAAGCGCAACTGTGTATCACTCAATGAAAACCTTTATGCAGTGTGTAACAGCAGAAAAAATAATTCTCAAAAGATTGTATCGCCACTGTATCAGTAAGCAGTAGGAAATCATTTGGAACAGCTCCTGCTGTTTTTAAAAGGTATTAAAAAAACCCCCACATCCCAAAGGCACAAGAGGATACTGAAAACTACTAGGAATCTGGAAAGACTTCCATGTGGTAGGAAGCCTAAATAGGCTGGACTACTGACTGACAGGATGTCTTCCACTTTATCACTTCATGTAAGGACAAGAGCTTATTCAATGAAAGTAAAGGTCAGAAAAACCCAAACAAAACCCCAAACCCAAAAACCCGATCAAATAAAATGTGCATCTCATTGTTAACTCCTGGAAATTGCTGCGACAAAGCACCATCGAGGCTTTAAATTTGGTAGGATTAAAAAAAAAAAAAAAAGATTGGACACCTATGGATAATGAGAAGCTACTTAGTTGCATTAAGCTGAATAGTATTTATAGAGAACATAAACCTTTATTCTTTGGGAACTAAGCCAGTCAGTAACTATGAGGATTAGAAAGAAATTTCTCCTATTTTTTCTCATTCACTTCAAGGCTGTTTGTAGCTTCCCGTAAAGTCTTGTGACTTCTGATGTATCCAGTCACTGTCAGAGACAAGGACCCGGCAGTTCTGAGTCCTCCTGGATATGACGAGCATTAATACTGAGGAACTTGAATGTTATTCAACCGTACTTACCAGGACACCTTAGCAAGAGTGGTGTTAATTCTGTTTCTAAAATAATCCTGATCTTTCTAGACCATGGGTCTGAGCACACATAACTGAGAAATGATCAGTTACCTGGTGATACACCAAAGCTGCAGTATTACGCATACCTCTGCTGCCTTGTCATCATTTCCCCACCCGGACTTTACACTGCAAAGGCAAGTAGCAAAGCCCACACTGCTTCACGTTGCCCCGTGAGTAGCGGAAGGAGAGACGCCAACTGATAAAAAAATGGTACAATGTATGGGGAAGGAGCATGAAACTTGTTTGTGTGCCTCTCACCATGTCATTTGTGTAGCGTGACAACAATTTTTCCATGAGAGGACTCTCTGTTTGCAGTTGCTGCAATTAACCGCCCCCTCCCCCCCCCAAAGACTGTAGCTTAAATCACATACCAATTCCATTCACAACAGGTGAATCATTACTAACTTCCAACACGCTGGGCAAATTTTGTTCTCCTTCATGATCATTTAAATCCATGTTTTGCTGTTGTGAGCCATTCCCAAAATGTCTAGAATCTTTTTCATGACTGCCATCTCCATTCTGCAGACCATTATGTGGCTTTTTCAGTGGCATGATCTGTAAACCGCTGGGAGTAGTTCGGTAAGTCACAGTTTTAGCAGCCCTGTCATTAGCAGCTGCTGGCTTTGCTGCGTATCCTCTTTTCTGTTTTTGAAGAGATGGATTAATTCTCTTCCTTTTGTGTGTTGACCCTTTAGACTTCCCAGTTTCAGAAGGTCTATGTGATATTTTCTCAATAGATGACCCTCGGCTTTCCCGTAAAAATTTTGGAGCTCCGGCCTGTTTCCCATGTCTCGATCGCTTTTCCCTAGTAACATGTAGTCCATTGAACTCATCAATAAATTCCTCACAATGTAGTAAATGATGTTCAGGTTCCCAGGTGTCTTCGTTGCTTCCGTATCCTTTCCACCTGATGAGATATTCCCATTTGCCCTTCTTGTTCTTCCTTTTGTCTACAATCCTCTCCACCTAAAAGAAAAAAACACACGTATCATACTAGAAAGAAAAACAGTTTGGTCATGAAAACTATATGTTCTTTATTTACAGCTAGGCACTGTAAAAGGCGCCTTAGCATTCATGAGATTCTCCTAAAATGTAGTGCCTGAACCATCAGATGACTCTGACGTGGAAAGCTGACCCAGGCTAGCCAAAATGCAGCACCCTATTTTTACAGGTTAAAACTTACCTTAATTTCACAGGATGCATTACAACCCTATATTCCCATCGGATCCTATATAGACCATGCTGACTGCTGATGAGAACCTACTTGGTGTGTGTATAAATGACTTGACATAACATTTAGGAATCAGTGTTACGTGTTCCTGTTCAACAAAGAGTTCCCCTGAGCAGAGCTGGCAGTGGAGGAGAGGAATGCAGTAGCCCCAGCGGTACTTTGACAGCAAGGCCATTTTCCCTGGCTGAAAACATTAACAAGAGACGTAAACACCGGATCAAATCTGATGTGGGAACCTACAGCCACAATGAGAAGAAACAAGAGAGAGCCTGAAGATCATCAATGAAAGCATGATTTCTTTAAAAATCTGGTTGTAAAATGAGACTATTACTATTGCCTTCCTTAGCTACCTCCGATTTGAAAGAGCTAAATAAAGCATCTTTTGCTTCATTGTCAGTTACTGATCATTCCCCTGAATCCACACATGCATTATGTGCCTATAAACATCCCCATACTTCTTCGTGTCTTGACCAACAGAAAACTGCTTAACAAATTATAATATTTGACACCAAAGATCTTATTTGCAGTAGTGTACATCCACTTTGCTACTTCCAACTTATAAAAATTTGTAATTTTTATGAATGCAATATTTGAGTAAATACACAATATCTGTGAGTGCACCAATTTAAAAAAAAAAAAAGCAAATGAAAGGCATAAAGGCAGGATTCTTACATAGAAGTAATGAATTCCATGAAGCTATGCTAGGGAACGTCACTTTAAGGAACACTTCTGCACCGCGGCATATTTGGACTGCAAGCTGAATGTGCATTAACAGTATCATGCTGTTGTGGAAAAGGGACTGTACAACTGAAGAAATCTTTGTGCTACCTCAGCACTGGCAAGATCTCAACTAGAGGGAGAGCGCGTCTGAAAACCCCAGCGCAATCAGTGGACAGCAAGTCATAGGCTTAAATTGCATCAAGTGAAATTTAGATCAAGTCATTAGGAAAAATGTTTTAACGGTAGGAAGAATTAAGCATTAGAAGAGGTAACGTGGGGAAGGTATGGAGGGCTTTTAGAACAAACAGTTTTTGTTAGACAAACACCTGCCATGAAAAGTCCTTGCTGGAAAATCAAGTTATGATGAGAAAATCTTTTGAATTCTCTTGCAAGTTTTATTTTCAGATTCTTTATTTTTTTAAAAATGTGTCTTATTGAGGGATAAAGATGCCACAAATGAAAAAAATAGTAATCCTTATCATTAACCAAAAGCACTATTGTTAATTTAGCAAAATAAATAAGTGGATAGCTAATGTAATAGCTTTCATTGCTCTTCAAAGAAAAATCATCTCATGTGAGGAACAACAGTGGAATCTGTATGGAGAATTTAACCTTGAAGAAGGGCAATCACAGCAGTGTAAGTAATTGTTCTTTTTAGGTCCCCTGTTAGAGCAAACCGATGGATTAATTCTGTCTGTTCACCGGCTGGAACTGTACATTCATAGAAATCTTGGTGGGCTCCCCAAAGGAGTCTAAATGTAATTAGCAGCTAAACATTATACTTCTATCTCAATTCATTTACATGGGAACTGTGCTAAGATATCTGTGTCTGAGTCATAGTGGACAGCTTTCCTCCATCTCCAGGGCACTCAGCTGCAGCATCCCAAACAGCTCGTTCCTGTGCTCTCTCTTATCAAATATCTGCACAGAACCACCGCAGAAGCATCCTCTTCACTCTGAATTTCGCACCGTTCCCTTCAGGATTGCTCAGTGTGGCAAGGCAATTAACTGAAGCTCAGTCTAGGCAAGTTTGAGATCATTTGCCTGTAAAAAGAAAAAGTCCTCACAAAAAAAAAATGAACTGGCATTTTTTTTGGTCCTCATTTGGGATGTGCGGCTTTCAATTGTCAAACTAATAGACTTATTATGATCTTGTTGACTTTATAGAGAGCAGCTGTCCAAATTATCCCTGGCTTTAAAATACTTCTCATCCTCCTATCTGGGACTAGCCCGAAAGACTGTACATTGAAGCGTGGGACTCTGTAGTGGCCCGTGGTTGTCTGTGGATTTGTTACTTTAATTACTGCAGTTCACTATACCAAGGAGCAAAACACATACATATACAGATAGATAGATGTCCTGGGGAAAAAATTAAATTGCTGCTAAACTCAGTAGACCACAGCTATGGTTACTGTAGAGAATTTGGTTTAGTGTTATTCTGTCTGTATTCGCTAAACAATACATGTGTTCCCCTCCCTTTTTAATTCAGGAGTTTGGACTTGGAACAGAAACTCTGTGTCAGGTTGATGCTACCTCGGAGTAACTTCTTTCTTTCGAGGGATTACACCTTTCCATCCCCCAACTTGCTCCCTGAAGGAAGAACCTCGGAAAGGATGGACAAATACCTTGACATTTTCAGAATCGCATACAAAAAGCACCTCTTCAACCTCACCTTTTCTCACTCATGCACGTATCTTTAAATTTAACTATACTGATTTCTCATTTCCACATTGTTGCTCTACTACAAGAAGGAAAAGTGAAGGGAAGAGGTTCTTGGAGAGCATTTTTAAATATGGAAAACACTCAAGTATTTTGGTGATGAGGCATTATGCATTTCAATTAAGAGGATAAAAGGAGAGAACATGAGTGTTCTTTGTTCCTGGGAAACAAAATACTGGCAATGGAGAATGTGATTAACCAGTTCAACACATCATGAAGGGAGAATAAAAGTATTTATGAAATTGGGTCAAATTTAATAAATGGTTTCAGAAGAAATATTCAGAAAGCAAACATATTTGGGATAGCCAACGTATTTCATTACAGCATTTTCAATGTTTCACTTCAAATTTAACTAACAAAACTAAAATAAAGAGGGACTAAATAAACTGAAGACAAAATGTTCTATTTCTGGTCAACCCCCTTTTCGGTTTATTGTTTTGCTGGGGAGAAAATGAAAAAAATGTGGGTTGATCCAAAGTTAGTTGTTTTCCTTGAGTTTGTTGGTTCAGCCACCATACCCACTGGCTTGACTAATGATGCATAAAAAGTCTGAGTAGGTATTTGCCTCGTCCTCATTACTGCCTCATTGTTCATTATTGAATGCATTTGAGGGTAGCATCAAACATACCTGACCTCTCAACATGGTCCCTTTTCTTTCTTGGGGTTTTAAGTTCTTCAGTGATATTTGTCCCCTTCGGAGTGCCACTGTGTTCCTTCACCGCATACAGTGAAGTGCTTCACTGCAGGCATAAATACCAGGTTTTTACCCACACCTGGTACTCTCTGTCCCATTTTCCTTCTATTCACAGTCCACAGTAATAACAAACATCACTATTTTGTTTTTTTTAATGACGTATATTTGTTTTAACAGGTAGTATATAAAGTAATAATCTTTCTGCATTTACTTAAGGTTTCACAGAATCATATGAGTTTTCTTAATGAGAAATAATTCTGTGACAGCTAGTGATTAATAGAAATAATACTTTCATTCCTTCCCTAGAACACACAATACACATATTGAGAATATGTAGAAAATATCTATGGCTTCAATGTCTGATTCTCCATTTTCCGCCTCAGTTCTGTCTTTAATGAGACCTGAATAACATCTTCCCAAAAGTGACCTTGGTAGTTACAGTTTGCCAAATCCTTGAATTCACTACATTTGGTTTGGAAAACAAAGTAGTTAAATTTAATAACAGTGAAAGGACTGCAAACAAAGTTTGCAGGGGTATCACATTTAAGAGAGTGCTTGAACTGACATATACCATTACTTGCCTGGACTCTCTCTCCCTGCCCCGCCTGGCTGATTCTGGATGAACTGAGGTGCTGATGTGTTACCATAAAAACATGTTTAAAGAGAACAAACAGAATGAGACGATGGCATCTGTGCAACTGCATTTGCAAAACACTTTTAAGCTTCCAACTAGCCTTAAACCTAGCTCTATACACAGCTGTGCAAACTAGGATCAAAGTCATAAACGAAAGCCTTTAAAAAAAGTTTGTATTTTAAACTTTATGTGAAATAAAAAAAATACTAATCATTTATGGTACAAAAATGTAGAGCTTCATAAACTTAGTGGTGTGATTTGGCAATCAAGTGCTTATATATTCAGAGTACAAGACACACACATCTTCCTTCATGGAAGATTCAGGGTCAGAATCACTCATTTAACAGAGCGGTGTTATTGCCCACTTATAAAAAAACCCAACAAACTAGGCTAAGTTAACAAAGGGTCATTCCTATTGAATTATTTCTACAGATACAACTGTAAAGTTGGAGCAAAATATACTTATCTCACAGTTCACAGGAGCTCTACAAAGCATAAATAAAAATCATTATGCTCCCAGAAGACACCTTCCAGGAGATCAGTAAACTCCCAGAAAGGCTTGGAATATCGCATATCTCCTTAGTGATTTCCAAAATTAAGTACGTGTCATCTCCACTTCTTTGACTGTGCATGTCTATGTAAACAATTTCAACTGTAAACTGTGTTGCTCAGCTGGTCTCTGTTAGCGTACTGTACAGAGCGGCAGACCAATTTCATGACACACACAAGAAAAACTGCTTTTCATTACTATAAATTACAGGACTTGTACTGTTTTCTGTTGTTTTTTTTTCATTGGAGGTCTTTGTCCCATGTTGCCTCGGGGTGTTGGAAGGGTATTTGAAGAAAGTGCCAAGGAAAGAAAGGCAGTAAGATTTCTGAGAGAGATAAAGGCCATCTGATTCAACATGTTTGTCTTTTAAAAATTCATTATCGCCCTAACTTCCTCCTTTTTGTTACCTTCGCTTTAAGAAATAATGTATTTCATTAGTGGTAAATCTCTTGCTTGCTTGAATTTGTAACTTATTTGTGTTTCTCTTGTATTTGTACTTAATTTCTCAAAATCTGGCAACTGGAGCATTTGTTCCAGATGTACGAAAAATATGGCACCGTATCTTCTGAAGCAGTCAGTATTCATGTTTGTTAGAAAAATAATAGTGGAATGGATGCTGGGTCTCTCGTCAGAATCTGACCCACAGTTTAAAAACACGGTAGATCCGATCAATGTCCCAGCTATGCAACCCCCCCCAGTAGAAAATCTGTGTTTAAATTTGTGTTGTTACCTGCAAGGGCAAAATGAAAGTGAAAGGGCTAGATAGTCATAAAAATGAAAGGGAAGACATCCCTCATCTGAATTATTCACAGGCAAAACATCAAATGACATCTTCCCAGGAAGTTCAGTGAACACCCTCCTAATGTCAAGAAGCCACTGGTTTTTATTCAGTTCTTTTTTTCTCTTTTTAAGCATATAGATTTTTAATTTTCTACAGTCTTCTTAGAATCAGAAGAGGTATTAAACTTGCAGGGGAAATCCTGAAAGTTCTGCATTGTCACTGGAAAAAGTCTATCAGCCTCATATTAAACACGGTTGCAAACCACTGCGTTAGGTCTATGTGTCCTCCAACACATACATATGAAGACTTTCGACAGAACAAATAAAGGCTGTACAAACTCCTGCTGCTCCCTGTATCTTTGATCTTCCTCTCCCGATAGACAGCAACACCGCAGAGGCTTCCTGCTACGCGATTCCATGGTCCAGGTTTGTACAGAAAACCAGAAGTGCACTGCAAGTTAGTTGTATTTTACAGTAGTGATGCAGCGATTAGCAATTACTGCTAAAAGTGGTGTTTTCACATTCCTAAAACTTTTCTGGAGCCTGCATCAGTGCACCGATAGCTACCTTCCCTGGCATCCAGGTATTTTAAAGAAACTGAAACATAAGCCTCGCTCCGTGCTTATGCAAGCAACATGATTTCCTCTTTGTCTAAGGGCTCTTCCGCCCGAAGGAGCTCGCCTTTATTACTGGTTTGGATGAAATGAAGCCCTGGCTGGTCGCCTGCAGAAAAACAGCCAACCACGGCTTCCATGTCGACTCGTATCTCCAGTGACCTTACGCCATTTTTCTTGGAAGTCCCACCTTTCTCTGAAATTCAGTCTCATCAGAACTGAAATTCTGGGCTGGTCTCTCACTTGTTCATTTCTCGCTCTTTTGAACACTGCCCTGGTGCCACATCTCCAGCCCCACACAAGGGCTGTGTTTTCCCCCTTGATGCCATCTGTCCCCGTTGCTGACTACAAACAGAACCCATTTTTGTGCCCTTGTCTTCTCTTCTCTCATTTTATTTATGGCAGCTTTCTCCTGCTCAGAACTTAGAGTGCTCCCGTCTCCCAGTCTGTTAAAGCCATTTCCTTCTCCCACTATAAATTTAAGGATGTAATCTAAATCACTTTCTTTTATTGGGATATTTAAGTGTATGTGTGTAAACAATACCTGTGGTGGAAGTGCCACAGTCGTGTTTTTTGGAGCAAACAGGAATAATAATATACGCAAGAATCTTGCACTGGAGGAAGGGCATTTTTGCATAGATTGACTGTCTCTTGGGAAAGGACTGGACAAGAAAAATTGGCAGATGACACAGGGACCAGGACGGGAATTCTCGGTCAACACATGTAGTCCCTGTCATTGTAGGCAATAACATGATATAATCCCTTTCATATTGGATATGTTCATGATACAGAACATATTTCTGCCCAGGCTCATTGTTGATAGGCTGCACAGCAAACAGTTGGTCATTCTTAAATGTAATCATTTTGTAAAAAATATTTTAGGTTTTCATTTGGAAAGCAAGACAGTTTTCAAAGGTGCAAAAAAAGTGCCCTAAAAAATGAAGATATTGTTTAACAGTAAGTTAAAGTAATCTTGACATTGTTCTTTATACGGAGGATGAACAGGATTTTTTCCTCTGCAGTCCAAGGGCGCACCCGTGCCATCAAACCAACTGTTTGTGCAACGCGGGGGAGAGCTCCTTAGCTCTTGTGCCTCCGTAAATGGCTCAAATCCCTTTCACTTACAAACATCAATCAACACACACAACAGATGTGAAAATCCAAAGAACACAGGGGCGTCTATTTATTTTAAAGCATAATGATGCGTTTCATTTATCAAATCCCCGTTTTCTTTTGTACAATAAATGAATTCATTATTGTATTTCAGAGTTCATACTTCTTAAGGAGAGGAAAGCAAGAAGCAGGGCATACCAAAGTCTTGATGTCCTTTATGTTAAGAAGTGGTCAGTCTTCAACACACCCTCTACAAACTCTAGCACAATTTACGTCAGAATGAATCTGTTAGAATGCTATCTATCTAGAACACTAGAATTTGATGATAAATGCTTATTTCAGTACTAAAGTACAGCTGGTAATTTTTACTGTACTGCTAAATTTGTTTTGCGCATTACAGTGCACGCTTTAAATTTAGAAACAACAGATATTTTCCTGGTTTGTAGATCAACAAAGGAAAAAATAAATGCTGTTCCTATTTACTATCATAAGAGAGATTTAAAAACACAGTTAGTGTACGCTGCTAATCTGAGAGAATTGAGACGGGGATGAAGTTTGCTTTAAGCAGAACTGTTCTTGTACAGCCGATTTCTGTGACAAGCGCAAATGACTAAAAGATGAATGAGAAATCTAAATTCAAGGAGACAAAATATTTTGCTCAGCTCTACAAAGAGCTGGCAGTTTTGGACACATGTATGGCTCTCGGCTTTCTAATACTGTGAACTACCTCCTCAAATGTTTCTCTGCCAAATGCGATGGGATTCTCCAGTTTTATACCCTGTGAGAGTATGTGTATGGGAAACGCGTGTGGTTATCAGAAGAGTTCAGCCCAAACTAGTAAGGACCTGATTCTGCCTATGCTTCCTTTACAGCACTGCAAATCAGCAGAGTTATTCCCAATTTACTTAGATGCACGTAAAATCAAAGTAGGAATCCCTGGGATTTAAACCACAAGGTTTTTTACTTTTATTTTAAAAGCAGTTTATAGGAGCAGGAGCAGGACTTGAAGAGACTTCGAAGCAAACCTGCGGCTATGTGAATGTATCACAGTTCTTTCAGTAAAACTGCCTGGGTTTTGTTAAAATATGTGGAAATGTGTAAGCAGTAGTTAAAAAATAAAAATACGACTATCACTAACGGTGTTCTTTACCAACATTAAAGCGAGTCCTGAAATGCAGGAAGCAATTATTAATTTATACATAAAAGCTGTACCTGAAATCATTAGAAAAAAATAATGCAGTTTTCTTTTATGTTCATCTGCAGTTTGTTCTCCTTTACCTCGTTCAGTCCTAGCTTATTTTAGCGTTCTGTTGTACAGTTCACTCCGTCTTTTTCTCCACCATATGGGCTTCTTTCAGATTCCACTCAAGGCCAGGACTTCAGTTCAGCACTTTTACATCCATCCCAAAGCTTAGCCAAAAGTGAAGATTCCACATTAAAAAAATACAAAGGTTCAGCTATAATACAGTATAAATAAAGATTTGAGCTACTCTGCTGAGCCACCACTCAGTGACTCACTGCTTTACAAATGCTACTGGTACGACTGTCATAAAATAAACCACATGTTCTTGTGTGGTAGGTAGAAAAATATTTTCTTAGCCCTTTTACAGCAAAGTGGTAAACTTGAGCACAAAGGAGTGAAAGCCTGGGTTTTGGGGAGCTGTTTGTCAGTCGGTGGCATCCATAGGTGCTGAGGACGTAGGATTTCAATGTGAGCATGAGCTTCAGCTGTTCAGAGAGGCTTTGTCAACTTTGTGCGGTGTGACAACTGAGAAGAATTGTCCAAGGGCAGCTTGCAGGCTTTACAGAGCTTGTGCGCCAGGGAGATGAGAGACAAGAGGAGGGTACAGCATATTTGGGGGGGGCTACAAGGTGATGCTGGTCAGTCCAAGTGGCCATTGTACAACATACTCTCCTTACCAAAGTTTTTGAAGTGCCTTTTAGAGTGATCTTTGAAAGAGGACAATGTAATAGCTTTACAGATATTTTCAAGGAACACGCCCTCTATTGAAATGATGGCTTGGTAAAAATTAAATCTCTGTATTAGACAACTGGACAATTAGAGCATGTATTAGGTAATTACTCCAAGAGACGGGATGTGGAATCGTAATCTTTGAGTATGGTGTAAAGAATACCCAGTGACAAGATTTGTTTTCTAACTACTGTATACAGGGAGAGACAAGTATTTTTGAAATGATCAATACATATTTGACAGAGCAGCAAGTCAAAAAGTATTCCCAGCCTACAGGCCTGAATGTGAAGGAGGATGGTAATCTCACCCCCCTGACTGAGACAGGAGGGAGAGGAAAATGAAAAACTCTGCCCATGTTATATTAATGGCTGGACAGGGATAAGGAGATGTCAGAAGGATAAATCATATATCCATTTCGTGCTTTCTATCCAAACTAGAATAGGAGGCAACTGGTTTGGAGCATCCATATAGCAAATGTAGTAACAGTCAAATTTGCGAATAATACCATGCAGGGATAGGTTTTAGAAGGAAAGGGCTAAAAATAGATAACTTTGTACAATATAGAAGGCTGAGGGGCAATCCTTTGAGTGAAAAGCTGAAGTAGCAGTTTGTAAAGTAGTGGGATAATAAGAGAAGAAAAGTCATGAAACACAAAGGTTTCTTTCAGAATTCAGTAGCATTCTTCATTTTCTTGGTTACACAAATGAAGCTAATGTGATGACAGAATACAGAAATGAGCCGAAAAGAAAGATAGGGCAGAAAAAAGGAATAAAGAAACATGCTTTAGGCAACTATAATGGCATGATAGGAAGACAGAATTTTACAAGTAAGTATCCAGGATACCAGTGCAACATCACAGAAAAAAGGCACATAAAATTTCAAAAATTATCTGAGAAAGTAATTGTCGAAAAGGAAGAATAATACATCATTATCCCCTCAGAAATAGCATTCAGATGAGCAGGGTCAGTAGGCCAAGTTCTGGCCTCAATTATTGCATTGGTTTTCACTGCAGATTTAATTTGTGTTTGAGATCTGAATTCTGTCCAGTGTAAAACCAGCTTACTACTGGTGCCTGGAAGGAACCAACTATCTTACGGACAGTAGTAAAGGCAGTTACGAAAAAGCTGTCAGCGTTCATCAGACTGATACATTTTAAATCGTCTGAGAGTGCAGCTAGTTCGAAATCTGTGTTTTAAAAGTGGGGACAGTGCTCTAAAGGTGGAGATGCAAAGGCATAAGAGCATACTCATTGATTTAACGTAAGAGTGTGTTTTGGAGCAATTCGATGGAGTCTGTGTGAGGAGGAGGATGAAAGGCACTAACACATCTGTGCTCGTACAAATGTCAGCAGTGGGTCAGACTGACTCCACCACCCTGCACAGCAGGCTCCGGCCCCATCCCACCCTGAATCTCCCCTGGCAATGGCAGAGTCCCCCAGGAGCTGCTATCTGAGTGGCGTGCTGTGGAGGAGACAAGTTACCCTTCTGCTGTCCTCAGGCCCTAGGATCCTCTTGAAAGCTGACTTTGGCAACAGATGGTCACCATTCCTTGACCTCAGTGAGTCCTGTTTCAGCCTTGGTAATTCACACAAGCTAAGGGAGCGTTAATTGATGAATTCTTTTAGACCGTCATTATTCCTGATGATAGGGCTTCAGCCAAGCGTTGGCAGTACTTCCAGCCGTAGGGGTTGCTGTAGACTGGAATCCATTACTCCTTTCAGAGAGGTCCCCAGGAACACCACCAGGGGTTCCTCTGGCAGAGAGGAACAGATCTTGCCATCCTGCTCAAAATGCCCACCAGATCACTCCAGGGGTTGCTGTGGAGGCATGTGCCACATCTCCATGCTCACATCTATTCTTCTCTTTCTGTTGACAGATCATGCAGACGTTATCAAGAGTCAGGGTGAGACTGCAACTCTGATGAAGCTGAGGAACCATTTAGAAATGTCTGTGCTCGAAGCAGTATTGAATATGTAAGTAGTGAATGTATTACTGAGGAAATTTTCCATGTATTTGTTAGTCAGATTCCTAACTTGGCGGTTGTGTTAATACCTCATCTGCTCCTGGATGCATTTACAGCAATGATGTGGCAAAGGGCTTTGTTCCGTGTGCCTCCGGAGAAAGGGGCACTATATTTTTATAAATGTAGGGTTTCTGAGATTTATTCCCTACATTTGTCTCACTGGGATTAGGCTAGTGTATGTTCTCTCCGTGGCACTATGCCAGTCACAAAGGGAAGCTGGGGAAGGCTGCAGCTGTCTGCTTGTTATTAATTGAGGGCTAGTGCCGAGACCAACACACATTGGTGCTCCAACATCCATACTGTTTTCCAGATACTTTAGGAATGGAAGCTTAAATTCACACTTCAGTATAAGAAACCTCTGGGTCACATTTAATACTAAGATCCCACGTGAAAATGGTTTATGCTATTACAAAAAGGAGTTCTAACAAATGGCTAATAAGTTGTTAGAGACTCTTATGAATCTTGCACCTAATTAGTCTTCTAATTCTAATGAGTCCATGATAATCTTCTGATGTCCTCGCTGTCATCCCTAGCACAAACTATAAGTGTCGTCAAATGCTGTAGAACAGATGTTCAGAGGGGCTGTGGAATATCCATCCTTGGAGATGCTCAGAACTTGACTGAACAAGACCCTGCGTAACCTAACTAAGCTGCTGCTGCTTTAAGCAAAGGGTTGGATCAGATGATCTCCAGAAGTCCCTTCCAATCTGAATTATTCTATGATACATACATTTTGCTAAAACATTTACTCATCATTTACTAATTCTTTGTTAATTCTTTTCCACTTGGAAAAGCAGCTCCATTCGGAAAACTGAGTTCTATGCAATCTGTGGAAGTGGGTGTATGAACTGACTCAGTTAAGCTGAGTTTAGATTTACCAGGCAGCTGGGAGTTTCCCACAAGCAGCTCTGAACTTCCTTCTTTCCTTGACCTGATACCACCAGGGTTTGTTGACTTTCAGGTCATACGGCAAGAGCAACCTACTCTCGGAGATATACAAGGGAGAGATGGCTTGGAGGACCAAGGTCAGCTGATCACAAGGTTAAAAAGATTTTCTTAGTCATTAAATGGAATTTTTTTAATACTGAGATACATTGTGAAGTCATTTTCAGTGTTTGTATGAACATTCAGTATTTACGGTATAAGCAGAACAAGGAATGTGCAAAATTGGGGTGTGAACTTACAACATGCTCCATGATAGCAGCTATATATTTGTTTTTCATCCAATATGAAGGAATTAAATACAGGGATAAGAGGGATAAGTTACCATCCACTTTGCACAAGGAGAATAGGAAACATGCTAATAAAAAGACACTTGTAGTTCTTGTACCTATCCTGGAGGTTCGTGCAGAGATAGTAACGGAATGCTCTGCAAGACAGGATGCTTAGATGGGGCTTGAAACTCTAAGCTTCTGTTTCTAGTCTTCCTCACCGCCTCAGCTGTTCTCTTCATTTTTACGTGCCTTATCTGAGAAGAACACCCTCTCTGTAAAGCGATTTCTGACCTGGGGTTGCAAATGGGAAAGGTGCATTGAAATAATGTTTATGTACAGCAGTCTACAAAATGAAAGCTTTGATGAAGGCAATCTGTTTTGAAGCCTAGTGAGCAAGACAAAAATAGGAAAAAACCCCAAGATTAACTTGTGCTGAATATCTGCATCTAGTATTTGTGCTAGCTGCAACTTGTGTTGAGCGGTTTTGTAGTAGATTATGCAGTACAACGTCCTGGCAAGACCAAGAGGTTCCTCACATACTCGGGAGACTCCTAAGATGAATACACATTTCCTTTTGCTGGGAAAAAGAATACCCCTGGATTAGATGGCTCTGGAATTACATAAGGATTTCTGATCACACGTCAACCTTTCTTTTCCTCCAAAAAGCAGTTGTGTATGAAGCCATACATAGAAAAAATAACATAGAAATAAACAGTAACACACATGATGGAGGACGGTTACATTCTTACTACCTCAACAGAAATACTGACAAATATTGAGGAAATTATTGCTTTTATTATGCTTGCCAGCCGTAGCCTAATGAAGGAACATAAACCTCATCCTTTTGGAATACTTTTAGGGATATTAACTAAACTTGATAAGGTATCTAGAATGCAACTGAACTTGCCTTCTAGATAATAAGAAGAAAGTCTTTTATGTTTTGAAGAATTGAAGATGATATGCACATGGTTAAAGTTTTTAGTTTAATTCCAAGGAAACGAGAAACTTCAGGTGGTCACGGAAGAAGGATTTAAACAAACTGACAGTTTGTCTTTAAATACTCAGAGAATTTCCCCAGAGAGTATGTATTTCCCCAATTACTCCTCTGAAATGTTATTTTCGTAGTTGTAAAGCACCATGCAAATATATCCTACTAAATGGATACTAATGATCGTTACTATTATTTAACAGCGTAACATGTGGAGCTCAGAACTTTCCTTTAATATGTAGCATACCATAATGTTTTACTTGTTCTGAAAATTAAATGGTCAGAATATGCTAATCACAAAATCTAGTATAAAGTGTCTGTCAGATCAGTGCTAACGATTGCTTAGTGTGCCCCAAAGACACAGATGTTAGTTTTGCAGTATAAAAATTTGGTGTTATTCTGGAAAAGACCTTGCCCTTGGCTGCTGAATGTCACATGCAGAATTCAGAATATGCGCTGTGCAGTACGGGGCAAATCCAACACATGCAGTACCGTATGCTACGTTATCTTTACAATTTCTGCCTTGTTGATTCCATTAACGCACACGATTACAAATAGGCAGTACAGATTTTAAAAGGCAAGTTCACACCTGTGAATTACTTTTAAAGGGAATCTGAGATATTTTACAACACGTGTAAGGATACATGCTAGTGAGATGACAGCCACTGGGGAAAAATGCATGGGGAACGTCCTTCAGTTTCTCTCTCAATGGCTAGAAAGAGTCTTCTGAAGGTGACAGGAAGGGAGAACAAAGTGTATAAATCACCTGTACATCTCCTACATTTTGTTGGAAATTTTTCTTAATCAGATGAGCACTCTAAGGTGTTCAGTAACTTCCTGTGATGGCCACGTAATATGAAATCATTTTTAGTCAAGATAATCAAAATGTCTGAAATCTTTCCACTTTCAGTTGTTTGGTGATGTACTTTCTTATTTTTTTAAGCCCTTCACAATACTATACGTATTAACAGTGGAGAGTCCTGTCCAAGTTAATCAATAAGCCAACTTCAGTTTTGTGTAAGGAACATAACTGCATTTTTTCTTCAACATGAAGATCTATCTGGCTTCAGTTTTTTTATGGTAGATATTTAGAGAACAAAGAGATTTTTCAAGCTCTCTTCTACCCCAGAGCTTGTATTTTAGGATCTAGGTTCTTCCTCGTCTAATGCCTGTCTAGTTACAGGACTCGTAAGTCAGCAATATGGAATCTAATTATGTACATAATTGTAGGCATTGTTCAATGAATGGCATCCTGTGATAATCTAAATATGCTGCCCGTACAGTGAGAAAATTTATAATTCTAAAGACTTAGAGTCTGAAATAGTTTGTTATTTGTAACAGTATAAAGTACCAAAAATTTCCGCGACATGAGACTGATACACACTTTAGAGTTTATTCACACACTAGAACTCGTGCTGGTCACCATGCCTCTCTTAAAACTATAGGTTTTTAACCACTGTCTAAAATAAAAGGCTAATAATATCCTGTTCATCAGATGTTCTAATAATAATGGTGAAAGCGACTCTGCACGTTTGAGCTTGAGCTTTCTAGCATTGTAGGTGTTTATTGTGTAGTATAGTCTAAAAATGAAAAATACGAAAGCATTAAAATAACAGTGACCTTCCAGAGTGAATGCCATATGATACCACAACACTTTCTTCAACGTGACCAAAGTTTTCTTTTTTTGACAAATGATTTGTGGCTATAAAACGATCGGGGATGTAGTATCTTGGTAACGTTTTGAAAGAAACCTAGAATACAGATCTAGAATAACTTTTGTATACCACGGCACCAAAGAAGTACCGATGCCACTTCCATTTAAGAGGAACCTACATTCCTTTTCAGTGTGATGGCGCAGACTTGATTATTTGTCTGTCCTGGCGTTACTTACAGGTTCACAGATTTGAAGGCCAGAAGGGACAATTACACCCATCTAGCCTGTCTTGGGTTCCACAGGAATGTTTTTCATTCAGCAGTTCTGCACCAGGTCCCAAATTCTGATTTAGTTAAACAACTTCTATTAGAAAACCATCACATCTTATTTTGAACCGATTCACAGAAAGTACGCCATTGCTGTTAGTGAGTCTTTCTAAGTGCTATAAATAAAATGCCTTAAATAACCTTAATGTTAAAAAGTGCGTCTCAGTTCTAACTTTCAGCCACTGGCACCTTTTATATCTCTGTTATCTGATTTCATTTTCCAGACCTTAAATCCTGCAAAGTGGTTTGCAGCTAACTGAACAGATGGTCTCCATATTTCTTTAAGTTTTGTAAAATTTGGGTGCTAATGTCATGGCTCTGTCTAAAGTTCTGTAGCTGCTTCAGAAGCCCTATTCTAAAATTTCATCAGAAGCGTTAGGGTTCATCACTTGTGTTTAAAGTTCAAATTCATGTTATTTCATATAATTTTGAGGGAGAACGTTTTTATGAAGTGCAGGACTGTAACAACTGCATTCACCAGATCAATATAAGTCACTTATTTTCTTTGTTTTATTGCTTAGAAAAATAATGCATCTCTTAAAGATAGCACAATTTTGACTGAAGAAAAAGGGAAAATTAAATGAAAGGGAGATGTGCAGTATTCAGTTCCGTTCCTCAGTTTTATTCCTGCTATGCAAACAGTTTACTATTTATTGTCTTAAATCTGTACCCATATGTTCAGTCATATGGACAAAGAGAACAGTTTTCCCCTGTGCTATACTGGATCATTGCATACAACTATATAATTACCCACATCTGTCTACAAACTGCTTTACATCCGCACAAATCTGTACCTCTTCTGAAACAGGACAACAATATCCTCATTTGTTTGTGAAAAAATCAAGTGCTAAATATTTATTTGAATTTATTTAGAGTCATAACACTAGGTAAGTGCAAAAGAAGTAATATATGAAAGTTACACATGCTGTAAAAACTTAATAATCTACCTTTAAAAAAATTACATTTCGGTGTTTGGGTTTTTTAAAACCACGTGCCATGAATTAAAAAATAGTAATTAAACAAATTAGAACACTTTAGGAATGTTCTGAAAGCAGGCATATAAAGCACTAATCAAATGTAAGAAAGTTTAAATACTTTGAGTTTACTGGTTTGTATATTTTTTTACTATAGTGAAGTACATTCAAGTCTTTTTATCCAAAGGATGAGTATCTTTTGCATACATGTGCCCAAAAATAAGAAAGGAGTTGGTTTGGCTGACCTGAGAAACCATTCACTAGGCTCAAGTGATTCACCATAAGCTGCGTTGTGGGAAATGAAGAAGTAACAGCATTTTCTTCTCAAACTCAAACTTATTAAATAGTTTGTTGAAACCGTTGGGGTACGTAAAAGAACTGCTGTCACTTTAGAGCAGAGAGCGAACCAAAAATTACATGATTTTCTCAAACGAAATCCATGATTAGTGAATCAACTTCTACTAAAATAAGTCAGTTCTGCATTTCAGAGATCAGGGAACTCCATGGGGTAAATTCAGGCAGCAGTTTGCATTAGTGGAACATGAGCTCACTGGTCCAGGGCAGCCGAGTATGACGAGATTTTCATTCACTGATGAAAGTATATAAGCTACACTTCCCTGTCCTTAGAATACTTTTGTAGCCCACATGAAAGCTGTACATATTAAGCTTCATTTTGAAGCCAAGTTTTTGGTGGACTCAGCTGTGGACAGCCTGCCTTACTTTCCAGGCTTTCCTGTGTGTGGAGGCAGCAGAGAGAAGCAGTGGGTGCCAGAGAGCCGGAGATGGGCAGTGGGGACTGCAGAGCTGCCGGATGACTTCCCAAAGACATGGCAGCAACATCCAGGGAAATTCCACTAGCAGCACAATGGGATAGGATGGGAGAAACACAGAAAAGGGCAAAGCACAGAGGAAGTGCCTTAGAGCCTTCAGAGTAGAACAAGCGGATTGGGATTAGGAATGATATTGAAATCACTGTACATATTGCCAAAATTATATGTCCCCGCTGGTGAAGAAAGTGACTGCCTTATCTGTATGTCACATGGGACATTTACTACCTTCTTGAGCTACACACACACAAATGTGCAGCACAGATCTATCATAAGGAAAAGTACAGCAATCCTGTTGCGCTCTAGGATGCCTTCATTTGCTGGAAGAAAGACACAACCCTTTGCACCACGAGCATTCCGGAAAGTTGTGAATATTTTCACTTAAGGGCCAGACCCTCTGGTATCTTTTGGTTTTAGATACCTGAAAACCTTTTCAAAAGGCTTCATAAAAAAGGAACGGAAAGATAGCTTTATAAAATAGTAGGATAGCATTAACTTTTTTAATATAAATAAATTATGTTCCTGTAAGTGACAGAAGAACCTAGCATACCAGAGATTGCCCTAGTCATCTGAGTCAAAAGCTATAGATGATGTCTTAGTAGAAGTCAGAAAGCATGACACCACTGGTAGATCCTGATATGTTATTTAAACAGTGCAATACCCACAGGTATGCACAACCAAATCTCTCCAGCACTGGAACATGCACGGTCAACTTCGTTAGTTGAAGTTCTGTTTTTTAAATGACTTTTATAAAAACATTTAGCCCTAGGGCTTTTAATTTTCTTGGTGTATCTACCATATTTCTCAGCTTTTGGTATTAAAGCACACTGGAATAATTTTATAGAAGTAATTTTTTAGTTTTTGAGTGTTCCAAAGTAGACTGTCCAAGAATATATAATTTACAATACATTTCCATTAATAAAACTGTACTGTAGGCAGAAAATAGGTGTGACGGTACTTTTCTCTTAAAACGATACCAGTTCATCACCCTGAGTAATTTTTAGGTTTCTATGGTACATGTTTCTTCTGCAGAGGAGGCCTGAGAGCTTGCTGGCTGACTGCGTCCTTCCTCCAGTGCATTTTCAGTCCTAACCACTATGGGACACAGGCGTCAGAAATCCTTTCCAGAAGCAACCGTAACTTTAGGAGGAGAGGATGAGAACCCTGCTCATTTTAATACAGAGTCTCATCCCGATAACCCATTTCTTTTGACGACAGTGATTGTATGACATGGCTGACTGTGATGAGGTGTTGACTGTAGAGTTAATAACTTAGATCTCCTTCCATCCTGCTTTGCTAAAAATGAGATAAACGGTGCTGCAATTAATTTTGGCCTTTGAAGGTCGGTGTCCACACTGCATATGAAATGAATCCTTACCAGTCATGTTTTACCAGAACAATATTAGCATTCATGAACGTTTCAGTTTTAACCATGTGATGAGTTTGGTTAACAAAAATGCCAACTCCTTATCTTCTGCGGGTACTTATTTCACAAAGTAAATCTGTTTCCACGTGAGCATGAACCTCCTGGACTTCCGCGAACGTCTGTGAACACGGTGACCTGGGGCAGTGGAAGCCATTTGCAGTACAATGTCATGTAAGTTCCGTTCAGAGAAGTCTGATCAACTTGACACTGAAAACAGCTGCTAAAGCGGGTGAGCTACTTACACCAGGGCTGCTGATGTTGCTGAAATTGGTGCAGCATAGAACTGGTGCAGTTTTTTAGAGCTCCATCGTGTTCAAGGCTCAAAGGTCAGACTGAGAGCGCTGCTTTGCAGGACCGAGAACTCCAAAGAAACTCTCAGTCCTATATGGACTCATTAAGCTCATTAAAATAACACCCAGTCCTAAACGAGCCACAGCTTTACTTCCTCTCTGTTGTGGCTCTTGAAACTCAGAGAGTGTGATTCCCTCACACAATAGCAGCGAGAAGCCACAGATCGAAAGCAGCTGCCACCATGTTCGCAAAGGGGAACGTGGTCCTAAGAGGCTGCAGTTCCTGTCCCAGAAGTGCGGCAGCTACCGTTTTACCCCATTCAGAGATGTCTCTGTTTGAGTCAGAGGTTCAAGTAACTTTCTCAGAAATGGAGCTGAAGACTAGTCACTTCAAAAGAGAAAAAAATTGATACCCTGACTGTAAACCAGCCTCGGTTCGTCCTCTGTCTCCCTCAGTTCCACTCTATCTGCCACCGCAAAGCCCTATTGCACTGCTGTATAATCAGAGGGGGAATGAAAAGGTAGGTCTTGCTATCAGTTCTTCTGTGAGATCTAAGGCTTATCAGGCAGTTCCTCTGCTAACCCTGAGGCTTACTACTCAAGTACTTTCCAAATCTTGAATAAGCGATATATCAAATACTAAATATCTGCAGGCAATCCCCAGATATCCCCTCAATGCCTATAAAAGTGTATGCATTTGAATACACATCCAAAACATACCTTTGTGATTCTCAGTGCTAAACAACATCCTCAGTGCGTAACCCTGCACTTTGAAAGATCAACTGCCATTAGACCGCAACTTTTGATTCCCGGGGATGCTTGTGATCTTGGAATGGCTGCCGGAAAGCAACAGCAGCTGGACATGAAGTAAGAAAGATGTTTAGGGAAAATTCTGTTAGAGCTGTTCTGAGCTGAACAACCCCCTAGAATTAATAAGGGAATCTAGAAATTTTACAGAAGCATTATGTTAAGGCAGAAATTGTTTCAGTTACCTAAGGAGTTCTGCCTTGTGGCTTGGGGATAAAATAGTATTAAAGGATGTTGTCCTTGCTTTGCGAACTGTACTTTGGACACATATCTTGGAACGGACTGTAGAAAATCAAGGGGTGTATACTCTGAGATATAAGAGCAATGCAGACTGCATATCAAAAATAAAAGAGTAGTTTAGATAACTTAATTGATCAGTAAGCAGGACTTTTTTCTCTGTGTACTAAATAAACTACAAGAGCAGCAGTTAATAGCAGGGGAGGAAAACTGCATCATTCATGGTACACACAGAAGGTCCAGTTCACGTTAAAAGGAGACCTGCCTTTGCCTTCTAAATGCAGCAGGTTGTCACCGGTATTTGATATGAGTGGATGAAGCACAAAAAATAACAGCAGCACAGTTGCAGAACAATTCAAATCACAGTAGCTCGTCAATAAGTAGTAACTATGCACACGCTGCAATATTTGATACCACTTCTAAGAGGGAGAAATGTGGTATCACTGGCACTCGCTACAAATACCGTAAGCAATGTCATGTCAGAAAGCCAAAGCGTAGGATGGTCAAACAATGCAGGAAGAAGATCCAGCGTCCTTTGTGCTGTTCATGACAAAGCTAGGGGACATGTTACTCCATTGGGAGAAACAGCAGTCTTCCATCAATTCTTCTAGCAATTCCTTGAAGCTTTCTGAGGCAGCAAGAACAACAGTTCAGACAAGATGATGAACTACAACAGGCAGTCCACATGTTGAGCCATGCTGTTCTTCGATGAAAATGCATTCTAGCAATCAGTGTAATGAAAGATAGATGAGAGTAATAATCCAAAGCTCATGATGTGTACAATAAAAAAAAAGAAAAGGGTGTCTTCTTTGGAACTTGGAATTTTTGTTATCTTGATCCATTTGATAAATGCCATACAGCGTACTGTTTGCATAGGTCTTAGTCAGCAGTGAGAAGTGACAAGGCCACTGTGGCACTCCTGCTGTAACCCGTCATCTGATGCAAGTGCGTGGCTGTGCACGGGTGGATGAGCCTCCTTCCAGCAGCCTCCGAATGGTCTTTGTGACTGAGGACGCGGGATGGGCAGAGCACTCTGATACTCCTTTGCTGCCATCAGGTCCCGCCGCGTCGTCTCATGGTGTATTTATACTTCAGCTTCTTAAAGGTACTAACGCATCAGTATTATGGACAAAACAGCAGGTTCTAAACCCAAGGGAAGTCAGAGGAAAGAGCTGATCCAAATCACCTGAGCTCCGACGGCATTGCTCAGCCCTGCGATGCCGAACAACTTTGCTCTGAGACACCCACGATTCCCGGTTAATTGAGGATTGCCATTCTTGACACCAAGAGGCAAATAAAATGCAGCAGTGAGAAGCTGGCCAATAAAATAAAAGCTGGCCAAGGGCCTCACCCTTTTTAGTTTATTAAGAAAAATGAGTGTTCCTGTGCGTGTAAAGTAAAAGAGCCGCTATTTCCCCAGTATCTGTAAAAATACATTATCAAACACAACTTTCTCCAGGGTTTCTGTTGCATCTTTTGTGTATTATCAGTGCACAGATGATTAGTGCTTCTATTGTACGTAAGACATTGTCAAGCCATAAAGGTAAGTAACAGGAACATTCAGTGTTACTAAGTTTTG
>VYZM01020754.1:1760642-1770758 GCA_013398915.1 Dromas ardeola | reverse complement strand
TGTTTCACACTTTTTATATATATATATATATATATATATAAAGACAGAAAAGCAGTCATTTTGCATTTCCACTGTAAAAACCTAAGAAAATAAAAAATAAATAAATTCATCTCTTCTCCTGCCAAAGAGCTGAAGCTGATATCTAGTCCTTCTTTCAGTTTCCTACTACTTTTATCACTATAGTGTATTTTGCTGACTAAACAAATACTGTATACTATTACGTATTAATCTGCAGCATGTGGTAGTATATAATAGCGACTACTTGGCAAAAACATTGTCAAATTCCTCATCACCTTTACTGTCTCCTTTCCTGACTGTTACAGTACATTGGTTCTGACATTTCAGCACAGAAATTTGCAGAAGAAAATTATGACCCAGCAGTATTATTTAATTACACAAGAGTGGAAGCTGCTTTTCAACTTCTCACATTTTTGGATTGTGAAAAGCTTGAGTTTGCGCACCCAGCCTCTATTACAGTCTCGCTTCCAGTTAACTGCAGTTGGATCGCAAAGTTTTAATTGCCCCTCACCAGCCAGTATTATTCCTTCAAGAACTTCCAGGTTATTTCCCTTCCGGTCACGTGAAGGCATTTTAGTACATAAATGTAGTTTTCCCTAGAGTTCCTAGTACTTAATTTGGGATCCAGAAAGTCTCCATCCTCCTCCCTGTATGGATTTTGATACTTGAGTCACATTGCTATTTAATTTGAAGCTATACTGCTATGTTGTACCATTGCTGAACCTAAAAGGTTGCTACTTCCTCTGAGATAAATTCAACCACTTCTCATCACAGAAGGTCTTCTCACGCTATGTCATCCTAAATTCATGCATTCACATTTGCACCGAGTCCGCTATTCCTCCCTTATGTTAATTAATTACCAAAAAACTTTGTGTACAACATCTTTGCAGTCTAAGAGTCTTAGAATCCATTTATGAGCCCAGTAAGTATTACTGTGCATTTTCTTTCCATGTGAACTGTATTTAGCAGGAATTCCCAGCACCTCTCCTGTCAGATTTCCTGTGCTAAAACACCTCAAACCTATCGCAAAAAGATTTCTGAAAGACAAATTCATCAGGTGTATTAATGTGATAATGTGATTTTACGTTTTGCAAAACAGCTCCTTCTCCAAAAAAGGAAATGATTTAATGGCTTCAAAAATATTATTAGAGAAAATTTCAGCTGCATAACATTTAAATGAAAGTCCATTAGCACAGTCAAACAAATTTTACAAAGTAGTCTTTTAAAAAACTATGTAATGTCTCACTTTATTTTGTAATATCTCTCTTAGTAATAAGACTAATGGGATACACATACAAAGCTCTCTCCTTTGTAGTTAGCCCGACACCTGAGAACAGTTTACAATACCACTGCTCATCGCAGTGACTGCAAAGTGATGTCAAAAAAAAGGTAATTTTGTATCTGTGAAAGAATTTGACAAGTTGAGCTGGTCAGTTAGAAATTAGACTGTTTGTATTTCAGTATATTAGTAATCATCATTTATGGAAAAAACCCCAACAAAACAGCAACTTGATGGGTTTGTTAAAAGTTAGTGGCTTTTTAATGTATGTTCAGGTAAGTCCTTTAAAGGTTGATAAATGTGTATTAACAACGCATTAACAACCCTGTACAGCATTAAGGAAGCCTACCAAGACCATCAAAAAATGTAAATACAGAAAAGTTGTGGATAAACCTTTTTAGATGCTGAAATGCTTTTCTCATAGAAGTAGGAGAAAGCTGGTTTTGTTCATGAGAAACATTTTATTACATTAATATGACTTTCTAATAATACTGACTTGATCATTTGCCTCATTCCCTGCATCTACTCAAATGTTTACTAGTTTATCTTTGTCCCTTTTACCCCAGTTATTAGCCAGCACTATGGCAATGAGCCCAAACTTCATTCTTATTATGCATGTTTGATTCAGTGTTACTTCATCACCTCCTCCCTTCTTCTACTCTTTTGTTTGCTTCTACCTCCTCTTGCATCTTGTTGGAAGTCTACACTGTGAGGTCTCTAAAACAGAAATGGACATTTTCTGTGTCGGAAACCGAACCCACTATTCTGATTTGTCCTTTAGTTTGCAAGGACACTAATTGTCAATGATTAGTAATTAGAATACCAAAATACAACTTGTAAGGCAAGTGTGTTTGTAATCTCTGCAGGCCGTATCAACATCTTAGTCAATACCTATGTTTGTTTAATGACTGTAGTAAGTACAAAACTAAGAACTGCCATACGAGGTCAGACTAAAGGTCCATGTAGCTCAACATGTTGTATATTATAAGAGAAATTAGCACTGGGTGCTTAGGAAACAGCATCTGTAGAGTAAGTGCTGCCCTTGCTCTACCCTCCCAGTTTCTGGCAATTAGCAGCTTAAAGAATTTTTTGTGCTGAAAGGTGTAAAGGGATCTATCCTCCAAGAAGCTGTTTCACCATTCTTTGAAACCATTTACAGTTCTGATTTCCACAACATCCCATGGCAATGAGTTCCAAGATTTAAATAGTGTGAAGAAGTACTTCCTCTGTCTCGGTCATTTGCCTAATCATTTCATTTGCTGCATGCCTTTTCTTCTGCAATGAGAAATAGCATTCATCACTGGATTAACTAATCATCCCCTTTTCCATAGCATTCATGTCTTCCTCGATCTCTTCTTCTGCCAGCCAGAAAGTTATCGTAAGGTGTCTTGTCACTGACAGCCATTCCGTACCATGCAACGCCCTGGTGGCCCTTCTCTGCGTTATTTCCACTTCTGTGGCCTTCTTGAAGTGGGTGCAGGACTGCAGATGTGGAAGCATAATGGCATCCCACAGTGACAAGACGTGATCATGCTCCGTTTCTTTCTCAATTGCTTTTTTTAACAACACTCAAAATTCTCTTTGCTTGAGGTTTACCTCTGCAAAGCAGTAGTCTGGTCCCGTGGACCGGACACCCATTAGGAGCTGGAACACATTTTCTGGTTTAGTTTCATCTGAAGGGAGGGTGGTCACTGCTCTCCAAGAGAATCCTGTGATGCAAAGGGTGGTGTGGTAAATGGGCATCACAGGGAGATTCACTTCAAAAGCATGCACCTGATCCAAATTAAAATACAAACATAGACACACCCAAAAACTTTCCACAATGATTCCAAGATCTCTCCTGAATTGTTACAGCTTCTTCAGGGCTCATTGTTATGCATGTATAGTCAGGATTATCTTTCCTTTGATCATTAGCTTGCATTTATAAACACTGTATTTCAGCTGCTCTCATCCAGCTCTTCACTCTCAACCTTTCTCTTGACAATGCTAATAATAATCTATAAATTATCAGCAGTACGTGCAATTCTTTTCAAATAATTGACAATTCTGTTGAACGACACAGGTCCCAGTACTGATGTCTGGACACTCTACCATAACCACCCTTCATTGCTTCCTCTCTGTGAACCAGGTAGTCTACGAGATGGCTAACCCTTCTGGACCACAGCTTTGTTCCATTAGCAGCCGCTTCTGTGGGACCTTACCAGAAGATTTTTTGAAAATCCATTTACACCAGCCAGAGCCATTCTTATCCACATATCGACTAGTCCTGTGAGATGTGACTTTCCTCTAAAAATTCATCTTGACTCTTCTCCAAACCAAGACATGTTCACGTATATCTGCTGATTCTATTTCTTTTTATAGGTGCTACTAATTTGCGTGCAACGGAGCTCAGACTTAGTGGTGCGTAGTCCCTTGTATCCCTTCTTAATCCATTGGGTGCTGAGCACACGTAAGTGATTACATTATTATAAGATGATTTCAAATAAACCCCACAAAAGCTAAAGAAGTGCAGCGAAGTGCCTTATGGAAGAAAATATCCTCATTGTTCCTGTTTTGCCCCTCTGAAGGAATGGTCTGCAAGTTTTGTAGGTGGTCTGTAAGAAATCTAGCAAAGCCCAAGTGGGGCAACTGCTGTTTTCAAAGGAAAGTGTCTTTTTGACAGATGTTTTCAATACTGTTTTTGCTTTAGTGTTCTGTTGTAGTCTACCGATCTTGTTGTTACTGTTTACAATTCCGTAAGACTCCACCTATTTCCCCTTCTTTGGTAAGCCACAACAAGAATAATTTTTTCCTACACAGGTCAATCATATCAACCTACTGTGAAAGTTTTGAGAGACCTAATAGATTTGCTACAGTATTTTATATTGTGACTGATAGTGAGATAGTATTGAAGTAGTATTGGAATCTACATTTTCTCTGTGTAATCGAAGAAAAGAGATTGAAGTGTATTCCCCTTCAGCTTTGCAACGTTACCAGTCTAAAGTTTTGATAATAAACAAAGAGTGTGACGTTGTTATTCAACAGGCCAAAAGGTCGATTTTCCTTTTGTCAAAACAGAATAATCTTATTTGCATGAATGTGAAGCAAGCCAGCCTTCACATATCCCACTACTACTTGCCCTACATTGCACATATTTCACTTTAAATTGTTTGATGTATTATAGTGTCCTAATAGTTTAAACTCAAGGAACAGTTAACTATTTAATTAATCTTTTTTTTTTTTTTTGCCAGTGTCATAAAACGTGCTGCAGAAATTGTCTGAAAAATACATGGGCAAGGAGGAACAACAAAAGGGGATTGCACTGATGAAAATGTACACAGCCAAGAAACTGTAATACTGTTAAAAGTCAAATGAATGGACAAAGAAATGCTATTTAGAGCATAGCTGGCCATCACAATTACTCCATTGATTTAAAAAAAATAATTAGCCAATTTCTTTCAATATTAGACCACATTTAAATTTTGCCATTATTTGAACTGTCTCTCTCTAAATATATTAACTTCCAGAAATAATTCCTAAGCAATGAGTTTATTGCTGGATTTTAATTTTGAATCAAAGACCAACCCAAAGTAAAGCACTGTATTTGTCATTCAGAAAATGCTACAAAAATTTAGGTCATTTTAATCTTCAGATAGGTAGGAACGCTGAACCTGGACAATGAAGGGAAGCATCTTCAGTTCAGTGTCTTTGGTGGTGGGAAAATCTTCACGGCACGTTTAGGCTTTAGAGCGCGATGCAGAGTGTATTTTCAGTAGCCTTCCCAAGCAAGGAGAATGCTTACGGCGTGCACCTCAATATAAACTACACTCGATCCAGATAAAACACTTCATCAAGATTGTAACAAAACGGTAACATGGGTAAGAAATCAATTGGTTTTCAGTATCCCAAAATATGCCGAGCAGTTTACAATATAATGAGGAAGCTGGAATCGTGGTAACAGAGTGACGTTGTAGGTAAACAAGACAGTCATTATGTGCATTGTAATGTTCCATATGCGGCTCTACGATGGAATTTCTTAGTAAGATAATGAATATTGCCAGAGTTATCCAGTTAGGCTTTTGAAACTCGCTCAGTATCTTTAATTGAGAGAACTACAAGACCCGGCAGAAGGGACCTCAGGTTAACTCTTTGTTATTGGCTTTATACCTCAGTTTAATCTCTTGTCCAGATGATTGCCCAGTTTGGGATTGAAGAATACTGTCTGCACTGCAAATCGCACTCAATTTGGAATAAAGTTCTGAAAACTTTCATCAGGCAGCAAGATTTCTAGATTTCTACCAACTGAGGGTACTCTTGGTCACAGGTTACTTTATTTGGAGGACAGTCGTCTTCTAAAAAATGATTTTGATAATAGATCAATGACAATGTACAGAGAAATAGCCGATTCTTCAAAATAATTGTTAGGAAAGCTTTTCCACTAAAAGGAAATAAGGCGTTACAGATTAGCTGGTGGGAACAAGCCCAGCGTTACTGAAGTCAGCACTGCACCCATAGCTCGCCATTCTAAGGAGTAGGCACTTAACTCTGTTCTGTATTCCCCAGATCCTACTTCAAGTCACTGTTTTCTGCTTGTGAAACCAGTCTTGTTCCTTCAACATGGAACTGTTATATCAATAAAGAGGTTGATTTAAGTTGAGAAATAATGTTTATGTAAATACACCATCTTCTTGCGAGTCACCTCTATCTTAGAAGATACACATGTGAAATACCTTAAAAATAGATTTCTGCTTTCCAGATCAATAAACAGGTTTAAGTATGTGTCTCTCCTAAACAGGGACTCCATTGAAAGAGATGCAAAATGGAAAGCTGTAATGCTCAAAAACTTCCATTGCCTCCTTCCTAGATTATTTTCTAAACTCTGCATCTGCAAGCCAAACCTAGCATCCAAAAGTTCAGCGGTGTTCTCTCCGATTTGCGTGTCTCCACATGTAATAAAGATTCAGAGCCAGTATTATCGTCAAGTTTTGACTTTGCTGGTACCTGAGCGCAGGTATAAATGGGAGATGTTGTAACTCAGCTGGAAACACATTATCTTTCTGGTGGATCACGTGAGCTAAAATAAACTGCAGCTCATTCTTACACAGCTGCATAAACAGATGAAGATTTAATTGAAGCCTGTCACTATGGTGGACAAGCTTCCCATCCATGGGCATTGTAGCATGTCAGTGAGAAGATGCCATTTTTTACAACGTCACTTTTCCACAAAGAGAAACACTTTAATGCAAAAACTGCCGAGTTTTAAGGACTGTAATCCAGAAATATATGCATGTGACAGTCCCCTTCAGAGATTTAGCTATAATCTTTAGATCACTTACCTAAGGTGGTGTAATATAATCTGACACAAAGTTAAAATAAGACTTTAGATTTCAACATCATCGTCCCTGAATGTCTAATTGCATTCATTGTATATAATGCCCCGAAATATTAAATAAAAAAGAAAAGCAAAGTCAGCTTCGTGACCATCTCTATGACACTGATAACTGATTGATATATTAATCAATAAAGTGGAATTTTATTGCAGTAAATGGGATGCTCTGTGGTAGGAAAAATAAAGTTAGGTGCACCGTTCATACTGAAATTTTTTCCCCTCTAAAGCCACCTCATATACTTCTAATACCAGAGCCTCTGTAAGAGAACTATTTGGGTTCAAAAATGCGAGAGCTAAATTGTACATGGAAAATACAAAATATTACTTCAAATTACTGACAACAACTTTAATGTCAATCAACAAACTTGGTATTTAAGAGTAAACACATTACCCTTTCTGTTTGTTACCAAAATTAATGAGGATTCCTATCAACGCATCCAACAGTGTATTTGAACCATGAAGCACAATAGGGCTGCCTGACTGAAGGCCACCGTGAATACCATTTTGGTTGTCCTTAATTTTCAGTTTGTTATTTCTAAGGAATACGCACCATAGTTCTTTAATCTTTAACAGGTTACCTCTTATGAGGGGAAAAAAAAAAAAAAAAAGGAATATCCCATCACTCTTCCACCCACTCAGAAAAGCTTGAAGTCGTAAGCACATGGAAGTCAAGCAAAGCCAAACTAGTATTTTATATAGCCTGAGAATTACCCTAAAATATAGACAACATTCCTTACTGTTAAAGGAAAAAAATACTTATTCAAAAATACTTCTATCATATAATGGAAATAACTCTCTTTTGATGTAAAGTGTCTTGGTTCTAATACACAAATCTGGAACCGACTACCAGTAAACACAGAATTCCCAATGGATGTTCTTTTGCTTCTAGAATAAATTGGTACCAGTTTCACAGTCCTAAAAGAAATATAATAGGAGGTATTTCAGGTGACTAGAAGCCATTTCTAACTAGAAAAAGCCACATAGTTAGCCAAACGCTGAGGTTATGTTGTCTGTGATCTAATTTTGCTTCAATATAAAGATATTAATTGAATTTATCTTTACATTTAAAAGGTTGAAACGCCTTTTAAAATAACACAACAGTAGAAAATTAATGAACTGACAGAATAAATATACACATCTATTTCCAAAACTTAAAATTTTATACTGAAGTTTCTTGAGTGCCACCAAAATACGAGAAGTTAGTATAGGTAATACACACTGTATTTTTTTTAGTATAGGTAATACACACTGTATTTTTAATGTGCTTTATCATGGCTCCTAGATCATGATTGGCTTTAACAAAAATAATTTTGCAGCCAGCATTAAATACTTCCAATTGCAGAAGTGATTATTGTCTTATTTGCTGAAGTTCAGTAATAATCCTTGAAGGACTCGGATATTACTAATGGAGTGAAAGAGGAATCAGGAGCACGGTATACCTTTGGGATGTCACCATGAGCCCCAAATTATTTATTTACACCAATAGTCCCAATGTATTTCAAGGTAAAATCCTGAAACTGTTTAATGGTCATCCTGCCTTCCGCATAACGTTTTACTTGTTCAGGAGGACAAAAAAAGCATGCTCTATCCATGCAAGAACGGAGGTGTCAGCTCTTAAGGCACAAAGGACTTCATCTCACGTGCTAACTGGTGTGGGACATCACAGCTGTGAGAGCTTCTTTCTAATGAGTCCCTTTGATGTGGTTGGTTTTCTGGGATGGGAAGGAGCAAGGAGGCAACGCCGAGTTGTAAATGAAGCTACCACCATCCACACGCTTGCTACCTACTAGACATACAAACTCTTCAGTGTTCTAGACACTTCTTTTGACCTCCATCATGGAGAACTTCACAGTGGAGATGCAAAACGTAGATGGATTGATAATCCAAGCCCTGCACATACTTTTTCCCCATATGTCTGACACATAGATGAAGATTTTACACCATGACCAGCTGAGAAGGTCATATTCCAAACACCTCACATGACAAGGAATGAATAGGCGTCCTTCCACTCACCTGTTCTGGTGGATACAATTCTTCCATATTATACAATGATAAGCAAAAGTAGTTCAAATGGAGTAACAAAGAAAGGAAGTGATTCAGAGGCTTTGAACCACAGTACTAACAATTCACATTCATCCATGCAAACGCCTGCAAAGTGGCTGAGCCTAAAACCGACTGCAAACGGGGTTATAACTCTGCTCTCTCACAGAACGCCTCCATGCCAGGTTACTACCTGAGCAGCATCACTCGTGTGCCACACAGCAGTACTCAATGCACAGCCCACATCCAACTACCAAACGTCATCATCTTATAATAACACAAAGATCATAAAAAAGCAGAATTTTTTAAAGATGAGTAGGAGCTAAACCACGATGGCCAACGTTAGCCTAAGAGGTACTAGTTTTATTTCTCTCCAAAACTAATCCAAACCTCTGAAGATAACTTAGACAAGACCAGGCAAACATCCTCTACGCATCCCAGAAGTTAATAACACAAAAACACATCACTAACTTTTTCGGGTCAAAGTTATTCTTCGCAGAACTCCCACTGGCTATGTTGGAGTCACAACAGCAATACAGTTGACATGCAATATCCTTAAAATTGCAAAGTAACACGACAGCGCAGAATGGTGGGGAAAAGGTCAATGATAGTATTCAAATCATCATGTACTTCTGGTAAGTTAACACCACGTAGGAGAGCGTAAGTGCTGTTCACTTGAAAGGAGGTCTGTGTCACACTCTGCAAAATGAAGTCCTAACCGAGCAATGTCATCCCTTAACTATGACCTTTGTTAAAGACTTCGAAAAACCATGACAAAGTAAAAACGGTCTACATGAAACCTGACAGATCCTCCACTTCTTGCACTTAAGACCCTACAGCTGATCATCAAGATCATCAAACGGAGAGTAAGTCCAACCACAGCCAACGAACCGCAGCAGCAATTCCACACCCAAGCACACCCTGATGGCTGAGCAGTGCCTAATCATTGGCACACAGTTCCAACTGCAAGGCGATCGCTTCTGTCCTAGCCCTTAAACTGTGTGCTCCAGACAACCACAACACAAACGGCCATTTCACCAGGAAACGCGGAGCCTGAGGAGGTGCTCCACACCAAGAAGCGTAGGACATCCAGTCTTTGGTTTTGTTAGATGGTAGACTTCCACCCTGGTTCCACTTAACCAGAGCTGGATATTTAGAACACCCAGGTCCAGCCTTTCTTATTTTTAATTTCTGCCTTTCTCCCTTCTTCTTCTCTGGCAGGGGAAGAGTGGCTAGACTTGTTCTCAGTTTGGGCATTAGAACTGGGTGCCTGAGGTCAAAATTTGGCTGGGTCTCGCCGACTGCCTGCCAGCTCCCTTTTCTCCCTCCCCCCGACCTGGAAAACCGGGCGGCCGTCGCCCGATGCATCGCGGCCGGGGAGAGGGCGGGGGGGACGACACACACACACACA
>VYZM01020754.1:1733690-1759271 GCA_013398915.1 Dromas ardeola | reverse complement strand
CGCCCCACCCGCCCCATGGCCATCGCCGAGGAAATGGAGGTGGCCGGGTCCCTCCCGCCAGCCCCCCGAGGAGGGGCTGCCCTGGGGAGGCCGGGCGGGCGTCGGGGCCACCGCTCGCCCACCCTCTGCCAGGCAAGGAGAGGCCTTTCCTGCTCCCTTGCAGCCATTTTGCAAATTAGCCAGCCCTCTCCAGGAAATGGAAGCCACCGACCTCCCACCACCTGGTCTTCACGTGGAGGCACTGGGTGGCCGGTGTTTGGAAGCGACTGTGGGACATGGGGTGGCACAAAGCTATCGGCCGTTGCCACGTTGGAGCCTTCTGGGCCGTTTCTCTGAGGAAAAGGGCCGCCCCATGGCCACTGGCGGCCCAGCGCGGCGGCCTGCCTGAGGGAGGGGGCCTGGGAAGATGGCGCCAAGCAAACCAGGCAGCATCTCAACCTCCCGCCTGCCTTTTTCCGCCATTACCGCCCAACACCTCCTGGTCAGGGATTCCCAGTTTGAGGAGGTTTTCTCACACCAACTTGGTCATGAGTGGAGACGAACTAGCTCATCGCGAGAGGACGCCCCACTTCCCACCAGGCATGATGGAGTCCTGAGGAGACAGGAGCCAGTGTGCGGCAAAAGGCCCTTAGTGCGACGCCACGGCCACCGCGAAGCGCAGGGCTCCTGTGGAGGCCGCTTGAGGATCAAGTTGTGTTCCTGCAGCTTTGTGCTGTGAAGGATTTGTTTCTCCAGGTAAAGTGTTGATCGTCGGCTCAGTATTCTCTTTCTTGGACCGCTGTTAGGGTTTGCTCTGACCATCTCCTCGCACCTTGGCTTTTAGACCCCATGTTCTCACCTCGTAGCTGACCTGTGGTAGTCATTCCCCCGCCGTCTGGCTTTGCTGTGGTTGTGGCTTCCGTTCGTCTTCATTGTGTTGGCATTTTTCGTCTCTTGAGTTCAGTCCTTTGTGTAACGCTGCACTCCACGTTAAGGTGGGACTTGGCACTGCCCAGACTGAGCAGCAGGTTGGAGCCGGTTATTGAGTATAACAGAGTAAGTCTTGGCATGGTTAATAAATGTCACTGGTATAGAGTGCTGAATTATTTCTGAAATGTCATTTATGACCAAAAAATCTCGGTGCGGTCCAAGTGGGGTGAAGCCGAAGACTCTTCCGACTGAGAGGATTCCTGTTTGAAATATCGATTTTGGGTATTTTGAACGTTGTCACCTTTTATCATGAAAGTAGGAAATAAAACATGCACATCCAGCTCTTGATTGACCTCATCTCCTGAACTGTGAATATTACCTCTGGTGATTATGAACTTGCCAGCTAACCAGTTTAGTATTGACTTGCAGTTCAATAAAAACTATCTTATGGTGGTTTGGAGCTCAAAGATGTTTATGGTTTGCGTTGTCTGCTGGGTGATGTGATGATGTTGAATTCCTAAGGACAAGCTATTCTGCTTAAGTAAAATGTAACTTTTTTCATCTTAACTGAAGTAACGGAGGGCTGTTGTCTGCTTTCCAATTTGCCATCCATATTTGGATTGTTGGGATTTGATATTTGAAGAGTAAAATGTTGAAAGGATTAAGAAATCCTGTAAACTACCCATGCCTTTAGCAATTTTAGTAATTAGTTCAGAAAAATTTCTTAATTCCCAAGAAATGCATTACTTAATAATCACACGCCATGATTTCTTCTTGATAATTTAATTATTTTGTCTTATTGTAAAGTGACTTTTATTGTTTACAGTAGTGAATCAGCTCTTCGGAGTGCTCATTGAGCACAATATTCCATCGATAAACAGACATTTTAATACAATTATCTTCAAAGTCTGCTTTGTTGCACTTAGTACTGTGCTGTTTTCCACAGCAGTACACAAAATGGCAGTCAAATCCTGTGGGTCGTTTTTCAGATGCGTTCTAAAATATTCCTTCTCTGAAACTGTTGGCTTTCTTCATAGTATCAACTCCCTCCAAAGGTGTCTTGAATGAATTAAAAAATGTCCCTTCCCAAGCTGTAGAAGAATATGTGTCTTTTCTTTCCAGATAGGTCTAATCATCAGACTGTTCTCTATGGGCTTCACTGTTACTTTGCTCTCAGACAGCTTAAATTACAGCAACCCACCCTGCATCATATTGGAAGAAATCTCCATGACCTGGTCTATATTTTAGAGAATTTCGTTTACATTGTACAATGTTTAGGTCCCATTAACACCGTCAATATTGTTGCCGTAAGATTTACAACCCAAACAAATACGAGTTTGGAAGTTTTGAAGGGATGAATACTTTAGTGAGTACTTTGAAGAGGGGAAACATCTTTTTCCTGATTACTCATTCCTTGTTTTAGAGTACACAGTCCCTTGGGATGCCGTGGTGTGTGAGTCAATAGTGAGGAGCAGAAAGAGGAGTTTTGTGATTGTCAGACCCAGGAAAAGTTGATTGTGGTTTCAGTGTATTTCACTGTCATTTAGCAGAAAACAAGGTTTTAAGTTTTCAAAAAATCCAGGTGACCTTCATTTGCCCAGCAGATCTCTATTGTAACTAGTCAAGTCATGCGGTATACCTCTGAGTCTTTGGAAAAAAATAGAAATATTTAAACTTATTACCATTTTTTTTAAAGTTTCTGGTAACAGATTTTCTGGAAATACATATTTTCCAATTTTAATTGCCTTTAAATGGAAATATCTTTACTCTGAAATGAAATTGCTGCAATATCCAGATTTTTGTACAAATTACCAACTCTAAACTGGATGTTTTTGCTAAATATGTGATTATTCATTACTCTTATTGTTTCGCCGCCTTCTCCTATTTCCCGTCCCAAGAGAGCAATGCAAGCAAGGGAGGCATTCCAAGTGTGATACGTCACATTTGAACACTTCTT
This sequence comes from Dromas ardeola, assembly GCA_013398915.1. Classification (NCBI taxonomy): domain Eukaryota; kingdom Metazoa; phylum Chordata; class Aves; order Charadriiformes; family Dromadidae; genus Dromas; species Dromas ardeola. Next base: position 1,756,405 of record VYZM01020754.1, on the reverse strand, counting down.
TTGGTTTGGAGGATGCTCTGGTTTCCACTACTTTAATTACAGGAATTATCTCTCAGACTGAATGAACTTAAAAACCAAAGCTATTATATTTCAGAAAGCTAAAATACTGACTGTTGTCATAGCTGTGCCATTGATTTGTTATTGATTGTCCAGTCAGTCTGTCCAGTGCTATGCAAATACTGTAGATATCGGACAGTCAATGACAGAGTTCCCCCAAGGAGTGTAGAGCCGAATAGTGCATTTTGGCAGCAGGCTCTTTGAAAAGTCGCTGTAAAGGACCGCATTGTCTCTTGAAGAGGAAGCTGAAGGATGGGCGAGAATAATTTGGAAAATGGAGAAATTTAGAGAATTCCTGTACTAAGGTATGAAATTTAAAGGAGAAAAGGGTGAAAACAAGGCATGAATGAGAGGAAGGAGAGACGGACAAGGAACCAAAGGCGAGTGCAAGGAGAAGGCTCTGCAAAGCCTTGGCTGTGTGAAATAATGGGAGGCAAAAGGGAATATTTTAGCAGCAGCAACTGGGAACGAAAGCAGGGAACAAGGTAACAAGATGGCTATCTCTAACCAAAGAAGGGAGGATGACCAGAACATGGAAGGAGTCAGTGTGGGAGAAAATGAAAGACAGTGTTTTAGCGAGCTCATAGAGGGAGAGCTGACAGGAAATGGTGAGTAGCTACAGCAGGAAGAGGAGAGTCACTTAGGATGCCACCGGTCTGGCTGGGTGATAGGCAGGATAATGGATTTCCTAGGGCTTGATACTGTGAGGGCTGTATACTCACCTGTTAGGTCTGAGAGAGCGCTAAAATACCCCAGGAAGCTTGGCAGAAAAATTATCCAAGATACGAAGACAAGTAAGAGTTGCAAAACAAGATGAGGATGTCCTTAGCATACATACAGCGTCTAAAAATTAGAGAACAGATGAACGTGAAAGGAAAATAGGAAGGTGCCTTTTTTTTTTTGAGTAATTGATTTATGTTATTTTGTGACAAGAAGAAGTAGACTTGGGAAAAGCCCAATAGACTTTGCCCTGTGCTGTCTTTGAAAGCAAGCAAGTAGTTGTGATTGTTTGATTCTGATGCGAAATTAATGTCTTCCTCCAAACCCTTCTTTGGATCTTATAACATACAATTACTTATCATCAAGAGGAAGCATTTGAAATAGAATCTGAAATACCACAGTATAATGAAACAAACAATAACGTATAGAAAACAAAGTAATGTTTATTTGTTGGTGTACAGCATATGCCATGGAATAGAACTTTTCTAGGGTTGAAAATATATTTTAATGGCAGCTGTTCTGAAAACTGTCTCTACTTCTTACAACTTTGTAGTTCTGTTCTCTTCTGTTCTATTAAGTATGGCAAACATAGTTTTGCCTTATTTTGGGAAGGGGAAAAATGAAACTTTGACCAAGGATACATGAAAAAATTGATGCCAGCTAAGATATACGGAAGAAGACATTAATACGGTAATACTTCATATGGGAATCCATATGATGCAGTTGTATATACTTGTCACTATCCATCTAGACATAGCAAATAAGGGCGTCCCATTGCTTAGCACCTATTTACCTGTCAGTTACTTTCCATGGGAAATATTTCACATTAAGTATAGTGTGTGCCCTGATTCTGTGAGCTGATTCATGCGGTCTATTGATTTTACGAGATCTCCATGCAAGTATGAGGATCAGTTCATTGCAGTCATTTTAACAGACTGACATCATGTGGAAAAGCGAGATGGAGAAAAAAACTGCTGTAAAAATTAAAGCACAGAATGGTGTGTCGCAGGAGAAAGAAGCGGAGATCGTGTACACCATTGCAAGAAAAAAAGAAGAGTGCAGAAACTTCCGTGCTAGAGGAGACTTCCCTGTCAAAACAGTGTTTCCCTAAACCAGTTGTCATGGTTTCAGTTGGGATGGAGTTAACTTTCTTACTAGCACCTGGTATGGTGCTGTGTTTTGGATTTGGGATGGGAAATAGTGTTGATAGCCCACTGGTGGTTTTGGTTGTTGCTAAGGAGTCAAGGCCTTTTCCGTTCCTCATACCGCCCTGCCAGCAATTAGGCCAGGTGTGCAGAAGAAGTTGGGAGAGGACACAGCTGGGACAGCTGACCCCAAGTGACCAAAGGGCTATTCCATACCATGGGACGTCAAGCTCAGTGTACAGAGTTCGGGGAAGAAGACGGAGTTGCGGCATTTGTCTTCCCAAGTAACTGTGACATGTGATGGAGCCCTGCTTTCCTGGAGATGGCTGGACACCTGCCTGCTGAAGGGAAGTAGCGAATGAATTCCTTGTTTTGCTTTGCTTGCGTGTGCAGCTTTTGCTTTACTTATTAAACTGTCTTTATCTCAACCCACAAGTTTTTTCTCGCTTTTACCCTTCCAGTTCTCTCCCCAATCCCAGCTGGGGTGGGGGGTGAGCGAGCGGCTTGCCGTGGTCCTAGTTGCTGGCTGGGCTTGAACCACGACGCCAGCACAAGCAGTGTTCCGTAACAGCAGTCGCTGAAGAAAATCTGGTAGTGAGTAAGACTTTGCATCAGATAGAAGTGGCTCAGAATTGGTTTCTGGTGTGAGTCAGCAAAGGTATGTTTTCCATGGATTGTTATCACAGCCGTATAACAGCCATTGTAGAAAATGCTTTACCAGGACACATGCTTGTTCTGGAGCGTAAAGGATTATGTAGGGCCTCATTCAAAAAACATGGAAATGAGTGGAAGTATTCTTTTAACCTCTGTGAATTTAGGTGCCTTCCGCACCTGTTCACCTCTCCTTTTTCTGGTTCCTCTTGCTATGCAGTTGTATCGTTCACCATCTTGTTTTATGAAACTAGAACCATGTCTGGCAACAAGGATTGAAGCTAATCATTGTTGTGTCTTTTTTTATGTTGAAAATTAAGACAGCTTTGTCTCTTGTCTGAACACATCAATTCTTTTGCCAGTACCTCCCAATGACACCAAAAAGAACTCTTTTCCATATTCTGCTCCCTCTTGTTTGCAAATGCCATTTTTCCACCTGACATGTTGTCATAGATAATAGAAAGGTGCCGAAACATTCTTGTTGAAAGATTTGCTAACTTTCCGACTAAGGCAAAAAAAAAATGGGAAAGCGTAGATCACGTAGAAATAAATTTCATATGGGAACTCTTGTGTATACAGAGCTTTCAAAATTGATGGCTCAACAGTTGAATTTTCAACAGATTTAGGAAATCACAATATACTTCAAGCAGGAGCAAGGAGCAAATGGCATACATTATTTTCTTATATTCCTGCCATATCCTGAACATCAGGTAAAGAGTCCAGTATTGGAGACTTTGGTTTATGGCCTTATTTTTACGTGGGTAGAAATAGAAGTGTGAAGTGGATAGCTCAAGTGGTTTCTTCTGTTAAGCAACAAACAACACTCTGTAAACACCTAAGAATGTTATAAGTTGTAATGCAACGTGGGATTTGAAACTTGCACAGTGCCAATTCAAGGAAGGCAGGATAAGTTTTATTAGTACTAGCTGGACAAGATGTTTTAGAATGATTATAAAGAATCCATAAATAGCAAGATGATAGAAAACATTGTTAGATTTATCTAACCAAAAGATTCTTTTAAGGGAAGACATTTGACAAATTCAGTACGGTTTGCACATAGAGTATATGTAATATTCAGAGTGATCACAGTGTATTACAGCACATTAGTAAGCTAATGGATTTTTTCCCTGAAACTTTGCTCTATAAAAATTGCACTGAACTAGCAATATCTACCAATACACAAATATGTAGGGGTTTAACATCTAGAGGTATACTTTTATATGTTAAGCAATACTGTCTCTTGTGATTTTTAATCATGGACTCAGCTCATATCTCTCTATTTGCCACTCACAAAACACCCTCACGAGGGTCGCACAATGGAAAGGAGTATCCCTGCATGGTTATAACAATAACTCTGAAACTATGCAAGGACACACAACATTTCAGAAAACTAAAAGAGTAATTCCTTGCTAATGAGAGACAATATGGAGCCCCATCCATTTTTGAAAAGGATTACATAATGTCAGTACTTGCGAGGATGGAGAACTTGAAGCCAGAAGGTGCCTCCAAGTCTGTTTTTCTGGGCTGACAAGCAAAAACTCCATAATACACCGAAAATGTTTTAAAAATACATACAATTGTTAAAAAAGCACAGAGTAGTGGTGGCTGGAGAAGACCTCTGTAGATCATCTAGTCCAAACCTGCAGCTCAAAGCAGAGCTGTCTAGAGCACATTTGCCCATGGCCATCTCCAGTTGGGTTTTGAGTGTCTCCAAAGATGGAGATTCCACAATCTCTCTGAGCAACCTGTTCCAGTGTTCCACCACCCTCACAGTAAAAAAAGGTTGTCTTATGTTTAAATGGATATTTAAATTAGATTTCATAAAGCTAAATTTAATCACTTTATTTTTTTTTTATGAGATTTTCAAAATACTAGACATGTATTAGTATCTTAAACATGATGATCTGAAAATTGAAACATATCACGACTAGATTATTCTCAAGATCACGGCAGGTTGCATAGTCAGGGATGAAATCCATATCCCAAATCTCAGGCCCTTGCTCCAGCAATTGATTGGATTATCTGTGGCGTTGTTTCCGATTCCATTCTTCAATGAGAGACTTCTTTTTGCCTTTACAGGATTCTTGGGCCCTGGGAAATTATGTTAGATTTCACTCAAGAAAATGCATATATATTGTATTTGAGTATCGTAACACAGCTCAAAATAGTAGTATGAGTTACTAAAGGATTAACTACTCTTTGCCTGGAAATTTAAAACAAAGAGCTTTTAGATCTTGACCAAACGGGAAAAGTCTATTGTAGTCCAGGGAGAAGCAGCATTATTTTTGTCTAATGGGCATTTAGAAATTCTTTGTATGCCTAGTCAGCCAGAGTTACCAATGGCACACTTTTAAAAAGATGTATGTATTTACGAGGGGTTTGTTTAGGAGCATGCAAGCTAAATTTTAAAGGAATATTTTTCTTTTTTTATTTTGCTAAGATGTTTTATGTTTTGAAATAATATGTGATACGTGGTGCCTTATCGTACAGTCTGCACTTTAAAAATATGTAAATATATCCTACATGTTAATTATTTTTTCTTATAGATGCCTTTAAATGCAAGCTAGTGGAACTCTCCATTTACATACAAGGGCTGTTGCTGGGTTTGGTAATGTCTCTAAGAAGAGAGTTATACCCACTGTGAATGAATATGCAACAGGCTCTACATTACAGTACATACTTAACTCTGCTAATCCTTAGGACTACTTTTTAGGGTAAGGGATATAAACTAGGCCTTATGGGACCTAGTATTTGCATTGTATTTATTTGTGGGAAAAGTACGCTTCAAAAGCATACTTGCACAGTTTTTGACAAAGAACTTGCAAAATGGTAATATCTTGTTCTTAGGCATTATTCTACTTTTTTTATACTCTCATTTTTATTTTTAGACATTAAACATTCTCAACTTTTGAATTGTCAAGAATTTAACTCTATTTAGTTTTTGCACCAGAATGACTTTTAAAATTTTTAAATCCATTCGCAATACTGATTTACAAATAATGAACCATTTAACTTTTCTTTAGTGTCTCTAACAGAGTATCAGTATAGATGAGATGGCAGCCAGCCCACTTGTGGTAGGCATGGACTGGTCCACAGTCTCCATAATAAGACCTTCTTAAACCAAAATGGACTGACTTAGCGTTAAAAGAAGTAAGTGAAAAAGCCTAGTTTTAATTTGAAGGACTAATTCATTTATCAGTGTGAATCAAGAGTCATTCTTGAAAAATCAGGGAACGTAAAACCTGAGTAGAGATGAGAATGAGGTCTCTGCCTTTACACTCAAGCCCAAATTTCCTACATGGTCTGGTTGTAACAAAGCAAACTGGAGCACGTTAAAAGCCGGAACCTGAAAGCTGGACTTTTACTGAATTTAAAGTAATGACTTCAGTACAGCAACAGCAATTCACCTTCCCTGAAATTCTGGCCTGGAGTCTTTAACTGGAGGTAAATCACATATTGGTGGGAACCGAAGGACTTGCTCCCAGCTCACCTCTCACCACTTAGTCTTGTTCCATGTTATTTTAGTTCTATAGTAGTGCATTAATTTTACTTCATCTGCTCTCTTGGCAGCATGTTACTTCTGGTTCAGAGTTTCCTGAAAGCAGAAGTTGTGTTCTTGTTTCAGCTTGGCATTCTGGTCGGCTGTAGTTGTAATTCTCATGGACTTGTATTGCTGTGTGTTCCCTCTACTGTGAAACCGTTCGACCAAACCAAGTAAGCCTATCTACACTTACTGTATGGCAGGAAGAGCTGAGTTTTGTTTATTTGTGAGCTCATGCAACATATTGTTTCTAAGTACATGATACAGATAATTTTTCATACATGACATAGTGCAGAATATTGGTACTGATATCATCCGATAACAATCGCAGTTTGTTTTTTGTTATCTTGGACAGACTCTCAGTTACACTTTTTTTGTTCACAAACCAGTTAATTCTCATTCTAAGTCTGGGTAATGAAACATACAATTTTCTGTTCTAGTTTTAATAATGCAGTTTCAGGGCTTGTTTCAGCTAAGTATCCCTGTGAAAATCGCTACCCAATTCCGTAGCACTGTTTTTGTTCATTTTTCCTCTCTAACAGAAATCTTTGACAGGTGTTCTCCACACCGTCAGAGTCCCCTGAACTGAGTTTTAGTTCTGTTTTGGCAGATGTCTTAGGTGAGCGCCTCACTGAGGCTAGTGCAAGTTTTAAATTGACTTTACTTAGAGACTGGGACCTCACACCTGATGTTACTATGCTATGTAAGGATAATTTTCTACCCTTTCAACCTTGTTGATGCAGAGCAGTACAGTGCGTCTACATCCTGAGGGACGGCAGTTGGGCTGTTAAGATGGTTGGGGAATGATAGGGTTGAGAACCTCATGGAAGATGGGGCTGAGGAACAAAGGTTTGTTTAGTCTGGAGAAGAGAAGCCTGAGGTGGATCCAGTAGGGGTCCTAAGAGGTGGTAATAGGGGGGACATGCCAGACTTTGTCTGAGAGATGCACAGCAAAAGGATGGGGAGCAATGGTCACAAGTTGCAAGAAGGGAAACTTTGACTGTACATAAGTGAAAAAAAAAATCTCAATGAGAGAGGTTAAGCGCTGGACAGATGCCCAGAGTGGTTGTGGAATGTCCATCTTTGGACATTTTCAAGATTCAACTGGACAAGGCCCTGGGTTGCCTTATCTAACTTTGAAATTAGCCCTTCTTTGAGAAAGTGATTGGAGTGAATGACCTCCAGAGGTCCTTTTCACGCTCAACTATTCTGTGATTCTGTGAAACCAGAGGGAAAGATCTGACATTTTTCTGCTTGATCTGTAACTGCCGTTCTAAGGATTTTACTCCTTGAAATTGCAACTGTTAACATCATGTCAGTACATAGTTATACGAAATAAAAGTGTTCAAATTACCTTCTGTGGGTGGAGGTAATCTGTGCAGCCTTGAACTGCAAATAGTAATTAAAAAGGGTGGTAGCAGAATGTATCCTGTGCTAGAGCTCCTGTTATCTGCATTGCTGTATGCTCTTTCTTCACTGCCTTGTGTACAAGTACCAGCGCAGCTTCAGCTGGAGGAAGGCAGGAAGCAAGTAAGCTTATGAGACAACCATGAACTGCATGTGGTGGTTGTGATACCGATGTACTACTCAAATGTGATTTTCAGCTAGTAAAACACGCCTGCAGTTGAGCATTTTTCATTTCTAAGAGGACAGTCTGTTTTCTACATCTTTGTGTTCGTTCATATGCCTTTATATTTAGCTTTCAGGCTATTTCAAAGTCTGACTCTTGAACTTTTCCAGAATGTTAGCAATACAAGTCTGTTACAGGGCACTGTAAGCCAAGGACATGATCGTTTGATGGCTACTTGATGATTCTTGTGTGTACCTGCCAACATTTGATGCTCAGAAAGTGGTAGAGTTGGCTCATGTGCCTGGACAGTCTTTCTGCCTTAGCAATCTTGGCGCTGTTTGGTCAGCAGCAGCTGCAATCTGAACGAGAGTTTCTTGGAGGGTTCAATACTTGGTACACCTGTTACAAGGGGTGGTTTCCTTGGCTCCTCAAAGCAGCACAGCTGATGCTTGAACTGAGAGCTGTCCTTACCGTCCCTCACAACCAGCACCATCCTGCATGCCACCTTCCCATGGGCCTGCACAAGGGTTGAGTTGTAGTCAGATGCCAAGAGCCAGGACTGATTCAGCCATTCCTATGGCAAAGATGCTATGTTGCTTCTGGCTCAGGGCCATAGCTATGCACAGTGTTCAGCAGCAGTGGCCAAAACATGGTTGTCTCTTCATGCACATACCATCTGCCCCAAAGCACCTCCTTTCCTGTCCACAAGTATCATCCCCTTGCTGCCCTGTCTGTAAATCCTGCCCTGACCCACCCACGATGTCTCACCGTGGCCAGCAGCGCCTGTGGGTGTGGTGCTGGCTGCTGGCATGAACTTCTCGGAGGTCATGGACAAGCTGGGCCGTGAACTCTCCTTAACTCATCTGGTTGCTTCAGTGGTTCTAGTGTCACACGGTGGTGACAGCAGCAGAGACAGAACTGCCCTTCCCTCCTCCTGATGCAGCGCATCGTGCTCAGTAGCCGCCTCCTTGCAGACTCTAGCCATGCAATCAATCGAATGACTTGAAAAAGCAGTTAACGTGGAGGAAGGCTCTTAAAAAAAGTAATCTGCTCCCAACTAGAAAAGGAAAATATGCCTGTGAAATACATTTGGAGTCTTGAGTTTCAGGTCTAAATGAACTGCTACCCATGTCACAAAACCAGCCACTTTTTCTGGCAGTCTCAAAAGACTAATGCTAGTGGATATAAAAACAACTTCTCTGTCATCTTAAGTGGTGGTCTGCTGAGCCTGAAGGTCGTGTGTATCAGCTGTCTACTCTTGAGAAATCCATGAATATGCCTCAGTCCTTATGGTTGTTAGCTGTCACCTTTCTGGGATAGTAAAATTCCTAACAAACAGGGCAAGTCTTGCCCCTTCTTTCACAGGATTATTAGGACAGAAGTAACTCAGTTCATGAGCTGGCTTTAACAGAACACTGAGAACACGGTACTGGTTTTAACTGTATTGGAAGGTGTCACCCTTATTTCCACTTGACAGTTAGAAAACTTATTTCTACAAAAATGTAGTGAGGAAGGTTAATTTCAAATGTCGTAGATATATTGAGCTATCTCCCTTCAGGAAGTCCAGATCAAACAATATTATTTTCTCTCAATAGGCAGACGTGGAGGAAATTTCATATACGGTCAGAGAACATGTAAAGTTACAAAAAGAAACTGTATTTCTTGTCAGAGGACAGAGGCTACAGATATCAGGAGCCACTGAGTAGTCACAGTTGGGATGTACAGCAAAATCAGCTGTAACAGATAAAACTTCTAACTCAGGAGGACCTCTAAATCAAATGACTAATCAGCTACATTAGCAAGTGCTTCTTTGACCTGTGATTGGTCTTGAAAGCTATGTGGTGGCCTTGAAGGCTTTCGGTATATACTCTCAGCTCTCTTTTCAGTAGAAATTCCTCTTTTTCAATTTTTTTATTAAGAGGTAGTTCATTGCTGCCAAGTTCAGAAGTACCTAAGGAAGGAAGAAAAGTGGGTATATGTTGAAGAGATGTACCAACCTTATCCTTCACCTAGGTTAGTCTCTGGAACGTAATATTTAAGCAACAAGTCTCTTGCCAGGTAAAATGTATTGCTGTTGTCCTACTGTGGTGTCTTCAGAATGTATTTTGTAAAGTTAGGTTGAACCACAGCAGTGACACATTGTACTTGATAAAGCTAGATATAAAGGATTAATTTTCTAGTTTATGTGTCTTTCTTTGTGTATGTCCATGATAGATAACATGACAAGAGAGTCCCAACTGCATTCTGAATACTAAATCATTCATAAATGCCATTGAGGAGTATTCACCTTTCAGGTTGGCAAATGCGCTGATTCCTTTGATCTCACTGTCTTTCTCCAGTGCTTCTCAGCAATGGACTTAGATGGGAAATGGTGGAACAGTGCTGAGGCTCCTCTCCTTGCTCCAGGGCATCAGATATGGTCACTATATGAGAAGGAGATGCGGTGCCCTTTCTGATCTATCATCCTGACATTTGTTTACAGAGAGAAATTCAGGGTAGCATTTATAAGGAAATTTATTGGTAGGATAAAAAACCAACCCACCCAAACCCTGAGAAATAAGAGATAGAAATGATACAGAATTAAAATTCCTTCTCTCAGATCAACACAAGTTTGTTCATCTAGTGCTTTGTGTTACTAACTTTCAGACATTCCCTGTTTTGCAGGTTACAGGCTCTAACAAATACCATCATTAAGGAGCATTTTCTAATACTCAAGCTAATGTTCCTGGTGTGGTTTTTTGCATCAAAATCAACACTGACTCAGTAAATATGATTATATACTCTCTGTTTTTTCTTTCCCATCATTGATACTGTATTTTTCCTGCTTCTTTTCCCAGGAGTATGTTTATTGTATCCATCATGAAGTCCATGGGCGACATAATTACACCAATCTTTATGGAATATGTTGTTATATAGATGTATGTCCCATTACTTCTGTTGTATAGGCTGTCACTAAACTTTTAAAAGCTACCCCCACCATTGGACTTGCTTCAAAGCCTTTTGAGAGCTTCTGGAAAATTCAGACTGATTTCAGTGGCTTTTTATTGGGCATTTAAGAACACTTCTTGATGTTTTCTGGTTTTGTTCTTAGATCAAATGCTTCAAAAGTTATCAATTCCCAAACTACCTGAGAAATAAAAAACTAAGCTTCCACCAGTTCTGTCCTCCTTCTGTTCCCTGGTGGCGGTGAGTTCCAAAACCAGGTGCATCTGCAAGATTTTTGCTTTGTCCTTTTCTTAACTGAAATTATCGATGAATGCTTGATGATTGGGGTTAGGGAAGAGTGCTGTGGCAGCTCTAGGTTAGTCATGGGTCCCCAGCAGGTTTCAGGAGTTCCCAGTCACGTACCTTTACCTTTGTAGTGGTGCAGATGTGGCCCTTTAGGATGCCCATGGACAGTTAATTTTTGCTGTGCTCCTGAAGCTCATTAGGGGAGTGAAGGACCTATTTTAGGATAAGGAACTAAAAAAGACTTGGCTTGTTCAGCATAGGAGGAGAAAAACTGAGAGGCAATATGAATGCATGAGGGAATAAATACAAGACATGGAAAAGAGCTATTTAAGCTAAAGGGCAGTATTTGCTTATGAAAAAAATGGGTCTAAACTGGCCGTGAACATATTCTGGCTGGAAATCAGAAGAAGGTTTTTTAATTCTATGAGGTTCTCGAACAGCCTACAAATGAGGGAGTGGGTTCGGAAAAAGAAGAGCTGCTTTTAAGGTGGAGCTCCATACTTTTATGAAAAGGCTTATATAACATGGTGCTTACGGACGGCCTCTGGTGACTCAGGAGATCTCTTCCAGTCCCATGTGCCTAAATTTTCCTGAGCAATTCAAGTAAAATAAGAAAATGTCAATTTTCAACAATTTGTAACTGGGCTCAGCCTGAGAACAATTCAATGGGATAATGAAAAGGCACTTTTTTTAGCTTAAGGGCATTCTGCCTTCTGCATTTCAAAGGCCTGTGGCAAACATGGTAGCTTGTTAAAATAGTCGTAAGAATCTTTTAAAATACAAGGTTTTAGACATTATAAATCTGGGACCTGCCAATAGCAATAATGTTTAATGTTTTTTTAAAACTTCCTGAATCCTCCTCCCTAACCTACAGGAGGAGGAAGAACAAGCTCCATTTTCATCATATGTAGAGGGAAGGATTGGTATAGTCCATTTAAGGGAAAATTATTGTGCTAATGTGAATTATCTGTGGCCCAAGACTGGTCTGTAGCAATTACATGTGCAATACACAAGCATTGTGGAGACACCTAACTGAGCGAGAAGTTGTAAGAGGTGTTCTTCTTCATTAATTTGTTGGTAAAATGGTTCATATATTCTACAGAGAAATTTTGTTATGTTACTAGCTTCAGACCGTTGGTTCAGTAACTAAATTCTTTATGCCCATTACGCAAACTTCCTTTATTGACACATGCAGCTTGTTAACTGATTGGAAATGCTGTAGAACTCTACAGTAAAGCTGCAAAAACTGGGAGACGATAAGGTATGTATTAAACCATGTTCTCGTTTGCAAGGTTTTCTTTCAGTCTTTGGGATTTTCTTGTGCACTAGGCTCACTAGAAACTCTTGCTTTGGCCTAGATTAATCCCTACAAGCAGCATACAAATTACTGTATACTCGTGGATTAAGAGTCAGTTAATGAGGACAGTTGGTATTGCCTCTTCAGTTTGGCTGAGTTTCTTACAAGCCAAAAGCCTCTCCAAGATTGCAGTTCTCACCTGCAATCTTAGCAGCAAAACCTATCTGAGAAGTAACTAATCAGTGCATTTTCTTCCTGGCCTAATTGCATTTCTCATGAATCAGCTAAACCCACTCTGGGACTTCAGCAGCTATTTCTGGTCCCTGATGGGAGGTGGGGATTGCAGGAAGCTTGCAGCATTGCTCTGCTACTGCTAGCAAATTTATCAGTGTCAGTGGTTTCCAGACTCTCAGTCTGACCATTAAAACTAGTAGTTGCAACTAGGACATTTTTCATCAAAACTTTTTCTTTTTTTGCTGGAAAGAAAATGGCTTTTCAATTAAATAGCACTTCTGGGACGGAAGAAGAACTTTTCTTGGTACATTTATTTCTTAAAATCTGAAAACATACAAATGTTCTCAATTCTGATAATCAAAACCATGTTTTATACAGAGCCCCTTCCCAAATTTAATAAAATATTTTCTTCTCTGATTAAAACTTCCCATGAAAGAAAAAATATGGCTTCCCAGCTGCCCCTGCTCTATACTGTTTGGGTTTTCACAGGTGGAGTTTGTCTGGGAGAATTTTGAATCCCTTACAGCTGCAATAAATAGGGTAAAAAGTACTTGTAATATTTGTTGAGTGTCTATCCTTGCTCAGTGTTGGCCAACGCTTACAAAGTCGCATTTCAAAAAGAGCAACAGAAATTTAATGTCTCTGTTGTTCTGTAGCGTAGAACTGGCATTTTCTATAGTGAAAAGGTTACCTTTTTTGTATGTTACGTTTACATGTGAAGAATATTCCAATTTTCAGCTGAAATGTGCTGAAAGAACTCTGGCTTGTCTTTTAACATCCATTACTAAATATTTGAATTCTCCAAAGCGCAGGAGGATACTTTATGCTGCTAATGACTGACTGACCTTTATATTAACACCACTTGGAAGACAGTTCAGTGGCTTACCTCTTTAGCAAAATTAATAAATTCAGGGGTTCCATTAATAACTATTTTGATTCATAGTTCCATTTTAAAACATAATTATATGTTACTCGTAATGTTGCTTATTCTCCACTGTATTCTTTCTCTTCATTCAAAAGCTGGGCTGTGATGTAGTTGCATTTCCATTCTTTCTTTTATCCCTAAAGCCACATCTTGAAATCAGTGGGGCCACATCATTGCAACAGAAAAGTATTTGGCACTGCATTGTCTGAGAGTCTTGTCTCTCCACACATTGTTCTTATTGTAACTGGAAAACATATGTCCTATTACTTCTGTTGTGGAAATATCAAGTAAGATGTAGAACATCAACTACAGTTGTTGGGGGAGAGTGTAATGGCTGGGGACGCCTCTGCAATAAATGCTGGAACCCGAAGCACAGTTCTCCATATCGCTTGCTCCGGCTTTCCGAATGATGGTAAAATTCTGAGACCAAATACATGGTAGACATTGGTTGTTTCCTGATACAAAACTTAACGCCTTCCTTTCTAAAATTGTGAGATTTATCTCATCTTTTCTGTTTTAGAAGACTGTTGTTTGAGAATACACGGAATACTTTCCTTTGGTTTTCCTGTTAGCAAGTAGACCTCTCATTGAGCTTTTGGGCAGGCAAGAAGGTAGTTATGCACTTAGATATTATCATTATTTTTATGTGAGTAGTGCCAGGATAGAAAATTCTAATTCAGCTGCAGGTACTTAACCAAAACAATTTCTGTCAGGCCTTTCTTTCCTACAACTCAACTGAACCGGCCGTGAGTCAGCAGTGCATCCTGAGTGACCCAGCACTTTATCTGATTAGGGCTATTCTAGCATAACTGGTGCAATTAAAAAGAAAAAGCAGCAGAAATGAAAGCATGACTTTATTATTAGCGCGCATTTCCTCAGTGCAGGCAAAATGTCATCCGTAAGTTGTTATGTCTTCTACAAGCACAAAATACCGAGAGGAATCAGTTATTTGGATGTTTCCAGTGCTGATCTCGCCACACTGAGTCTGTGATTGCAGTCTGCCATCTTGTATCTCTAGGGACGCTTCCTGCAGCACTGATTTCTGCCAAACAGCTCTACCTGGTTCACACGCACAATTTCTCACAAACAAATATTAGTCATGTATTTGTGAGCATCGTTGTTCATTTGTCTGCACGAGACGGCAAGGCTTGTGCACCAAATGGATTTCATGCCTGTCAGTTCAATCACTTGCGTGGGGAGGTTGCAGGACTCCTAGCTTGAAGTGATTTGGATGAGAGGTGTGTGTGTACTGGAAAATATTTGTATGTGGTGCATACAGTCTGGGTATGGACTAGTTGGAAGCGGAAAACTAATTTCATGACTGGTAACTATATTTTAATCATTGCTTCCAACAAAGACAGAATTTCTTTTAGATGTATCCCAGTATCTTCTGTGTAGGGTTACTTCTCATTACGCAGGCTAAACCAGGGATTCTATCCATGGTGCCTCTCTTGCCTTTTGCACTTGCTGCGATTATAATTCTTGGCATCCCACGTCACAGAGACTTGCTCTGGAAGCTATAACAATGTCACAAGAAAGGCCAACTGCATTAATCTGTTATGGAACAGAGTTTTTGTTTACGTCCACGCCTTCTCATTTTAAAGGTCACATGATGACATCAAAGATCAATAAATGGTTAATGTGTTATATTTCCATGGTGAGAAAAGAGCAGATTAAGAACTGCTATAAAAAGCAATTGTACTTTTTCAATGGTTACAGCCTTGCGTTTTGACTTGGGGTGTTACTTATGCAATTGCCATATTCCCATGACTCTGTCATAAATGAGTTGTGAAATTCGATAGTGTATCCTGGCCAGGTAAATAAATGGGGATGAAATACTGTAATGGCTTTCACATTTTGTATCCTATGTATGTGTTTTATCTCAGATAAATAGACTCAATAAATGTTACAGTATATGCACTTGTGCCGCAAATATTACATTTGATTCCTAATGGGTCATGAAGTGCCTTTTGCCAACCTTCAAAGAAATGTCAGTCTGTTCTATGGGAAATGTATTTCAGTACTAAGTTTGCTTTATACTGTTTTGCCCTGCTGAACTTATTCCTGTCTTACGTTTCTAAACTATGTAGATAGTACATAGTAAAATTTATGTTTTGGGTTTGGTCTGCCTCTTGGTTACAAAGATCTTAATTCCACTGAAGTGAAGTGGTACAAGGGGGATTCTTTGCATCCTGTGGCGTTTTAATGTGTTCAATATTATATTAACGTAAGAATAATAATACCAAACCCTATTATAAGCTACATGAATTTTATTATTTGAACATATAAACCAAAAGTAATTTACAATATTGCATCAGAGTAAGTCTAAACTATGTTACAGAGCTCCTCCATTGTGTTTAACACAGTTTGACCTTAAGTGATGTGACTGATGGTATAAACTGAAATGATGATGCTCAAATAGAGGATAGATGCAGCATCAGCTATAGTCGTGTGACTTTTGATCGCTTGAACGAGAACTCAATTAAAATTTTGTGTTAATATGAGAGTAATCTTTAGCTAAAGTAGGTTTAGATCAATTATCTGACCATAGTCACAATGTCAACTTGGGAGGTTACAGAAAAGCTGAAAATCTAACTTTGTAAAGTAATATTCCATGACCGATAA
Organism: Dromas ardeola; assembly: GCA_013398915.1. NCBI lineage: Eukaryota > Metazoa > Chordata > Aves > Charadriiformes > Dromadidae > Dromas > Dromas ardeola. The sequence continues at coordinate 1,740,409 of VYZM01020754.1, read as the reverse complement.
CTCTGAAATAAGCTTGTTTCATCTAAGATCAGAATTTTATAGATGTGATTCATGAAAAGAGAAGAGCTATTTATTCTAAGTAGAATATGGCACATATTGATATAGCCAAATGTAGAGTTACATCTAGATGATAGTGTTAGTTCCACATTTATTTTGGTATTTAGGATGATGCAGTCCCAGATGATTCGATTTATGTATAATGGGAAGTTCTTGTATGTTGCAGAGACAAGGCTAATATATCATTTCTCTTAGTTCTTCCATACAGGCTAGTACAAGAATAACTAGTTAATGGTTGCAAGATGTCAGTAAATCTTGGCCACAGAATATTAAAATTGTAGATTCTAAGATAATTAAGATTCATCATGTTTATACTATTAGATATATGTGTCCGAGGATTACGTGTACGTTATAGCTGTGGTCTTTGAATCATTTCTGATCATCATAAATCTTTGAGCTAAAGAAAACGGATGGCTTCACTCCATCGTACTACACTCCATCGTACTACACTCCAGTGTAATGAAGCTGGAGCTGAAGTCTCCGGCTGCATTCCATCCAGAATGCCAGGAAACTCCAAGGAAGTTAACTGGTATTAGTTTGTAGAAAGTTATTTAATGTTCAGGGTTTGTTGACACTGAGGAAGAATAGAAAACATGTAGTGGTACTTGGATAAATATTTGTGAAAAAAAGCGAAATGACAGCCAGTCAGCATTACCAAGCCTGCCCCGTAGACCCGGTGTTAGTTCAGGGAACCATTAGCAACCCGTCCACTTCCAGCAAAGTCTTTGAAAGACTTCCCATCAAATGAGATGGGATTGAGCCGGATCCTTTGGCTGAAATCTTTAAGTGTATTCTTCAAGCAGTAAATTGCAATAAGTGACAGGAGAATTACATAGAAAAAAAGGCATGGGAATATGCTTGGGCAGATAAATTCACCTTCAAATTAAAATTTTTGATCGGAAAACTGAAGTCTAAATGAGTTAATTATCCTGTTAAATCAGCTCAGATATCCAAAAGACTCTCAAACAAAATCTGTTGAGCAATAAAATGAAAACAGTAAAAAAGATCCATAAGCAAGCACTGACAACTGAGCCTACCTTGAACTTGTTCACCCATTTTCTGTCCCCCAGGAGCTCCCAAAATAAGGTTTGCAAGGTAACTGCCATCGCTATCCCTCCTTAGGCAAAATGGTGATTTACTGGACTGGCTGTTGCTAGATGTGATCTTTTCCACCACACAAGAGTAATTTGTTTAAAGCCTGTCAGGAGTTCACCATTTTAATAAGAGGGTGATTCCTGTAGTCAGTAATAATACTAATTAAAGATTTAAGTGTTACACACTTCTATATGTATTACATACATATTCTAGAAATAATTTATGTACAAAAAAGTGTCTCAAACGGACTCCCCTGAGGGCAGTGACATATGTCCCATTCCCTTAGTGAGGTTAAGACTTAGTAAGAGAGTGATTACAATCAGAATTAAAATGTGAATTGTAGGGAGACGTGTCCTCTCCAGAAATAATGTAATAACTGTTGTTCTGTGAAAGGAAGAGTGAAATGATCCTCAGAGACACTGGTATTTTTCTAAAAAGTGGCAGTAACAAACCTTTTTTCCTGTTTAAAATTAAAGAACTTTTTTCAGTTGTGAAGTGTGGGAGAGACTCTGTTGCTTTTTCTTCAGAAAACAAGTAAGTCTCTCACTTTAGTCTACATTCCTCTGCATGTGATGCTCCACAAAACACGTACATCTGTGCCCAAGTGGACACTGTGCCTGGGAAGAAGAGGAGGTCTTACGGAAAGCTGTTTATGAGTGGCAGACCTTTCATCACAGCAGCAATCCACTGGGCATGCTTTTATGTTCTTAACAAATCCTGAAAAAGTCAGTGACTCAAAAATCTTTTGTCTAGAGTACTCTGACGAAAAGAGTTTATGAGGTGTATAATGTCCCATGCTCTGTGCTTCCTAACTACCAGATTGACTTTTGTAGCTCAGATAAAATCTGACATGCTGGGTCTTCTCACACAGCAGCAGCTAAACATCTCTCAAGGCTGAGACTGATGGTTTCCAAACTCTGCCCCACTTTTGTATGGCTTGAATATATAATGAACAGGGAGGTCAGGGAACATGAGGCTTTAAAAAGCAAAGTTAGAAGCCTGTTCAGTTTGGTTAATTTGATCGTACTTTCTTCTTCTGTTTTAATAGGCAAAATACAAGCTGTTGTCTTGAATTTTCTGACCCGATAGACAAGCAATTTGTTGGTATTTCCAGTCATTAATAAGGGACTTTATGTGAGGTAATTGAACAATTGCTGCTTTAGCGCTGTAAACATTTTTCACATCTCCTTAGAAAGATTTAGCAACTGTAATTTCTAAGTCGTTAATCGCTTTTTCCGAGAGCTGTATTTCTCTGGGCTTGCCGTTCTTTTTCAGTGTAGGCAGTTCTGAGAGTTTTGAAGTTTTAACTCATTAAATTGTTAAGAGTTTTATCCAGAGTTGGTGGAAAGCCTCTCTCATACTTGTTGCTATAGCTCATAGTTTCAAACTGCATATTTGCAGTATCTCATTTGAGATAGATGTGGATGGAGAAATTTCAAAAGTGTCATATTCCGTTACAGTGTGAAATTCCATGAAGCTAAAGCACATTGAAAAATTGCATTGTCTTCCCTATCATTTAGTTTCAAGAAAGAAAGAGCTCACAAAAATGTCAAAACTCAGTAAACTCCATATTAAATATAATGAGCTTTTGGCTTTGGTACTGCCAGAATCACTGGCAGATGGAAACGTTGTTTAAAGCCTTCATAGAATCTTTCTCCTATTTTCTAGCTTGAGATTTTTCAAGACTAGTTAATACACCTGGACAGTTTGTTGTTAATGCAATGCTGACATAGAGCTTAAATAGACAATCACTGTATTTAGTTCCCTAATGTACTTCAGACATCAATCATAAACCTTTTCAGGCTTCAGTCTGCTAGGCTGAACCTAAGTTCATTTAGTTTTCTTGTGGAAGATAAGCTCTGCTTTTCCCATTCATCTTAGTAATGATTTTCTGTGCTTGATCCAGTCTGTGTTCATTTTTCTTGAATGGGAGTTGTGGAGGCTGTGCATAACACTGGGACGGGAGTGATTCCAGTATCTTGTACAGTGGCAAAATAGAAATATTTCATCTGCTGTCCGCTAAGCTTGAATCACAGGCTCACTGAGTTGTTGAAATTGGAAGAGATGTCTGGAGAATTTATACTCCAACCCCCCTGCTCAAAGCAGGGTCAGGATATCAGTCAGTTGAGTATCAGTCAGCTCAGTGTGTCAGCTTAATACTCAGTAGTTTTTTTAAAAAAAATTAATATATTATTGGATATTGAGAAAAATCAGGAAAAATATAAACAAACCAGATGATAGCATTATAATGGCACTGCATGTTGTGCACATTGTAATATAAAACATTGTAACTAAAGTTTTGGTTCTATGCCTCAAATGAAATGCGGAAGAACTCCAGAAGGTGGAAAATCATGGAAACAGCATGGCAAATCAAAGGAATGAAACTGCTTCCTCGTGGAGGATGAATGAAGAGTAGGACTTTTTAGCCTGTAAATGAAGAATGCGATAGAAATCCATAAAATCAGAGTGGCATGGAAAAAGCGAGGAGGAGATTGCTCACTGTCTCTTCCAACAAGGCAGGTTCAGAAAAGCAAAAGATGCTCCTTTAAACCTATGGGATTCAGCTGTGGAACTTTCTGCCACAGGATGCTGTGGATAACAAAAGTTTTCATAAGTTCATGAAAGAATAATCAATTAATAGCTATTAAATAAGAGACACAGTCTCTGGCTTAGGAGTCTGAAAGAGTATTCTGGGGAAATATTCCCTACTGGCCTTGTTTTTTGCACTCTTTGTGTGGTAGAGTGCACAGCTTTTAAAAGTTCTTGTTTTTAATTATAGAATGAAGTTAAATTTTAAAATCTTGAAATCCTGTGTAAATATTGTTTCTCCTTAGAGCTCTAATTTCTAGAGACCAGTCACAGTGAAAAGTTCTATTGAACTTATGTAATGCAGGAGTATAATGGGCTTGCTACTTGTTCTCTTTCACCATTATTATTTTATTCAGTTAATAAGGGTACTTCTAATTTACATCAGGGGAAAAGAAAGAGACCACTATTATCTCTTAAGAGGGTGAAATTATAAAGACATCAGAAGGCACAAGAAATGTATATTTCCACGAAAAGATCCATGTTTTCTGAGGTGCTTCAGTTTGCTCAGATCTGTGTCATCCGTAAGAAATGGGAAAATTGAGCGTGCTGGTAGTGTTCTGAGCTGGCCTGAAAAACCAGAATAAAAGCTAATTAAGTTAATGGCCAAGGGCTAAATTCTCCTTCACTTGTGTATGTCTTCATGGGTGTTACAAAGGCTGAATACTCTAATATTTAATGACCGCCCAGAAGTCAGACTTGCCAAGAGTGGGGACTGAATATTTTTATTAATTGCGCAAGTGGTCAGATATGCCTGTGGTCACCCAGTCTGTTCGAAAGAAGAGTGCACTGGGAGGACGCCCTGGGGCTGGGCAGGAGCACTGGCTTGCTCATTCACGTGGCGGTAGCTCCTAGTCATTTCCTACTAGTAGCTTGGTATCTAACCTCACAGAAATGATATTTTCAGCAAATGTTTATGCCTTATATTTTTGTAAATACAAGGGAGTAATGTCTTCAGCTTTAACCTCTTGATAATCTTGTGGGAGAGAGTAGCATTTTTTTTTACTAAAGCCAGTAAATACAATCTGATCCTCATGCTGTTTATCAAAGAAATGTCCTACTCAACTGTACTTATGATTATCAAGCTAAGTAATTATCTATTTCTGTTTAAAGACACCTATTCTAAAAGTTTAGCTTTAAAGCTAATAGGAATACTTTTTGATTTTATTTTGGGAAAAAAAAAGTAAAGTGTGAAACCCCAAAAATGTTCAGTCCAAAGTTTTTGTTTTAAAAGCACAAGTTTTGAATTGGAAATGATTCCAGAGTACCTTGTTTCTGCTTTTGCCCTCTTGGAGTTGTCCGTCAGTTTTCCTCTCATGGAAGCACAAGACTCTCAAACTACAGCTCTGATCCAGAACCATAATAAAACTTAAAGCCCTCTTCGTATTTCTCAGTGATAAGTTTTTTTTAAAAAAGATGAATCAGCTTTTTTCCAAGGAAAGCCAGCACTTTATGGAAAACTTTTTTTTTAGTAGGAAAAAAAGTATTCCTTTTAAAACCAGCTGCAGCCATCCGCTTTATGGAAGGATGGAGGAAAGAAATTTTTTGCTTCCGTTCTAGATATTTTAATGTCACCCTTTGACTTAGGCAGATTCATTCTTACCAAGTTAATTTGTGATTCCTTGGTGCAGTGTTTCCTGTAGCTTACGGGATCAGCCCATTGTAGTACAACATCTCACAATGAGCAGGGATCTGTTCCTTAATTCCTGTTTTCACTGTTTTCTGTTAACCTGCATCATCACTGGAAATTGTCCGGAGCCGGTCCAGCAGCTTCTCCCAAGTCATCTTGCTTGTTTCGTGCCGAGGGTCTTATAATAATGGCTTTTCACTGTTTGCCTGTTCCAGCAATTATTTCCTGGTTTCTAGCCAAACAGTGATTCACACAGCATAGGAAGGTTTAATTCCACTTCTTTTTTCAGTTTCCAACTTTCTGGTGTTTCCCTGCAATTTCACTCCAGAAGACATGCTACCTTTTTTCTTCCCTTTAACCTCCTACTTCATTCAATTTACCATCATTTGTCTACTTGTCCACCTCTTCCTTTCATGCTGTTAGAACAGAGCTTTGCTGGAGAATTTAGAGGCTGCAGCAGCTTGCGTTTAATTCTTCTTTGCTCTTGAAGATTTTTCACATTTATCATGGAGTTCTAAGTTTCCCAGATTCTCTTCTGTATGGAAAAGAGTTTTCTTCCAGCAGAAGACATTCTGACATGGGACTGTCTTTTGATGTGTGATCTTAACTGTGCAGAAGAACACAAAGAAGAGCTCAGCTTTGCAAGATCTCTCTTATGAGGCCTTCACCCAGCAAGGAGGGTCGGAACTGGTGTTTACAAGTAACAGTATTACATACTTTTTTACTTCTTTCCTTTGTTTAAGAAGCAGGGCTCACTCGTATGCAAATAGCAGCAAGGTAGTTTCAAGTAAAAAGCAATGAATAATTTCGTTCAGCAAACAAAATTGTTTTCTAGAATTGATAATGAATCACAGAAGGTATCTTAATAAACACATCTGCTTTAGTGTAAGGCCAGAGCTTTTAAGTGCTCTGACCTTGCATTCAGAAGTAATATTTGATTGTTAAATATAAATTTTACCGTGAGCTAATTTTGTCACACTTCCTTGATGACTCAAAAATGCAATATCAGTCTCTCTTCCACAACCTGTGAGAAATACAATATAAGCAGACTGATTAGAAGGGCTTATTTATACCAAACCGTGTGACATTAAATTGCACAGTCTACGGCAGAATAGCTGAACTTGACCCATTCTCAGTCTGTAAAATATTGGAAGAGATTGGTAGAGAAACAGCACGAAAATGTTAATCTACAGTTTATATCCAGCACTGGGGAGAAAAGACATTTAAATAAATTAGTAAATGAAGGAGAAACAGTAGTTTATACTGCTGTATTAATAGGAAAAAAGGTGTTATTATTCATGATACCTCTTGCAATTTTGTGTTTCACCAAACACAGTATTTTTGTATTTTT
>VYZM01020754.1:1722935-1733655 GCA_013398915.1 Dromas ardeola | reverse complement strand
TTTTTTTTTTTTACTGTTGAAGGTTTAAATTCCACATACAAATGAAAATAGAAGAGGAAGGAGGGAGGAAAAACAGGAATTTATTTATGAAAAGATTTTTATGTTTGTGTATCTGCTGTCCAAATGTGCGCTGATCTGTAGACCAAGCACAAGGACTCGGTTGTAACTGATGTTCTAGACTTCTAGTTGGATTTCCACACTTCCATAAGCATAAGATTTTTTCAGAAGCCAGAAATCTTCCTGGAGACATATACAAAGGAGAATTTATTTGCTCTCTAAAAGTTTTTGGGTTACGGTTTTTAAAATCCTCTTCAAAGGATTTTTTATGTAGACTCCCATATCAGTGTGCGTGACTGATTGTGCGTAGTTGTTGCATGCACATTAAACCGCAGTCTCTTTGAGTAGTGGTACCCTTAAAGGCTAAAATCTAAAAATCCTTTAGATTTTTTCACCTCCAGTGTAGTTGTAATATGTGATAAGTTTTCACCCCCTTGTCTGATAAATATACAATATGCATTTACAAATATATATCCAGTTGTGGGTATTATAGTTCGTGAGTCTTCTCTCCAGTCTTAGAGAGACAGAATCCATAGCAAAATCCAGGACCCAGCAGTTCCCCATCCTGTGACTGGGCTTTCCTGCTGGTTTGTGTCATTGGGAGGTGGTAAATACCAGAATGTTGCTCTGCCCATTGCCATTTCTTGAAAGTAGGAATGCTTAAAACCAGAATCTTATTCGGGAGAAGTACTACATCTCTGTGGTTTCACAGACATCTGGAGCGATTATTTTTCCCCCACTTCAGGAATTTTGGTAGGGGCACTGGCTTTCAGTGGACCCCACTTCGCTGCCGCCCGAGTAACTTTTGAGGGAAGGAAGAAGCATCACTAAAAAGTGGGTCCAGAAGAGCACTGCCTCTTCTGAGTGAGAGGGTCGCAACTTCGAGTCTTATTTGCCAAAGCTCGCAGGATTGAGGCCTGTTCTGGTACTCCAGCATTAATTAAAAAAATGACAACCCCCTGCTGTTGCATCAGTGCCCCTGCGTGTCCCATCTCACTGTAGTGACTCACCTCAATTCTCATTTTTCTAGTAAGATTGCATCACTGGATATGCTAGAGTCAGATGTTGCAACGCGTGGGATGATTGATAACAGAAATTAACCCTATTTTACCTAAAGTAGCTGGATAATAGATAACAAAACTTGTTAGTACCTTTGGCACTTTTGCAATTACGTATTTCTTTGCAGTAAGTATTTTTATTTTCAGCTGAGTTAGAACCTAGTGAAACAACTGATGTTGCTGGAAGACATTTTTTAGGGCCTTGGTAAGCAGTAGCAGTTCATCAGGCAGAGCGAGTGACGGTGTGAATTCAGTCCCTCACAGAATGGCAGCAAACCAACGGCAGGCAAGGAGCTCTTTGGCGCAGGAGCTCTCGTCCCTTACAGTGAATCCCTTGCCTTTTGCCTACAGGAGTCTGGGATGAAAATACAGCATTTAGGGAATTTTTAAACAATGCATTTATTTTTGGATTGAAAAGAGTCGTAGCAAAACTGACTCGCATATGATGAAAACCATTGGAATTATTTCCTTCCAAGGGGGATAAAAGCAATGCATGAGTACAGCCTGTGAGTTTACTGGCATTAATTATATGGTAGTGATTTTTTGTGTGTGACAAAAGAATGAAGTCATGCTTTTATCAGTGGCATTTATATTAGTATTTTTTTTCATGGGAGATACATGGGTGACAAAATGTTGATGTTCCTTAAGCTATTATTGTTTTATTATGCCATTGACGTTATTAATATACTGTTGTTATGCTAATGATTACTAGGGTTTGTGTCTCAGAGCTTTGTCCACAAAATACACACTGAATGAAGAAAACGTATGAAGTACAAAATTGTTATATTCGCTTCTGTATCATACATATGAGAAGTTGCTTTTATTATATATTGATATATGTAGATATGTAAAAATTTAAGAAAAGTATGGTGAAGTGTCGACTCAACCAGAGAATTTTTCTTGTGAAAGAGAAAGCTGAATCCATGTGGGATTTTCCAGTAACAGAACTTCCAGTTTGCCATTGCTTATTATTTTGCAGTAAATACATCTATTTTCAGCTGAGTTAGAAGTTAATGAAAGAAACTGAGGGTCAGTAAAAGACTTTCTGTTGATTTCAATGAGCAGTTTCTTGAAGTCTTCCCTAATTTTGTGTTGTGAAGGGCCAGACTTTGCAGGAAAGTTTCTGCTGCAACATCTCCTACAAAACACTGCTGTTCCGTATTCTGGTAGACTTCTGCAGGTGGTCTTATTTGCGGATGGAGATACAGGATATGGCCTGCCTTGAGTGTAGTAACTTCAGTAAAATATTTACATTGCAGACCACATCTTTTTTGGTTTCTTACCACCTTTGGAAACTGATCCTGATAGCTGAATAAGAGTACTGTAAATCATCAGTCACTTTCATCATATTTTCATTTAAATGCTTATTGGAAATGTTGAATGTTCAACATCAAAACCTTGTCATTTATACTACAAGTGGTGGTTCCTGGGTTATTTTGCTGAAGGTTTCTACCTTCTGTCATCACTGCAGAGCAGATTATGTATAATGCCTATAAGTTGGGCTTTATCTAGTTACTTTACTGTTAATATCAATAATAATGAATGTATACAAATTTTTTCTTCACTTCTTGAAGTAGTGAATTAGGTCAGAATGTGAATCCTGTGCTCACTTTCACAGCCGCTTGCTGCTTGTCACAGTATTTTCACAGTATCTTCCCACCTGCCATTTGAGACTCTTTGGGTCAGTTCCTTTATGCTGGTCATACGCCGGGGAAGAGCATCCTATAAATGCTCTTGAGGCAGTGATGGAGCTGATTAAACAACAATTAAAAACCTAATCAAAGAGCTTGGAAAAGATTTTAAATAGTCACATTAAATATACAGCCATCTACATAAAGGGGAGCAAGCATGGAGGAAATGGGAATTTTCTCATCTCCTACATAGTTTTCAAAAGGCTCATAGTCCAACGTAAGCCTGGTGAATTGGAATCGGCAGGTACACTTTTCTCACTCTTTGAGAAGATGTTCGTTGTGAAGTTGCCTGAAATTCAAAGCCATGGTGATAGAATAATGCTGTAACGGAAGATCAAACTCATTCTTTCTGCTACATTAGTCTAATTTTTGTAATGCCCTCCCATGAGCATATAAGATCCTTGATGCATGCAGCAACGCTGGCATAAGTTATTGGCTCTCTGCCCCAATTTGTTTGCTCATCCTGGGTAGTCATAAAATGTGTTTGTTTCAGACTAAAGTCTCTGCTTTCCAATTAGATAACAGCAAACTATTTCCTGTTTGCTTGTTTTTTCTATAAGAAAACTTGAGGGAAGAAGCTAAATTATTTGGACTTTTAACATTATCTTTTCAAGAATTAAGGTTTAGGATCCATTGCAAATTCCTCGCTGTCTACATCATCACGCAATTGTAGATCGCTTGTTTGTGATAGCAAACCAGTTAGTAAAAGACTTGGAGCATAAGCTTTGTGATAGATATTTCCGAAACTATGGTGATCAGTATTTACTGTTAAGTCTGGCAATGTGTTATAAATTAATGATGACTCAATTTTTCCCTTTAAATTCATTCATCAGACTGTCCAAATTAGATTATACTGACTCCAGGCTTTTGCTTTAACAGACTGTGCAAACCCCTGTGGAAAAATGCCATGAAATTTAATAGCAACGAGAATAGTAGGATTCTACAGGAATTTTAATAAAGTCCCACAGAAACTTTTAAAATTACCCCTAGAACTAAACAGTAAGTGAAACCTTAGATAGACTTTTGAAATAGCTCATAAAATTGTATAGCAGGGATATAACTTTCTAGAAAATTATGTAGGATTTTACGGGAAGAAAACTCTCAAAGCATCAAAAGACTGTCATTTTTTAATTTCCAAAAGAATGTTTCCATACAGGAATATTTGAGTCTAACCTATCATTAAGATGTCAGATCTATAATGGAAAAAACCCAGGTAGAATACAGCGTCTTTTAGTCTGCGTCAGTTATTTTTACATTCCAAGCATTGCCATCTCGTTTAAAATGGGTGCCACACCTTGTGGCCAGCTTCAAGCCTCGAACTAACTTCTGCCTTCAGCCGAGCCCACACGAAAAAATTTTGATGCTTATCACTTCTGTTTGAGATGTTTCTCTGTGTGCAGGAAGATTCCATTACCCAGCCCATCCTTCACATACGATTGGGACAATTAATTTAGTAATTGTTCCAGGAATAAGAAGGTTTCAATAGGAAGGGAAAGAAGGAGCCGCACTGTGAGCAAGTTACTTACCTAGAAAGGGTCAGCTCCAAAGAAAGATGGAAAAACATTTTTCCCTTCCTTTGCAGGGCAGCTGCACCAGCGCAATGGTGTTTCATCCTGATGACAGAGTTCCACTCCACAGCTGAAATCTAGACCGATAAAGAATGTCTTCTCTCCAGCTGAGCACACATTGCGCATTGTGATACGAGAAGCACCGAAGACATGAATAAGAAAGCAAAACAAAAAGCTTCCTCTTGCCTGGTGGAGCTGGGATGAATCCCGCAGCCGGGTGTGGAAAACTGCCTCTGACCTTGCACCCGAGCACAATTTCTGATGAACCGAGCAGCTCTGTGAAGTTGTTTCTGTAAGTGAATTACAGAGTTTGATCATCCAAAGCACTTTCAAAATGTAAAGAGGCATTTTGAACTTGACTTCTAAAATCTTGCTTTCAGTGTTTGATGGGAATGATTGTTAATATGGTTTTGGCGTTTGACTTAAGGTGACTTTTTGGCATTACAGGAATCATAAATGTGCAGATTTTTTTTTAGCTTCATGTCCTGAGTTTTGTATACAAACATTGCTCATAGGAGATCATAGAATCATAGAATCACAGAATCATAGGGTTGGAAGGGACCTCTGGAGATCATCTAGTCCAACCCCCCTGCCAGAGCAGGGTCACCTTAGAGCAGGTGGCACAGGAACGTGTCCAGGCGGGTTTGGAATGTCTCCAGAGATGGAGACTCCACCACCTCTCTGGGCAGCCTGTGCCAGTGCTCTGCCACCCTCAAAGTAAAGAAGTTCCTTCTCGTGTTTAGGTGGAACTTCCTACACTCAAGTTTGTACCCATTACCTCTTGTCCTGTCACTGGGCACCATTGAAAAGAGCCTGGCCCCATCCTCCTGACACCCCCCCTTTAAGTATTTGTAAGCATTAATAAGGGCACCCCTCAGCTGTCTCTTTTCCAGACTAAACAGACCCAATTCCCTCAGTCTTTCCTCCTAAGAGAGGTGTTCCAGTCCCCTAATCATCTTAGTAGCCCTAACTTTGCCATCATGTTTTTAGCTTGCAAGATGATCAGGCTGTGTTCTAGAATGTGAATTTTATTTCCCATTTCGTTCCATATCCCTACTTTGAACTGTGTTTGAACAACTGTTCCCGAACTCCTTTTTGTATAACCCTAATCACCTTTTCCTTTCCCTTGGCATGATTTTTGGATTTTTCCACTCTTGCTCTGAATGATTTGAATTCTAAGGAGGTGTTAGTGCATTTTAATTTGCCTGTGTTCTTTTTATATCGGAGGACTTCAATAGGACTGTGGTTTTTTGCTTTTTAAATAACAGCTACTTCTATTGTTAATGTTCAGAGAAGATGGTTTGACCTATAAGCTTGACTTTTGTGATCGTTTCTGGAAACTTGTGAGCCATCTGCTAGGTATTTTAAAGAAAAATAGATGTCCGTAAACTCAGGGAGGCATCACTGATGTGTGCAAATCTGTTCCTTAACTTTTCTACCTTAAAGAACAAATGATTCAATATTCTGTATTTCCTAAACGAGAAGCTATACCTGCACTTAAAATTTAACTTAAAGCAAATGCAGCAAAAATTAATGAGGTTCCTTATGAAAACAGAAGGCGTTTTGATAAAATCGCTGTGTTGCCAACTGGAATGTGATTGAGTTACTTTAAGAAAGGTCAGCCTTTGGTACAGTTGGTTTAAAGGGTAGCTCTTAGTTTGCAGTCTCTGGTAGCAATAAAAGCTATTCTCATCTGCTTTGCCTAATGCTTTTATGCTTTGGAGAACGTTACACCGTAACCACGGTTTATGCAGTAATTGCCTTGCTTGGGATACTCCCGGTATATGAAGCACATCGCTCACAAATAAGGGTTTTCACATGCCGAGAGGAAATTGGCAAATAGTTTGAATACATAATAGGAACTATACTAAGGTTTCCATTAACTACTCCAGTAGAAAAATGTTGCAGCGGTCAAATATTTTGCTATTAAAGAGCTGGCTAACAACAAGGAATGTGATTCTGCTAGATATGACATCTATTTATAACCGATAAAAAAATGAGATGCCTGCTCAAAACCAAGCGTCGGGTATGGCATTTGCCAAAAATACTGGGTTTGGTTTAATTTTCCCCATCTAAGTCAATGGTAGAATACACAGTCACCTCACTGTTAGCAGAATGCATCCAAAGACGGAATTCCTTGAAAAACAGTTACCAAGACAAAATGTTAACGCCCCCAAAATATGCAGCCGGTCTAAAATTACTTTTAACATTAGACTAAATCTGTGAGGAAAATTATTCAGCTTAAGAAAATTCATATCTTAAGTAAATAATCTATTAATTATAGAAGGTGAAAATAAATGTAAATTATGGAAAATATCGCTAACAAGTTAGCGTAAGTAAAGCACTCAAGAGAGAAGTGGTGAAATAGTCAAGTCATCACACATCCTGAGAATAATATTATTGGCATTTCTAAAAACTCGGTAGAAATTAATATTTAATTATGCATGACCTGCTCTTTTATCTTGACTCTGCTGCAGTCCTGCTGCTTGGAACTAGAAAAGCAACTTCAGTGGAGGAAGTAAAGTAGGCTCTTTCATACTTATTCTCCAGCAAAGCCCAAAGCCTTCATATAAATGGCAGCAGCATTTATAAAACATGTAAAAATGAGTCTCCTTGTTAGCTGATATCTGGCACAATTCTTGGAATGGATTCTGACATTCTGGTCTGTATGTTCCGTTATACAAAGGGCGCAGGGTTTGGCCACAGCTGAGAAATCCTTTCCTGTAGGAGGACTCCCTGCTGGGGCTTCAAAGCTGGACCTCAGCCCAGGAGCTCTGTCCTCACTAATGTCTGCTCTGTCTTCTGCACCAAGTAGAGCTCTCATGAAGGAGAGGATCTGTTTCTGTCTAATAGTTTCCTTGCTGTGTTTCTAGGTCTCCAATACAAACACAAATCTACAAAAAGGGAAAAGCAGGGTTCAGAACAGTGTTTCTCCTCTGCCCTTATTTCTTTGTCAGGTTGTATTAAATACCTTATCCAGAATTCTAATGCCAAGGTTAAAATAATTTCTTCTTGAACTAGTTTGCTGTGATAAAGTAGAATTGTTCAGGAGACAGATTGCTCTGAGAGCGGAAGATTATTAAGTGCAATTCACTTTGTTACACTGAGCAATATGCATTGCTAAGTTGAGCTTTTCTCATTGCTGGGTGGTCATTCTTCTAGTCGCATGGTGAAGTGAGGGGATTGGAACCAAATTCTCTGCTTGGATCTGATCATCATAACAATTCACAACATCTGAGCTCCTAATTATGATTTATTAAGAACTTGGCATGAAGCCCAGATCTGTTAAGGAACCAAGATTCAGTGTCCCCACTGGAATCGTGACAATTCACATGTCAGACCATGTAGCAGTTGTGGATCCCGGGGTGTCAGCCCGTCGGGTGATGTGACAGCAACGCTTAATCCCATCGTGACCAACCCTGTCTGTGCCAGGTGGCATGGCAGGGCAGGTCCAACCACGGCCTGCTGCTGGGACGTGTGGCATCCTGCCTGGGTGTACTGCCATGGCCACCCTCCACCAGTCACCAAATGTGACTGATAACTAAAAAAGGATCCAGCCATTAGCGTTTTCTTAATTGTGGATGGAAACGTTTGTATAAATGTCTTACTTCACATAAATTGCTCTGCTTTGGGTACAGATCTGTGGAGCCAGTGGGCTTTGTTGGATGATTCAGTGGACGGGGAAGTTGCTGTCATTTTCCATGGAGCTTTTGCGTGAGTAAGTAGTGGAAAACTTTTCCATGGGATGAAAAAGTGGAAAACATATCCGTGGGATCTGGAGCAAATCATTGCAGAAGTAGCACTTCCATCCTATTTTTTCCTTGGTGGAATTATGGAATTCTGGAGCAGGAAAGGGGCAGTGACAGTGACCTGAAAGTGTACGTAGTAGTGAGATTGCAACAAGGAAGCATGAAGCAAAGCCACAAAGGCGAAATTTATATTCAGTGCATGAAAATTGATGTCTAAAAATATTGTAACAAGACTAGTTTCTGCTGTTTGTACTAGCGATGGAGATATTTGTCTAAATATTTTATTTTAGCAGCTTTTTGGATAAATGAGAGAAATTGTATTGCATTATCTGGTGATAATATTGATGTGCAGTCAACTTGTCATTCTTCTTCCCAGTAAGCTGAAGCAACATGGTATTTTTTGGAGAATTTTTTGGATTGCAGTTAGTTGTAAACAGCAAGGCAGGATGGTTTTCAAAATATTCCTCAGTAAGTTACCTAGCAGCTCACAGAACTAAAGAGTCATTGTCTCCATTAGTTATTAAATACTCAGTTACAGTATTTAAAAAAGCAGATAAAAACTCCTTCCTTCACTGGTATAATGCTGTTCACTTAAGTTCTCTGGAACGTGTTTTGTGGACAGCACCATTAATGTGAATCTTCCAACCTGCATTAAGATACCAGTTTCTCCAGTTAAACATGCTTTAAAATTTCTGACTGCACTATTAACACATATTTGTAGAGGGAAAGACACAAAGCTTACCTTAATATCCTTTATTAGAAAGAGATGTCAGAGTTCATTTAGGCCCAGTGTGGACAGAATGAGAGGACTCCATCTGAAGGAGTGACTCCTTTGGAGTCAGTCTTGTCATTTGTACCAGTAGAAGATGGATCCTTTTGCATGGCTATTTGCTGTTGTAAATATTAACCTACAAGAATTTGGCAGCACAATGAGACCATTCAGATGACTGATGCAGGACTGGTGCCCTGCACGGAACATATGCAGAATCATCCTGTATTTGAGGTATCTCATGGCTTTTACCATCATTTAACTTCATCAGCCTTTTAAATAATGAAATCATTTTACTTGCCAGAAACTATCTGTATGGACAAAGCTTGCGAACCTGTCTAAATGCCTGCCTTCTTTTATGGTTGTGTATTGCTTCTTCTGGAAGACTGCCTATTCAAAGGCTGCACCCTTCAGCTTTACCAACCTATGGAATAACTTCGGTATAATCATGTACTGAGTATCTAGAAGCTGAGGAAAAATCAGATTAAATGTTAGAGGTATTTTCTTTTCCTACCACAGGGCCAGTTCTGCCCTTTATGTGAAATGCAGGTGACCTCTATGCAGCTGCAGAGGAATTTGACCTTCGAACAGTATTTTCTCAGCAATGACTAGGCACCTTCTTTTGTTTTTAATAGAGTCATATAAAATGATCACCTTAATTAAAAGGCAAACTGTAATCACTTGGCCTTCTGCTTAAATTTCAGGATCCTCTTGTTCCTTGGTTTGTTGAATGAAGATACTGTGTTTTCTTTGATACTGCGATATACTCCGTTCAGTAACCCTTCCCGTTCCTTCAGACTGGAATTATTCATCACGGTCGGAAGTAGGGCTCACTCATCACTAAGCATGGATTTTATAAATTCTTTACACTTCCTTCTTCTAGATGTGGTTGCATACTTCTTTCTTAAGGAAGAATCCGCTTCAAATTCCGTCAGTAGAAACTGTTTCAGTTGTAATCTGTAACTGACAGCTATACAAAAAGCAACATTTAACATGATTGTAAAAGTCACAGGGTTGAAATGCCATTAAGTCAGGAACAAATAGTCTTGGGAAAGATCAGTGGTGATGCCTACAAAAAAGATACCAAAACTACCCAGTAATTTTGCTATCAATAGTTACCAGCCTTTTTGTAGAAAATTCATTTAACCAGACCTTTCTCTCTGTTGCCCTTGTGAGATTAAAACATGGTAAATGAACTGAAGCGAAAAGTTTAGCTAACAGGAGTAGACTCAATTTTTGAAGCTTAGCAAATAAAAACTAGAAGATGAATTGTATTGACACTACTAACAATGACATTTTGGGCATTGGCTGCTAAAGAAGCTACAATTTAATGTTTCAATTTCTACGAAAGAAACTTAATTAGTTTCCTGCATTCTTAAATACAGGATCCTGTATTAATTTTCAGAGCCATCCTCCTCTTTTACCAAATGCTGTCCTCCTCCTACACAATTTAGTTGTTTCACAATTGTATTGCACAGCAGACAGGTTTCCTGTAAATTGACAAATAATGCAGGTCTTTGGTGTAATTTAGAGAGCAGTCTTGAAGCCTGAACTTTTAGCCCCTGCGAAGATTTGACTTTTTGTGGATGAAAATTGTTTGTGTATTTTTCCCTAATTTGGCAGTGAGATGATCAAGTAAAGTAAATGGTGTTAAACAACAAGCAACCTTAGAAATAGTTTATTTCAGGTGTTTAATTGTGTAAATTAATTTAATTCTTTAAACGTATTTTTTGCGGAAAGTCTGCATTTGGGACTTTGACTGGGTAAAATAATGGTAATAATGCAGAATGATCATACAGTTCCCATACTTCTTTTCCTTTTTTTTTTT
>VYZM01020754.1:1576428-1722929 GCA_013398915.1 Dromas ardeola | reverse complement strand
TTTTTTTTTTTTTTTTGAGTAGGGGTGTATCAGGAATGTCACCACTTGAATGAAGGTACCTCTTTCTCTGGCCAGGAGTGGAGTCAGGGGCTCGGCCAGGTGGAGAGCCCGCAGCATGGTAGACTTTCCCCCTTGTCACCGCACTGACTCAGCCGCGGGCTGCGGCGCTGGAGGAAACGGGCAGAGCCAGCGTCGTGACCCAGCCTGCTATAATTAGATCCTGATGTAAACGACAGAGTTAAGCCGTAACTACTCAACTTTCATAAAACTGCTTTTGTCACTGCTTGATGCGTGCTGGTCTACTGAGCAAGCAGGTATCAGAGCTAATCCTAAAAACTCATTGTTATTTTTACAGTGACCTTTCTAAATAACCTGAAAGTGGTGTCATTTGGATCAAATCAGAGCTGTTGGTAGTTCATTAGACTCATGTCACTGTGCATTTGCCTCCAAAACATTTAATCAGATATCCCCAGTACTTATTTAATGCACTTAATCTAACATGAGACTGTCCTCTTTCCCATTTAAAATAAAATCGTAATATGTGTTGGCTTTGGCATGAAAAAAAGAAAGGAAATATTTAGCTATTTTGATTTTGTTTAGGGGTGGAAATGACAAGGTCTGTCTTAATCAGAATGGAAAAATCACCGTTTAGTTGTCACTTAAACTTTATCCTTTAAACTTTATATATCCCAGTGTTCCTTTTTCTGATGCGGTAGTTATTTTCAAATTACTTTTGTGGGAGTTGAAAAGCATGTAGCAAAAACATGTCTTAGTTACAGAAATAACTTAAAACTAATAGTATTCTGAAAAAAAACCAAGCTACCCTGTGCTTGAAAGCAGTTTCATAATCAAACTGAACAATTTAAAAAGTAAAAAAAAGCAAAGCAATTTGCAAAGGAAGTAATTTGTATAACTAGCAAATATTTAAATAGAACAGGACTATTTCCTGCAGTGTAGGATTCTTTGCAGAGTGTTTCGAACAGTTGAACTCACAACAGGAAGTAATTTGCTGTTGAAAATAAGATCACATGAAACTTACTGCCTATAGTGATAACAGGGAAGTACTTCACTTGGTAAACTGCTAGTTAATGTGAAGGCATCAGAGCCGTCTAATGACACTGTGCGCTTTAAATTGCTTTGGAATGTTAGAAACAGGAGTAGAGAAGACACGACAATCACATGTAACAAGCATTAAATGAACACAGGTCCCACCGGACATCAGATTACACGAAATGGCTGTTTGAAAACATCAGATTCTTTATTATAGGTGCCTGAAAGTGTGAAACCAATTAAAAAAGGATGTTTTAGATCTCTGCACTGTCACACAGAGAGAAATAATTGATGACAGTGAATGAAATTCTTTCTAAATTCCTGTGCAGGCCACGGTGTAAGTGTGGACCTGTAAGTCAACAATTAAGCATCTTGAAAACCAGTTTGCATATTTCCTCTAAAGCGACCGTGCAAAGGATGATGTTTGACAATGTCTGATTATGCACTTGGAGACGGTAAACCACGATGTGTTTCATTCTGAAGTATCACCCTTTCAGGTGGCAATGGGGCAATCTTTTCCGGAGGTTGTGGAAAAAAGTAAATTCCTAGTATTAAACAATGCAGAAGGATTAAAATTTTTCTGGAGTTGATGCGCAAAGTCATTCCTGTCAGCTCTGTCAGCCCGTGCCCAATTTACTAATGACTTTGATAAGACAGAGTATTTTTATATACCTCTTTATATTTGATTTTGTACCTGTTTTATGGGTTTTTTTTACCATGTTGTCACCCTTGGAGGACCTCTGAGACTCTGAAGACTGAAGCTGCTGCTTCACCCACCATCCTTATATTCTCAAAATACTCAAGGCAGGACCACCACTTTTCCAAAGCAACCTCTTTTCTTACGGCCTAATGCCAAAATTTAATAGGAATCGTTCAGTTGACTTTGGTAGCCCTTGCATCTAGTTTTAGAAACGTTAGATCTGTTGAGTGCATCTTCGTAAGGAATCATTCTTAGAAAATATTTACCCTTGGTCATTCCTTCTCTGGTACTGCCATGCAGCTTGGATGGCAGCTTGGCCATTCAATAGCAATATGGTCATCTGCGCTAATCTGCACTTGATTCCCAAATGTGATAGTATGGCGTATTCCTGACGCATGCATCTGTGGTAACCTACCCTTTTTAATTTATAACAAAAGAAATTTACTTCTATGCTTCAGTGTTAAATTACTAGTATGATCTGAATTTTAATTAAATCTTTGCTATATAAACATGGCATTTTAATGCTTTTACTAATAAATTAGTATTTTATTTTAAGTAAGTCACTAGAAAGATGTGATAATAATAGTTGAGATCAAATACATTTGCACTCATTCTAGGGGGAGAAGTGATCTTGTTTCCAGGTATAACACAGTGGCATGATTTTTCTGTACGATGTCCAACTATGCCCATACATATGTAAAAATAATCTGCATTTCTAAATTAGTCAAAAGTGCTTTCTCAGTGCAAGTGTTGTTGCTTAGTGTCATGTGTTTGATTTTGCCAGGAGTCACACAGTGTCTTCCTTCGTCTCACCGAGATCAGTTGGACTTTGGTAATGAAGTCGGTTGGAATTACTTGACCCTTGATTAGTTGCTCCCTGTATTTGCACAGGGTGTTATGACTGGAGGGAGATCCATCTGCTTTCTTGGGATATTGCGGTGTATATGTCCCGTATACCCGGTGCAGTGCAGGATTGCACCGCGAGGAACTACGGCTGCCCTAAAAGATGAGTGGTCCGCAATGTAAGTGGGCTGCAGGCCAGACGAGAATAGTTTGTGCAGTTTAAGAAGTTTGGCTATTTTTGTTGCTTTGCCCAGAATCACAAAGCAGCAGGCTTGGATTCCGCTACTGAAATCAGCTCACAATACGCATGATGTAATTATTTCATTCCCCAAGTTCCCGTACGGTTGGGACTCTTATTAAGGTGAGGATTACCAGTAGAGTGAAACTAGTTGAAGTTTTATTTCCCACACCACTTGTTAATTTTGCAGTTTCTACTCAAAATCATAGTTTTCCGAATACTCTCCTTGAATCACGACATGCCATGTTGACACAAGTTATTTACTTAGTAAGCATGTCATGCCTCAACATTTATGCATATTCATGGAAACACAGAAAAGATTATGGTATAAAAGTTCAGACCCAATGCAATCACATACCCACTGATAATTTACATGTGTATTACACAGCTATTTATTCAGCCTTTAAAAGGGGAAAAATCAGTTACCAAAGCAACTGCTATATTGTGTGTTACTAATGCTATTTTTAAGATAAAGAACATTGGTAAGGCACATATCTCGGTATCTCTTAGGAACAAGTACACACTTTGCAAAGGGGAAAAACACCAGAACTATTATAATCACTGAATTTGTAAAAAAACAAGTTCAGGCCTGTTTGCTAAGTATTTCCTTATAATTGAGTTTTATCACCAGTTTTACAGCATTGCAAAATATTCTCACAAGACTTTTAGGTAATATTCCGGAAAAAAACAAGGGGAAATAGTATGTGACAGCAAGGGCTAAGTGAAATAGGGTTGCGTTCAGGATAAGTCTGGTAGATCACGCAGTATTTGCAATCCAAAGTGTGCAGCCAAACGTGCAACATTTATATCATTACAGAAGAAGACTCTATATAAATACAAGCTACTGGTGATAGTTTTCTTCCTTTATTTTCTGCTCAGCCAGCAGAACACTCCCCTGTCGTTGCTCTGAGAGTTGAGAACATAATGTGCTCTGTATTCCTTTGCACAGAGCAAATGCTTGGGACAGAAGATGTTTGCATATCACTGTTATGGGCCGAACAACTATGATTCTGTGTCATAGTGGAAAATAATAGCACATGACGTAAGCTTCAGTAAATCTTTTTTGTCCTAAGTGCACTCATAACCAAGTTACAGACTTTTAAAATGCCTGTTTCCACTCTTTTTTTTTCCTGGGAGTCCAAAGGACACAGAAGAATATGGTCAGTTTAGGAAGACTTGGGTTTTATTAATCATATTTTAACTTTTTCTGTTAACTTTTTTCTGTTCATGAACAGACTGACATTTCCTTGATTCTAGTTGCCCTTCAGAACTGTTTACAAGATAATAGTTTCCAAAAAAATCCTGGTCCATAGCTCACTCTAGCCAATGCATTGTGAGTGCTTAATGTTTATCAAAGTCCTTCAGATGGGATAAGTCAAGTGATGCTATCCTGAATATTATGGTATGCTTCAAATGCTTTTTGTAAGCCTGTAGGGTTATGAATATGAATACAGCTTTCTGGCAGCAGTAGACAAAGATCTGTTTTCAGAAACCCTGGAAAACTTAATTTGAAGAATGCCTGCGACATCTCTTGTTCCCTGCAAAACCTTGCATCTTTGACCAGCCGAGATAAAACAATAGTCAAACTAGAGCTAGTGGAGCTACTCTGGTGGTCTACATGAAAATTAAGATGTTCTGAAACAAGTATTTTGCTTATGAGGGAAAAAGGAGTTATGTACAATTTGCCCAAAGTCAGTCCTGCTTCCTACTTGCAGAAAGTGCTGAGGCACCTCCTTGAAAGATCAGACCCTTCAGACTCTGTATTGCTCACTTAAATAAAGTTGCCTGTGTGGTTTTGTAGCTGAGGAGCAGGGCCCAAAATGAGCACCCAAGAAATGTTGAAGTGATGTGATGTAGAGAATGTCCCCCCTGCTCGCCTCCCAGTGAAGTTTTCTGGATTTTATTGTAAAGGAGCGTTTGCCCAGTTCTGGGTCAGATTTTCGGAGCTGTGCAGATAAGACAACTTGCAACGAAAGGAGTGCAGCTGGGTTTTCCTACAACTCATGGTGATCTTGTCTGTTAACTTAGAGAAAGAGTTTATTTATGTGATATTATTAATCTGTCCAGTAACTTCTTCAGTCATTTATGTTGCTGGCTGAGTAAGACTTCAAATTGTCTGCTGTCCTATTTGATGAATAGCAGCCATGTCTGAGTCCATTGCTAATCCAGTATTCGTCATTTCTCCGCTCAGGTGCAGTATCAGTGCCTCAGTTACTCGATTCACAGGTGATCATCTCTGGATAGGTATTTTGGGAGAAGCACAAGCCATGGATCAGCACATGCATCCTCTTTGTGGCTCAGCTCTGCAGAATACTGCAGGAGAACTTTTGTCTCTGGTATCAGGATTGACGTGAGCAGCAGGCAAGGCATCCATGTCCATGCAGAGCTCTCCATTTTCTCTATACATTGTATAAATCCTGTTGGTCTCTGATGGAAAGCAAGTATAAAACATTTAAAGATACTTCATTGCATTTAGTTTGCCTCTGCAGTAGTGGAAATGGATAATCTAATCTGTACCGGGAATCCAAGAGTGCGTCGCTTTCAACAGAGATGAAGATGGGAGAAAAGACATGAAAAAAAAAAGCATCTGTTTTAATTTGTCTTTATTCTCTAACTCTGGATACTAAGGGCTTTTCCTGGCTCCCTCTGCTGGCTATGAAGCTGGCTTAGCATTTTTTTTCCACTACATTTTTGCTGATTAAAATAGCTATGGCAGCTTTGTGTCTATCTCAGCCTCCCACCCCCGACTATTCTTCTCTACACATTCTTCTGTGCTTAAATACACAACTGTTTTTATGACTAATTCCTCTTCTCCCCTGTAAGATTACTGTGTGATTCATATTTAAAAACGCATCCATCCTTTTAAAAAGCAATCGGTTACTCCAAGTACATAAACAACAGAGCAAAAAAAATGAAAAACACGTGAAGTTCCTAAAATACTAAGCAGTAATTTCCAGTATGAACCGACTTTTTATCAACACTGAATTTAAATAATGAAAGAAAATAATAACAACAGCATAGCAACAGAAGCCCCAACGATGAAATGTTTGTATTATGCTTTATACAGTGCCTCTTTTCTAGTCACCTGAGATTTGAGATGCTGCACCTGCTTTATAGTACTTAAGCAATAGGAGTACTTTGGCCTGACATAGTATTTCCATCTCTAGAACATTTAAGTATAAACTGATTAAATCTGACAGTTCTCCTGTAGTGCAGGTAATAACTACCATCGCAGATATATCCCAGAACATCCCCAGTTCACAGAAGGAGACGCTAATCTGTTAAGATTAAGCAAAATATCAAGTCAAAGCAAAAAACAACCCTTGTTCAGATACTCACTTTTAACTGTGAATTCCACCATTTAGATCTAGTTTTCTACCGCATCTGCGATCGATCACAGTTATTAGTACCTAGCTGATCATTAGGACACCTAGAGTCATGATGTATATGCATGATTTTGGTATTTGCACGAACGAAATAACAGACATGTTTTAAAGGGCTGTTGAAAGAGCAGCTACATGGGGTGATCTTGCCTCCAGGCACTGAAAAACAGTGAGCGCCCTGGTCACTGCAGCCAGAGCTGCATTAGCCGAGGAGCACAACACAGCTGAATACACCAGCTGCCTCTCCGCTCCGTTCTTGAGTTGGGCATCAGTATCTTTCCATGAATCCAAGCCTTTCTCTTCTGAGAGTCACCACTTCCCTCCCAGAAGACGACCTCCTCTGTCTTTTCTGGGCTGGAACCCAGCTGAAGTCCTTTCTGTGGGAAACAAGCTCCTGGGTTATTATTTTTTTTTCTATGCAATTTTTAACACTCCTTAGTGACTCAGCCCGAATCCTGTGGGAATTCCTAAACCACTTTGAGGGTTTTGAAAATGTTGCCCTGTACCTGTGGGGCTCACTGCATTCCCAGAGCTAATAGGTAAATATGTTGGTGGGAGGCAGAAAATTCTATTAAGATTCTTGTATTACTCTTGCTGCTATAATATATGGATGCTGCAGGATCTTGAATGTTTCTATCCTCCCAGCTTCCTGCTGAGATTATATTATTGCTTGGGTTAAAAGCCGAGTGGCTTTGTGTATGTACACACTCCAGTCAAAGATATGATTGCTAATAATCTGCGTAGCGTGAATGGCAAAGCATTTCACATGTGGTAATGCAGAACTTCACTGAGGCCGGTAACTCAGGTTTGGTTTGAAGCGAGCTGCTGCAATCTGGGTTGAAGATTGCACTTTCTTCTTAAATTTAGGCTGTCGTTCTCCTAGGACTTTTTGGGTTGCTTTTATCCTCATTAGCGAGTGAATATACACTTCACCTTGAAAGTTCTTCTTGAAAATTTTATATCAAAAACTTTTCTGGATATAAAATTGAATTTTTTACTTAGTGAAAATTTCGAGGTTTTAATACAGTAAAATAATTGCAATCAAAATGATCAAAATAGATAAAATTAAGGAAATAACTTGCGAGTTCTCACTTTTTTGAAAAAAAGTCTACGTTTCTAGTAATCAGGGGAGAGAGAGAGAGAGGAAAGCAATTCTGACACATTCTAACTAACTTGTCTTTGAAGAATACTTAATATTCTGAGCCATAAGTTCTCATGGTATTATCAGCCATGTAAACTGAAACGTGCAGTTTTGGACAAGTCATAAAATCTGAGATCCCAGCCTGATCCTGGAGCCCTTGTTTAGAGAGCTGGGGTGGAGCTGGCCAAATTCACCCAAAAGAGTTTTGCAAAAATGTGTGGGGATGTTGAGCCCTTTACAGGTTCTGCTTTCTGAAAGAAAACTTTATTTCTAGATTTTCAGCCAAGGGGACAGTGCCATCAGACCTTAATAAGCACTATCCTTACTAATTGTAAGGATACAATTGGTATCTGGGACAAGTATAGGGATGCTGCCCAGTTAGGTAGGGATGGGGTGAGGAAGGCCGAGGCGCAACTGGAGCAAGGAATGGAAAGAATAGTAAGAAGGGCTTCTGGAGGTATGTCAGCTAGAAAAGGTCAAAGAAAGCACACCCTGCCTGCTGAGCACAACTGGCAAACTGGTGACAGTGGATGAGGAGAAGGCTGAAGTACTCACCTTTTTTGCCTCAGTCCTAACTGGCAGCCTCTCTTCCCACACCTCTCGAGTGGATGGACTGCAAGATGGAGACTGAAGGAGCAAAGTGTAGAATAAATATCCCAAATTCACTGCTGCTTGCACACAAGGAATGATTTTAACACATCATTTAGAATTTTATAACAATCCATATATATCATGCCATAAATCAGTTTTAAAATATCAAAACCAAAGTTAAATCAGTAAAGTTATGTAGAAGAGTTGTTAGTGCTGTACAAATACTCATCATTTCATAAGATGTCCACCACCCCACCTGGTTGCCTTTGCCTGTTTATTTCAGGCATTTGCTGCAATGGCTTTTGCTGGAGGAGCTCCTGTGTTTCCAGAGCCTCGGGTAATAGGATCCTGTCTACTTAAGTAATGAAAAGCTGCAACTTGATGACAATTTACATATAGGCCATTCACATCAGTCTGGTTAGATAAAACATCATAAATGGTGTGACCTCCGTACAATTTCTTTCCTGCAGAGGTGAATAAATGAAGGCTGTTGCTCTTTTGGAGAGTGTTTCTAATGCGTCTTTCCCCTGACTGTGCTTACAGACTTTCAAACCCTTATCATTCCATTTTCTGTTAAAACCGATGTAAGGAGCACAGCCTGTCATTTGGTTGAAGATTTGTGTCTAATTCCTTGCGTTTTTTGAACTGCTTATCATATTAAGAGCACTTCTGATGGAAACAGGATGGCTGATAGAGATCAAGGGTGAGAACAGGCCATCTCGTAGTAAAGTGACTTTGTCTATATGCATGTGTGTGATTTTACCTTGTAATTAATTTTCGTTCAGAAGAGGAATCTTTTAAATATTAAAGTACAGTTCCTCCAGCCGCTGGGCTTTTTTTGCTCTTCATGGGTTTTGTGTGTGATAGAGCTGTCTTTTCACCAAGGCTTCCCATGTGACAGATGATATCTATGTATTGCCCTGCTGTTTAATGCGAAGCAAATGGGATAGCTTATCTAATGTGACAGGTACCGTCGTCTGTTGTCAAAGCTGTGACAGTACCGACCAGGATTATCTGGATGAGCGGTCATCGTCATGTTGCAGCATGGAAGGTGTGGACCTCATGGATAAACTGCAGCGGTACAATGAGATACACGGCCACTGATGTGGAAAAGATGAGGCAGACTAGATGCTGATGCGATATATAAAGACATCAGATGCTGACGAGTGAAATTAGGATAAAGGTTTTGGGGGTGTAGGTAAGTGTAGTGGAGGATGTAAGAAATACATACTTCTTGGAAAATCTGGTAGACATTATTTGCAATAAAATAGGATGTAAGTTCATTTTTATGCAGTTAAGCAGATGTCTGTACAAACTGCTATTCAGCATTATTTGTGAATCAGTGGAGGATTCTCCCAGTGCTAAGACTAGGAAGGTGTAGAGGCAAGTGACTGAGCAGCCAACAGTATGAGATATTTTACTAAATATAACTGTGAGCAAATGAACCAAGCATGTGAATAGTTTAAAAGTTGGTTTATTACGTGGCTATATTGAGTGCAGCACTGTCCAACTTGAAATGAGAGTGGCATTACAGTAGCTTTGATAGAACATAAAATTTTGCCGTTCCAGCTGTGATTTTCAAAGGGGCCTACAAGTGCCACATTTCTGGACATTCATTAGGGAATCAGCTATCTCTGGAAAGGCAGAGCCTACTACAAAGAATGAGTAAATAGTATCAGAATTTTAAAAATGTCCATATGATGAACCTCAAAGTGTAATTTGTAAAAAATGTCTATGTGGGTGCAAGCTGATGAAATTTTTAATACCTATGGTGAACGAGCTTTTTAATCACAGAAAAGGCAACTGATGGTTGTTTAAAAAGACAAGAATGACTTGCCTTCAGGAAGAGGGTCAGAGAGAAACAGAAAATCATCTCTGATCTATGTTTCAACAATAGAAATCAGCAGAAAGAAGGAGCTGAACATGCTGATAGCTCACTGCTGCACAGCAGAATACGCTCAAGAGCATATGAGTATGACAACCCACCAGGCTGCAAAGTTTTATCAGGTGTTTCACAGTGTTTTCTTAAATCCTCATCTTCCGAAGTCATACAGATATACAACAAACAAAGCTTTCATCTACAGGAAAGTTAGCTGAGTTCTTCTGTAGAAAAATTTCTAGTGCTCAACCCATCAGATGTCTGTCATGACCAAGTCAGTCCAATGACCCCGACAGCCTGTCTCATACTTTTTCCAGTGGGTGGGATTGGCAGCACTGCTGTAATGGTGTGGTTGGAAGAGTACTTTTTAGTTTCTTTCCCAAGAGCATCACTAAATAACAATGTAGAGACTTTCCTGGTTTGTAAAAATGAAAACTGCAAGCGGGGGGTTCAGAGAAATAGTACTTCTGCCTACCTTTACCGGCCTGATAAGAATTTACCTACATCACATGCCACTCAGCTTTTCTTGGGAAATGAAGCCCTAAAAATTAGCCCCAGTGGCTCCATCCTAGTGCTTCTCTCCCAGTCTGAATCATCGAGTCTTGTCTTTAGTAGCTGCTATTTCAGTGTAGGCAAGGTCCGGGGCAGTAGGAGACTGCGGGTTGCAGTCAGTGCCAGCTTGCTGTTCTGCTACTGAGCTAACTTTCCAATAAAAACAATGTCATCATTAAATACAACTTCCTTATACCATAGTGGCTAGAACAATGTCAACGCGCTGTGATTATATACAGGAGCATTTGTGGGGTCTGGAAAGAGAGATGAGATGTCTCTTTACTATATTTGGCACTGATTCTTGGTATTTCTTCCATTTGAAGACCCTCTGTGCCATTTTCTGATGACAAAACTGATCCCTGAGGGCCCAATTGATATTAATGAGATGTAAATGACAGCTGAGGTGACAGATGACAGTGTCATCAACCAAAGAAATAAAGAGCAGTGTCATGAATAAGCACAAAACATTCACAGGACAGAAACGAATGGTATATAATGTTGTTGAACAGGTTATTTTGTTTTTTTAAAGGTAATGCATTGGAAAAAAAGATAATCAGAGCATGAAATATTAGCATGAAATGGCTCTGACTATTGTAGGTCTTCGCAAACATTTTTTCAGGGTATATATTGTAGGGGATTGAGGAAGACAAAGATGATTCATTTATTTATTTAAGAGTGACAGTGAAAGAAGACATGCATGGCAATGGAAAGCAGGTATTATGCACTTGCTGTTTATGAAAGAAAGGTTTGATGTTTTCATGGGTCACCACATGAATAAAGGAAGAGAAGGAAAGATGATATTTAGCAAAGGTCATGAAAGCTTTAATCTGGAAGCCTATGACATATGTCTTGGTATGTTAAATAAGCTTGAAGCCGGGTAGAATATGAGATTTTCACCAGGATTTTTTTCTTGGTGCTTATGGACTGATACAGACCTGTCCAGCCACTGACAATCCATCTAATTTTTTAATCACTAAAACGTGTAAAAGCTGCTGTACAATTTACTAGCGCCTGTAGGAGCCCAGACTTGAAGAATGGGCTGAGCTTATGAGGATTGGCACATGGATAATTCATTTCCCCCCTCATTCTGGCCCAGATTTTCCACACATTTTGTCACAGTGGTTTTTGGTATTTTTTGCGGCTGATACCCCTTTGGGTTTCTACGGATTACTGGCTTCAACTCTGCCTGGCCGGAGTTGCTGTTAACCCTCCCTCCTCCCCTCGCCGTGGTACTGTTGTCTGCAGCGAGTGTTATTTTGGAAGCACAGCTGCAAAAAGCTAACAGAAATATAACTTGGCCCCATGCTTTATTGAATATGTGCTGTTCTGCATGACTGTGGCATGAGAATCACTTCCCGAGAGTGATGCGGAGTACGGCTCACCAGCTCAGTGTAACCTCTGCAAGAACAACTCCATGGCTTCGGCGTGAAAGCGCGCTGATGTCTGAGCTGTGTAGAGCATACATAGGTGGTGGTTGCTCATATGTGACTGTTTGCATCCTCGTAACCTGCCCTAACTACAGCTGCCACCAATGATGCCAATGTGTGATGGGACCGTGATTCGTCTGAGGTAGGTTCCCAGTGGCTGTAATGGGATTCCTGCTCCCCTTCTATTAGCTGGGAGACTATGCAGTAGTTGAAACTGGAGAGCAAAAAAAAATTAATAAAAATAAAGACACACAAAAAAGGAATTCCTTTTTCTTTTCTCTGTCCTCGTCTCCTCTTGTTCAGATAAATCACTTGGTGATTGCTGTCCTTTTTTCTCTCATCTTGACTTTGGAGGAGGGCACTTCCCGTGAGCTATCCAGTAACTTACTGCTCTTGTTTGTACATGAAAAAATAGTAAACCATTACTATTAACAGAGGTGGTATCAAGCTTATCGTATGTTCTTGTATCAGTTGTACAATGTGTGGAAATATCATTATGTTCTGCACACATTCTATTAATTATTTTCTTAATTAGTAATGACTGTCTTCAGTGCCTCATTGATGCTTTTGTAATAGCTCCTTGGTTTTAGGTGCTTAGCATCCTTTATTAAATTCCTCCTCAGGTGAAACTTCTTCTGAATGGTATAAACTAAAATGTGAATTGTTTGGGAAGTACTAAACAACATCTGGTTAATATATATTTTTTTGTAGTGTATGATACACAGTAATTTTCTGTTGCAAAAATAACTTACAAAGTTGGGAATGGTGAAAAATCGATTGGCTTGCTATCATCTAAGTTTATGACGCGGTAGGATTTATTAAGGCCTAGTGAAGTCTGGACACCATTTGTGGCTCAATAGAATGAGAAAAATCCCTGTTACTGGATTTAGCCGAGGAGCTGCAGTTCTGTTATTTCTCCAAGAATGCTATCAGCTGGATCCCCCTCCGCTTCAGTCAGCTGGCTCGAATCAGCTGGATCAACGGCTTTTGGTGTAAGTAGGAGTTAGAGTGGGTTGGAGTTGCAGAAATTGCTACATGTGGATGACAGTGGCGGATCGCATTTTAATTCGCTTTGTATTTTTTTCTTCTGAAAACTAAGCAAAAAGATTAAAAAATAATATGCCATTAAAATTATAATTCCAGTATTTTAGTTTCAGGAAAAAATGCAAGCCGTATCTCATTAATTCTTGGTCTGATGCTTGTCAGGATTCATTGTTCTTATTTGAAATTTAAACTGTATTACTTGCACTCGTAGGTCACACCAAATGTCTATCTGATTGGAAGACTGAAAACTTTTAGAGGCTTGTTTCTGATGTGAATACTTAAATTAAAAATTCATAGTTCGCTTTCCTCAGATACTGTGCAACATTCCTTTAAAATTCAGTGTTCCAGTGAGCAATCTTCATTTGATACAATATTCATGGAAAGTAATCACGGAAGGTTGCAAGGCAGTCAGAGCAGATTTGTTTGAAAGTTCAGTGGCATTTGTTTGGGAGCCTTTGCCGAGCGCTCGTTCCTCGCTCAGCGATGCACTGCGGTAAATTCCCCCGTTCTGCCATTCTTTGGCATGTTAAGTTACTCTTAGGCTGCTTATTCTGGTGTTAACATGTGTTACTCAGCATCCTGAAAATCAGTCCTTTAAAACTTGGTAGCTGAACTACTTTGGCGTTTCTTATAGTGTGTGTAATAAAACCTGTTTGCTTTGATTTGATAGCACCATGTTTCACTGGGTAATCTTGTTCCCGATTCACTCCGTGCATCTGTCGCGCTGTGTGGATAGCAAAATGACTTGATTTATTGTCATGGGTTGGATTAATTCAGTGGGCTTTGGTGTTAGTAATCAATTCAGGTGCAACTATTTATCTAACTTGTATTCTCTGGAAATCTTTTTTGGCACAAGTGGAAAGAGAAGAATACAACAAAATACTCCGCTTGTTCAAAACATCCGTTGATCTTATGATTTGACAAAATTAGTTTTGAGAGAGTTTTTTTGCAAGCCTACAGAATGAAATTGGCAACTCATCCTCAGTTCCCTTAGGGTGATATCGTCAGTGATTTATGTAAAAGTCTGTGTAGCTGAATATGTGGGGAGATTATTTTTGACATTCCTGGCTTGGAGAAATGATGCATTTTGAATGGCTGGATACACTAGTTCTCAGGTGGCACTGATTTTTCCCATGTAAAAAATGGCGTTAGTTAATACATGTTTTCACGTTTAATTATTTTAATTGTATTTCAATTTAGTTTTCTAATCAGAAGTATCATTTTCTTGCTACTTGAATTTAAGTGATTGTGAGGTGTTTCAATCACAGGTGTTTAAAGAACTGAGTAAAGTTGAAATAAATGAATAAAAATGAAAGATTTATTCTGTTTTCCCTTCTTGTTCTGTAGGAACTCACCTGCCTCAAGTGCTGGAGTCGCAGAGAGATTCGGTTGGGAGAACCTGGCAGGACGTTCAGGTACGGAGCTGATAAGTATCTAGAAATCATAGTGTGGTTGCCTAAAACTTCCCAAACCAAGGCTGAACTCAAGGGCGTTTTTATCTCTAGATATGCTTTCCTCTCTAAAACTATGAATAGACTTATTTATTTGAAGCCAATATTTACCCATATTCTAGTTCTATTTTTTTTAAATTTATTTTACCAGTTGTTCCTCTTCTATGTCCTTCTGAAATAAGTAGCATGGGACTCGCACCTTAGCCATCGCAGGCATTTCAAAGCACTCAGTGTTTTCATTGATACCACTGCATGTGGAACACACAGGCATCTAGAAACTCTTATCACTCTGCCTGTTCTTTTTTGAATTTGTCCTGGAGCTTTTTTCCCTGGCTTGCTAGCTAAATCAGCCCCATCCCCGATTCCTCAGAGGCTACTGTGCCCTAATCGGGTTGGTTTCTTGATCCCGTTCGCTTAGTGGAATTTCCAATAATGTAATTTAATTTAGTGTCCAGTGCCATGGTCCTTTCCCTCCGATACTCTCATTTAATTTCCTTCTCACTGCTGTGTCATGAACGGGGTCTCACAGCTGAGGAACAGCCGACTCCGTTTCCTGTCCTCCGTGTGCATTCAAGATAGCTCTTTGGTTTTCTTTGACACCCACCAACTACTCCCACTCCTTCACTGTGGTTCCCTCATCATGGAAATGTCTGTTCGGATTGAATACGCAAATGTGCTCCAGGAGCTCTGCTCTCACGGAGGAAAATAGCTGTAGCGGGGCCATGAATAAAACAGGCTCGGAGCCGAATGGAGTCGCTGCTTTTAGGAAAAAGCAGCATTGCAGAGCAGTGCAATTTGGATGAGGTATAAATGAGTCATTTGAAGGCATTCCTGTTTTTTTTCTGTGAACCAACTGTGTTTCTGAGCTGAGAGAATAAATGTGACATAAACCTGGAAAGGAGACTCCAGATCATTGTGGCTTTGCATGGTTTCGTTAGCGTGGCAGACTGCTTATGATACGGTTGCTTGACAGTTAGAAATAAGGTTTTGGTTTGCCTACACACTTGAAACCGAACCAAGTGACTTTCCTGTTTTCTTAACACATGATCAGCAAACATAACTCCTGTTACACTACATACGTCATTCCCATAATATTGTCAGTTTTGCCCTGACATAATGTGTAAAGACATAGAGGATCATTTCTTCGGTAGATGTAAGCTGGTGAGGATGAGAGGTATGCCGACAGCCAGGCACTGGCGTACCACATTTCTCCTCCACACCCTTCAAACAGAAGAAGCCGCCCTTGTACGAGTCGTGTGGATGGGTAGTTTTTAGGTAGGATAGAATACCAGAGGAGATGCTGTTCTCCATCTTGGAACAGAGAAAGCATTTATGGAGGCAACAGACAGACCTCAAGGAAATGCTTCAGATGGACTTGCATTTCCTATTATTGGGGGGAAAAAAAAGTCATTATGTTTCTTGCTCTTTCACTTCAGCTGGGATAGTTTTAGCTTTCCAGTATCAACTGCACTGACCACATAGTAATGGATCAGCATTATTGTACCTGTCGGAGGAATGCGGGATACAAGCAGCATTTGCTAGATGGACTATAACAGTTTATACAGATAATAAAATAAGAACAGTTACCAGAGTCTCCAGCCATTAATGTGCTAGGCACTGCGCAAATGACCAAGGTGAAGTAAAACGCGCCGTTTCACCCAACATGCCAGGGACAGAACCGAAAAGAGAAAGCAGGCTTTTCAGCTCGTGTCTCCCTTGGACTGTGCTGTCTGTGCTCATAAACAGTGGCTGCAGAACATCTGAAAAATAAGTCTTTCCCATGCTTACATCTTTAGCACTGTTTGCAAAATAAGTATTTTTGAGATGCTAGTGGACATACACATTCTTACTCTTAAAAAGACACAGTTAAGGCTCATTTTGTTGGTAGATTATCCAAGGGGCTTATTTCCCTGTGAGTATCCTGGTTAGCAGTGAGGGTGCAGCAATGCCTTTGAGCTGTGTCGGGCTGGGTGTACGTGCTGGCTGGACAGCGTGGTCGGGATTTGCTGGCTCTTTGTGAGTGTATATAAAAGTCCGAAACCACTTATCATGATTTGTTTGTTTATGCAGTGTCTAGAGTAAATAAATCTATTGCACCACAGTGATTATTTACTAATTTTTTTAGTAGTGAGGTCCTGGTATTCCCTTGCCTAGAAAGCTCAAGGAGTCGTGATGTGCACTTCTCACGTGATTTTCTAATTTTTAGAAAAGAGGCTAATGAAAATGAGTGGTATCTGGTGATAATAGAAATATTAGAGTGTTGTTCAAGACAAGTTAAAACGGGAAAAGGCAAATGATAGCAGTGAGTCAGCCTTTCAGAGCAAATAACGAGTACAGGCCTTTACTCTGGGTGACACTATCACAACGCACTCGACTAGAAAAGTACTCTACCAGAGGCCTTTTCTGAAGATGTCAGAGAGATAAAAATACTAAATGTAGTAGCCATATATACTGAGGAGGATCAAGGGAAGAGTTAGGAAAAACTAAAGAGCTGAAAATCTAATTTCAGATGTGAGGAAAATGTTGGACTCATAAATAAATTATAGCTATGGAACATTTAGAACTGTAGAATTAATTATGGCCTTAATAGAAGGCTGAGAGCGAGAGCCTGCTGTGAAGGCATTACAGGGCTGATTAAGGCCAGTCTTGGAAACAGAACACTTTTAACAAAAAAAAAAAATTTTTTTTGGAATCACACATGAAAATGATGGTACAAAAACCTAGCACAGAGTTATGCAACCACATCTACAAAGGAAGGGTGTGTGCCAGAGGCCGGGTAGATTTCTAACTTGAATTTTACTTTCTGTGGTAAGATCAGTTAATCACACCAGTTTTATATACAACTATCTTAAAAATTAGGCGTATTTCTATGGAAATGTTAAGTTCAGTTTTGTTCTTCTGACATGTTTTCATATTTTTACTGCCTCCTTTAGTCAAAATTGTTCTTCAGATTGGTCATTATGAAACTAGTGTGGATTTATGGTATATGTGAACAAGCTGCATTTGGAATATACCGCCAAATAGTTGGGGGATAAATTTAAAAGCTGATCTGTTTCAAACTGTCTGAAGAAAGGAGGCATATTTTTTTTTGGAGTTAATTATTTTCTATAAGCAGGAGAAGAACTATTAAAATAGAAATTACACTAGGTTTTGTGAACTGGATAACAGGGAGTGTTTTTCCAAAGTGTGAATTCAATTATGGGCTGTAGTAAGAAGTGTGATGTTACAAATCTAATTGATAGGCAATTTGTCGAGGATATAGTATTCATAGATTTGCTGAGTGCTTCTTTCATCCTGCAAGTACAGTGTGTTCTTGTGTAATTTTACTCAGGTGATCAATTTAAATTACAAGATTAGGAAGAAATAGACATCTGTGGATGGTATTGGTGTGTCATACTCCCAAACCTGACATCAAAGACGGGCTGGTGGTAATGATGGTTGGTATAATTGGGATTCAGTTCTACTTGTTTATTTGTCAGGAGGTTAAACGGTCACAGACTGGCTGGAGTCCAGTGAAATGGGTGAAGCAAGGACAGATTGTGGGACAGACTCATCAGTAAATTTAGAAATAAATTTAGGATTTAGTTGAGTTTACTGAAGATGGCATTAAGGCTGATGTAACTCAATTGCCCTCTTCCAATCTTCGTAAACATCCTGTGTTCGTCTGAAACCATTGTTGTGGTGCTGCGACAAACTGACGTGCAGAAGATGCTGTAGATTTTGATAATTGGAACTGTGCCATATTGCTTTTTCCTTTCTTTTTGTTAGAGAGTTTAGAATCTCCATGTCAGGAACATCAGAATATTCGGACAGCAGTTGCTAAGATTAGGTGCTGTTGCTCACAGCAAAAGCTGAAAATTAGCAGAAAACATTTCCGGTTTTAATTACCGGAGAAAACTTACTCCGAGATAGAGAGTTGCGTACGCTACCCTGCTCTGCGGGTTTCCCATTTTCTCGGCTAACATCTGTAAATAACTTTCAGCTTGTCCCTATTGATTCCCCAGCTGCTCTATCTCCCTTGTTGCTAATGGCAGAGACAGATGAGTCTCGAGGGGAGTGCGAGAAGGCTGGAACAGAACCACTGCAAACGCCCACAGAGCAGCCGGGATGTTCCAGTTGGTCACCAGCATCCTTCTGGCGCCCAGGGAGTCTGGAAGTTCATTGAGGTCATACACGTTTTCTGAATATCCATCCTGAACATTTGCACTTGAACAGAGGAAAAACTAAGGGTTTACTATGTGTTCAACGGTAAATCATCGTCCTCTTCCTTCTTTTATTGTGTTCCCTCTCTGGATTTTATTTTCCACTCATTGCATTCAATAGCAAAACTCAAACTGGCTTAAGTGGGACCAGATCAGGTCCCATGCCAGGAGGAATTTTCATAATAGGGTAATGATAATCAGACATTTGGTGTTTTGTGTAATGATAGCATGGTATTTTCAGGATTGTATTTACCTACGAGTTTTGTCTGAGGTTATGAAGCTACTGTCTGATAATATTTTCCCCTGTGGATGCGTAATCATCCACAGGCTACACATTGTACAGGCTGGTGATATTGGAGGGTCAGTAAACATTAGAACCTATTCCAGTCTGAGCAATGGACAGTGCAATAGCTGATTGTTAAATAAACACGGCTGTCAGGTTTGTCCTCATCTATGTAGAAGGTGGTAATTTCCCTGGAAACTGGATTACAAGACTGTGTGTTAAGATTTGGTCTTCAGCACTACACATGCCTTCTAGGTAGGGATGCAAATAATCTCCGAGAAAGGGAACAGGCACAGAGGGCTTTACAGACACCGAGGGCTTTACCTGGTTGATAGGGGGGGTATTTTTAGTTGTAGGACCAGCTGAAGATGAGGGAAAATGCTTGCCTAGAAAGGACAGCAAAAGAAAGGGAGGGTTTGTGAACCAGCGAAGAAAGTATATACAGCAGAGGAGAGTCATGTGCTACAGAAAGGCCAAGGTAAAAGCAGTGCTGGAGCCCCCCTAGGCCAAGCAAAGCTTAGATGTACCTACCAACGCTGGCAGGTCCAAAAGCATTAGGTTCAGTGACGGTTGCTGCACAGCTGATGTATCTACCCAGAGCAAATCTGACACATCCCAGCTGGGGCAGACATGCTGCGCATTTGCACACAGACTCGATAACGTATGGGCAGTGAAGTCGATGCAGCGGTCTCTCTGCATATGTGATTCAGCATTCTTGTGAAACGGCCATTTGTTCAGGATATCCAGCATTTGGACAAATCTATTCAGTCACTGCTGAAAGCAGCAGAGAGAGAGATTTCCTGCGGTAAGCAACAGCCTAGTATCCGCGCTGGGAGCGCTGGCATGTCTGCTCAACATGCCTGAATCCAACGCAGCTGGGACCCAAACAGCTGTGTGTGAGCTCTACCGGGAAGATACAACAATTGAACTACTCCCAGAGTTTTCAACCTGCATAGAGTAACAAGATCAGGTTCACAAATCCTACCTCTATTAGCGAGGGGGAGGAAGAAAAAGACATTTGGATTAAGGTCAAATTGAGTAATACTCCATTTATTCTTACAGGTACCTTTTACTCATTTGTATTCAGTCCCTACCTTCTCTCTCAAATTTGTCTGCTCATCACTTCCAGCCCGCCTACTCCAGCTTTGCTCTTTCTTACTCCTTTCTGGTTTCCCTTTCCCCTGTGTGTATGTAGACTTCAGCTTCTCCTTTATACTCCTGTCCCGCGAGGCAGTATTTCTGCAAGCTGCATGCCTTACTTAACAGGAATTATTTTTTTTTTCTTACCACCATACTAGGAAGGTGAGTCCCAGTGCAATTAGGGATACACATGTCAACAGCTGGCTCTCATGAAAACTGCAGAGCTGAAAGTTTGCTGCATCTGTGTTTTATTTTATTTTAAGCAGTTTAGTATCTTGTACAAGTTCCTGTGAAAAGCCAGGGTATCAGTCTTTGAGTTTCATGGACACCTGGAGTTGTTTGTGAGAATGAATTCTGTAGTTAATGTTCCTGGGTGAATGAATAACATGCAGTTTAATAAAAGGTGAAGCAACATGGGTAGTAACCAAAAATAACAGCACAGAGCCGTTTTCCTGGCCTTCATCCAGTATAGAGTCAATGGGAATTTCTTCCTTGGCTTCAGTGGGGTTTTCATCAAGTCTATTGAGAATACTGTACAGAACCCCCACTTCAGAGAGCAAGCTTTATAATACGCTGTATGTAACGTGAAGTAATAATCATCAGAAAAAAATACTGGGCTGAAGCCAAAGGCCAATGGCAATCAGGGGTCCTGGAAGGCTCAAAGGTTTTTCAGGTACTGTGTAACAGATAAAGGTACCTGGTGGTAGAGTTTCCACATAGGACACAACCCGTGGGATGGGTGCATTCAACAGAGTACTCGTGGGACTGCAGTGTTTCCTCAAGAACATTTGGGTATGATGAGTTGCCCAAACCTGAACTCAAACAGAAGGTGCTTGCGGTGGCATAGCACTGCCGGTGACATTGAAAAGATGCCCTTGTTTTCTAGCTTCAATGTTCATGTTCATTAACGGAGACAAACCAAAAAATCTGTCTGAGTCATTAGCAACAAATTATTTTCCAAAGCATTTGCAAGATGCTAAATGTCTTGAGATGTTTGTAGAAGCAGAAGCAAATACTGAAAGCAAAATAATGAAAATTAAACATTTCCTTGCTCATTCAAAATTAATAATGTCAGGGTTAATCACTGCCATGTAAATACCCAAATAAATAGAATAGATTAGGCAAGTATTATCTGAGTATTTGCCTGGCTATCTGGCTTTCTCAGGATCATTAATTATTGACTTTTCAAAACTTGTTTCTAATTGACTTAATCATAGAATAATTTAAGTTGCAAGGAAAGTCTAGAATTTTTTGAATCACTTATCAAGTTTCTTTCCACCAAATACATATATAA
Source organism: Dromas ardeola (assembly GCA_013398915.1). NCBI lineage: Eukaryota > Metazoa > Chordata > Aves > Charadriiformes > Dromadidae > Dromas > Dromas ardeola. The sequence continues at coordinate 1,701,711 of VYZM01020754.1, read as the reverse complement.
CACAGAGTAACCGCCCTCAGATCTGACATGCAAGAAATATGAAGTAAAAATTGGGAAGTTGTAATTAGATCAGTTAATTTAGAAACACTGCCTCTAAATTATTCCCATATCCTTTCTTGAGAAAAAGTAAGAGTTTAGGGTAGCATCTGTTCTCTAAACTCTTCTACAAGTTGGAAAACAGCATTGGCAATGAATAAAACATTTAGCCTGCAAAAAGGGTTAATTACCTTTTTAAAAAAAGAAATAGCCAGTGGTAAGCATAATTCTCCTACTGAATATTTTGCATAAAATTTGTATTTAGATGAAGCTGAAAGACTAAATGTGGTACTCTGTCTTCAGAGTGCCTGGAGATGCACATAGATATATATATATATATATATATATGTATAAAATGATGTTATATTTAACAAAAATGTTACATGTATGATTAGTGAGATCTGAATATACCTCATATTCTAGTCACTGTTGTGTTTAAAATAATGTTTAAATAACCTTTCTTTTAGCTTAGAATCTGACGATGCTTTTGAAAGGTCAGACTGCTGCTGTTGGACAACTCTTCAGTCTATGGAAACGTGTGCCAAGAAGTTTAAAATACTGCATTCGTTGTGAAATGCTGACGCTAGGATCCCAACATGCAAGACATGCTAAAAAACCCTCTTTAAGTGGTAAAAGTTTGTGCATGTGTTTGTGTATACGCATGTATATAAAGGAGTTTATTGTTATTGTGCAATTGAGAACACTGAAGTACAGACAAAACTAAATTAATTTCCCACAGCCAGCCAATGAGTCAGTGAGAGAGCTGATAAAAGAAACCACCAGTCCTGATGAGATAGACTGAGCGAAAGCTGCGGCTCAGGACTTTCACAGACATAACACCAAACACAGCCCAGATGCAGATGACTTAAATGCCCCAGTCTGGTCACCCCTTCTCCAGCTCTCTTCAGCTGGGACCAGAGTCACCTCTCTGGGTACAACCTGTGCTGTGCTACCCCTTCTGTATGTGCGTACAACTGGGCAATGGGAGAAGGGAAGAGACGGAGGCGGGAATGAGCGTCAAGGACAAGGCTGTTGCTGTTTGAAGGAGGTTAGTGCCATGTGCAACATACTTAAAAATCCTAAACTACTATAAAATTTCTGTACTTCTTTCAATTATCAAAAACTGCACTGTTTACTGATCGTTACTCTTACTAACATTAAAACAGGAAATCTTAACTTCAATCTACAGTACAGATTTACTTGGCTTTTAGATGACATGCTGAAGCATCAGGTACAATTTTGTAAACAGAGCAATTCAGATTTTTGCGATGATGAGAATTCACACAGCACATCTTTTTGTCCTGCAGAGATTTTGCTATAATTCATTTCACAGGGTCTGCAAAAAGTCAGTAATAAAGCACTGGGATGGTAAATTAAAATCAGAATTTTGAAGAATGAACTCAGTAACAATTACTACTACCACTGAATGAATTCATATTAATTTTTTATTAAAAGGAATTCTCTGCCTCTCTTCTAGCTCCAGGTAACTTCTGTCATGAGGTGCTAAGTGGAAATAGCAGATCTTAATCAGCAGATGCAAGTGTTTCTTGTGGCATAAAATTAAACTGCTCAGATAACATGGTCAGTGGTACCTTACTAGATTTTATTGTTCTGACAAGGGGACTGTATTTAATAAGAAGCTAAAAAAAATTGAACAAGTATCTCTTTTTCATGAAGAAACAATTTCATTTGCTACTGGGTAGGCCCAGGCTGTGACTTTAGAGTCTGTTCCAGTGTAAGTGCTGCTCCAGGCACAGGATTGAATCCTGATTCCCTCTCTTCTCCCGGGGAAGAAATGGAATACTTCCCCCCATCTTTATGCAGCAATGCATTTTCTTCTGGGCAGCGAGCTTAGATAATGAGTGGAAATGTTGTTTCCCACATTGCAGAATAAGTTGCACAAGGACGCTTCTGGGTGCCTACCTGTACTGTCCCGGCAGAGCTGTGGTTACCGGCCCGGCAGAACTAACCAGACCTGGTGACTGGGTTTGTCCTTCTCCGGCGTTGTGTGGCAGCCTTGTGAAAGCCCGCGGGGATGCTCCTGCAGGGAGATGGCAGCTGAGTCAGGACCGCCAAGTGTTATTGAAAGATCTATCAAATTACCGCTCCATGGACTTCGTCGTTTGATTGATATAATGCAACATTAATTGTTAAAAACCTATTTTCTTTCTCTCCCAAACCAAACAAACATACTGAAAATTAGTACACAGTAATGCAGTGGTAGGCTTGCTGCCTCCTTTCATATGTCACCAGCCCCTGCAGCAAATGATGCTGTCACCCTCTCAGATGTCTTGTCGTGCCGTTCACCCTCTCATTTGCTGTTTCTGCTCGATACCATCTCACCTGTCGTAAGCGCTGAGGCTGCAGCCTTTCCTGCCTGTTGTGCCTCCTGCTTTTTGTAATTTCCCTCTGCGCATAACTTTGGTCTGAATCTCTTCCGTCCTCCAGTAGAGTTGGTGTTTTATACATACCGTAACTCTTTAAAAAAAAAGTCCATCCCTGATTGTCTCTCACACTTCTTCACCCACTTTCATTGCCCCTTTAATGTTTTATTCTTGCCATATTTATTACAAGATGGCATACAGCTGCTCTGGTCCTGCATATATAATTCTGCCCATTCTATTGCCTCTTTATTCTACTGGATTTAATCAAGTATTGCTCCATTATTCATTCATATTTTTCTCTGCTAAAATATAACTTCCTTTGTAAAAGGGATTTTCTCTTTTTTTAAAATGTCTTGTATTATCCTATTGAAAATTCACTTCTTACTTGATGGAGAATTTTCTTGCTTTGTGAACTTTCTGCAGTTTTTTTAAAGTTTCATGAAAAAAAAATCCAATACATTTCAGTAAAAAAATCCCCTTCCTTTATGGAAAACAATGTGTCTAATTCAGTAACATTATTTTATAGCATCTTGTATAGAAAGGTTTCATGTCAGTTCAGTAAATAGATGTTGATTAATTGCACATTGTGAAACCATCCCTCTTCCCACAAAGTTTAAATTAAGAATGGCTGCTTGGATCAGCCAGTTTAATCGCCTGCATAGCACAGGTCATGCAACTCCCTACTCTTTTGCTTCATAGCCACCGACTTTGCTTATTGTTGGAACAAGACCATATGCTTTGGAAAAACAGTGCATGTTGCTTTTTATATTATCCAATGTTGGGAAATCCACCACAACATGGGTAAGTTTCTCCCATGATTAATTAACCTCACTGTTAATAGCATGGGCCTTATTTCTAATCTGAATTTGTATAGCTTCAGCTTTAACAATTGGTTCTTTCTTTTCCTCCTCTTTTTAACATAAAGCCCTTGACAAAAGTCTTCCTTGGCCAGCTGGAAATGTCTTTGTGACTGGCTGGTCAGCCTGAGGAGCCATCCCCCAGAACATTTTAGCGTTTTCCATTTTCTTACAATAGCTGGATCTTCCGAGCTGTTACCTCTCATTGTGCTGAGAGCTGATGTTTCTGGCAGGACGGAATTGCAGCTCCTCCTCTTTAAGCACTCGAACCTGTGCGCTGTTGGTGCCTTCAGTCATCCGGGTGCCACCAGGTCCCTTGGCTTGGGTGGCTGCCGCCCGCCCGCCTGCCCTGCTCCCGTCCTCCCCCTCTGCGGCTCTGGGATGGCGCATCTCTTTTGGTGTCGAATCTGGCCAAAGTAAAAGAATTACATTCCCAAAATGCTTTTCAGTCCTTCAAATACAGGTCAGGTAGAAGGGTGGAGAACGGTAACATACCGATCAATCTCTCTTCGTTTGGTCTGAGGCTAACATCACCCCCCAGGCAATCTCATAGAGAACCAACAATGGACGGTTCAGGCACCAGCCTCCCTGTAGCTCGGTCTTTGAGCTTCCTTATAGCTGCTGTAGAATGTATGTATACGTGTGCATGTGGGATGTATGACTCATACGTGTGTGGTTTTTATATATACGTATGTATTGTATACACATACAAGTATATATGTCTGTTAGATATGCACACATTTGCATGCATATACATAGTAAAATAGCCATTTATGGTAAAAGCAGATTAAAAACCAGTTTGATGTCTTGGAACAGATCATACTTAAAATCATTATTCAGGGAAGGCGGGTATGTTGTGTACTATAGGATCGTCTCGGGGGAATCTATAAAGGCCTCATTCTTGTAAACTCTGAAGAGTGGAGAGGTGGCTGGTTGGGAAAGCTGTGGATGCTTCTTTGACTTGCCTTTGAACATATAGTAATCACACTTAAAAAATGGAGAAACAAACCTACAACAAACCTTGTCAAAAGGAAACACACACAGATACACATTCCTTATTACTGAATGTAATTTTTTACATTTATGTTTATACTTCAGTACATGACACGATTGGGGGTGTGTGTGTTTTAGTGTAGTTTTAGTGTGTAGTAAAATGTAAACATACTACAACAAGTACAGTCTTTCTAAATATAGGACAATAAACTCTTGAAAACCACTTTTCCAAAGAAATAGAGCTCTAAATTAATAAAACTCTCATGAAAAGTCTCTTAGTTAGGCAAAAAAGGATAAAATAATTTAAAGGCAAGCACAGTGAAAATGGCAGTTTTAAAATGAATACCTGTGTAGAACTGCTGGAGAATTTTAAGCAATGTTTCCTATTGAAAACACCTCTGAACTCTCAACTTCATACCTAAGATAACTGAAGGAAAATTAAATTTACCCTTAGGACTGTTTTTAGGAAACTCTTCTAATAAGGTTTATATTTAGCAGATAACGGTGCATTTATGGTGGTCACAGCCTGCCCAATAGAGCTCTAATAGATACATTCTGTATTTAATCAATATCAATTAATAATAAATTCTCTTTATTAACTGTAATGTTATAACTACATTATACCACTATGGTTAATTTTAGCTTGTACAGTAAGGATATCTGTATCTTGTTTGATGAAGACTATGGTATTTTTTTGAAATAACCCAATTTAACTGTTTTCATCAAGGCTCTTCAAAGGTTTAGTGCTGGCCTGTTATATATCAAGTGTTTACTCTGATTTTGCTTTCAGCGTATAGCGTATTTTCACATGTTGATAGATATTAAAGATGCTTAACTAAGTTCAAGTCCGTGGGCAGATAAAATTTGACAAATGCCTCTGTTCTATGAACATTATAAATTATAGCTGTTCTTAAGCATTTGCAATGTTTTCTCAGATAGCGATATTGAGTTTGTTTTCAAATGAAAATTATGAGAAGCACGGCACTTTATTACCATGAAATATTGTAGATAATCAAATTACTGCGTACCCTCCTTGGTTCTGTTTGCTGACTTTGGCCACTTCCGCTTTCTTGAGGACAAGCTTGAATCATCACCAGATCTTGGTACATTTTGTATGTTGGATTCCGTCTTTCTGGTCCTGGCTTTTTGGCTGCTGCTGTCAATGAGAGGCGTTGACTTGCTGTGGAGATGCTGGAGTGGCTCAGGAGCAGTGATATCCCGGGAAGCCCCGAGCTCCACTTGCCCCACCGCTGTGTGGCTGAGCACGTAGGCGGGCAGGAGGCTGGACAGTCTTCTGACAGAATTCAAAACCTCCTTGGCTGTCATCAGAGCTGGGTTGAACTTATGGCTGTGAAACATTTTGGCTGTGGATGACTCGGCACAGTCCAACCAGCCTGAGCCCCAACCAGCTCTGAGCAAACTTTTTGACAACCGCAGGAAAACTCAGTAAAATTTTAAATAGGGAGAGCCTTACTCTAAAGGATCAGAACGAGACTTTGCGCATGCACATAAGCACATTCTAAAATACTGGCATATTTTTAATACTTTAAAAAGAAAATAATTTATTTTAGCCGGCTAGTGAGATTTTTATCCAAAAGAGATTTTTTTTCAGAGTCCTTATTTACACTTACAGTCCTGTCTCCAAGAAGAAATACTTTCTTGCATGAGCACTCGTCTGCGGGTATGAGGCATTCACAGGCTGGCCAGGAGCAGCTGCCTTAGCCTATTGTTGGGTTTTATTCCCACGATTAAATGGGAGGCGAATGTTTGTATCTGTTGATTTACCATTTCCTCTTTCTAGAGTGGCGAGGTGTCCCTGTCCCACCCCTGTCCTGAGAGCGCTCGCACTAGAGATGGAGTCAGTTGGCAGATCCGGAGATATTCCAGAATACGAAGCTGCTGGAAATCTGCCAGCGTTCGTGTCAGAGCCATCCCTCAGGGTCTCAGCTGATTCCTCGCTGACGATACGAGTATCAGGACAGCCAAATTTATATTCACAGTTGTAAATTACTGCAATTCCTATGGTCTATCCCTTTGTCTCCAACTTAGCTATAGTAATTCGTATACATTCTTCTTACAAGAAATTATACTTAATTTAGTGGAGGATAAAAGAGAGGCCTTCAAAACAAACTGAGAAAATCTTTGAGATTTTCGTTTCACCATCAGTGTAAGTGATGCCGTTGCCGGCCGCCTGCTCTGGCCTCACCCAGCTTGTGGAAGTCGAGCCCATGATGTGCTGCTTTTGTGCTTCTTAGCTTCATGTTCGAGGCAGTCCTTTGTACCGCTGCAATGGCAGTTATCTGAGTCACCTCTTCAGCTGATACTGTGTACCTTCCCTTGCCATCACTGTTAGAAGCTACCACATAATGGGAAGTGCAGTATTATCTGGATGAAATGTGAACGTCACAAGAATGGGCTGTATCAGACCATCTTCTAGTTCTGCATTTTTAGTATTCAGACAACATCGTCGGCAACAGAAGGCGGGCATCTTCCAGAACAGAGCTGTTGCAGTTGAAGCAGAAATGCTGACATGCGTTAGTGACGTTCCAAGGATGTTTAAACTCACATCTCTGTTACATTTGAACTTGGTTTTGCTCTTTGGTTCAAAGGCAAATCAAAGTTGAAGTTTTTGATTATGATATTGCTGAAAATCCACATTATTTTCAGTGCTCAGTTTACTCTGTAAATGACATAAAACTCATGGCATCAGCAACTAATAAGATTCCTCTTATTAGATTATTAGAGAACCAGATAAGTCTGGTGTCGGTTTATTCAGAACCCGTAGGAAATAACTTTGCTAAAACACTTTTCATTGAAGGCCCGAGACAGTGTAAGTCAATGTGCTGTTAACCCATTCGTGCTTAGCTCTGTACTGTACAAGAACAGGGGCTGAGATGAAGTAAGATTGAAGAGCTTTGGGTTTAATTCCTTGTTTCTCGCAGATTTCCCATGTGACTTTGAGCAAATCACTTACTCTTTTGATTCTGTCTGGAAAGCGGAGAGCGACGGACGTTCCTGCCTCCCAGGCAGAGTGTAAGTGTGTCATATACCCAGATACGGTGGTGTGGGGGGTGTGAAAAGCAGCTGGATGTCTTACTGCTCTTCAGCAGCAGCTTCAGCAGAGACCAGCATTTCTCAGGCTTTCCACAGGACTGTGGGAAGTGAATGTATTTTCTGCCTCCCCCTTCCTTTCATTAATTTATTATTTTTTTTAATCAACAATAGCTGTACTGAACCTCTGTCTTTATTGGTTCGTATTTGGAAAGTGGTTGCAGCTGGGAGGATAAAGCTATGTGAGGATGTAAGAGAGCAGGATTTTCTTTCATTTGAATTCTGACAAAAGTGGGCACGCCTCACGTTCTCCTTCACCTCACTCCCAATTGTCATCTGTGGCAGCCTCCTAGCATTGAAATCCACTGATGAGAAAAGCTGATACAGAGACATATTAAGAGATAAATCAGCAGTCACAGGGCATCCAAACTGAGCACAGCAGGGAACATAATAACCAAAAATTAAGCCTATTGCTAAGGAGAAAAATTCAATGATAGCTAACTCTTAACAGTCAATTTTAACAATCAAGAAAGGGGATAATTTTACACAAAAACTGAGTGGCTTCCACTTTGTGTAGGATATATAACTCGTCGTTTTACCCAAGCAACTCACATGACAGTTCTGCCTCCCAATCAGGAGATTTCTCACACCATTACACTCTTAATTTTACAGGGCAATGGATCACTGCCTCCATCTCCTTGGGCTGCCTTGCACCACTGCTTTGCCATGGTGTGCAAAGTGTCATAGTAGAAGTGTTAGTTTTGCAGCAGAAGCCACTTGACACGAAGACCATGCTCGGTAAGAGTAAAGCCATAATAAAGAAGTGGCAATGTGCATTTATTTGGGATTTAGATGGACATTGTCACAGCAAGAAATACATGGGGAAGAAAAAAATAGGGAAGCATTCTGAGTCTTGTGAACACCAGCTTAAACTGTTGTTAATACAAATGACCTAAAAAATGTGTGTAGTTTTCCACTTTTTGTTCAGTGGCTTGTGAAAAGCACGGTCTTATGTTCAGCCAAGGTTGTCCTAGAAGGTGTCCTTCTATAGTTCTGATTCCTACACAATCTTAACGTGTATGGTGGGAATTTCTTGTATATCCGTGTCATGGAGGGCGAATTGATGCTTGGAGAGATTTAGTGACTGGTTCAAAATGTGCTTGAAGTCCATGGAAGGATGGCTTCCAATTTGGATCTTGCCCCCAGTGACTTGTCTGCTGCTGTACAGGAAGTTTGAACACAGAATTGACCTTATCTCACCCAGCAGCCTGCTCTTTGAAGAAGAACATCCATCCCCTCTCTTTGAAGCCACTCTTTGAACGCAAATTTGGCTATCACATTAATTGGGTGGGATATTTCAGGTTCTTGAAAGGAGTTTTTTGAGCATCTGAAAAAGCTAGTATGTTTTAAATTAAATTTGGGCAGATGGTGCTTGACATGACTTTTGATAGCCTGCTTGTATGTGTTGCATCAGTATATATAGCTGACCTTGGTTTTGCTATCTATCTACAGTATTAGTAGAAAATAATAATACCTATTTTCCATGGCTTAGATCGTATTTCATATAGAAGGAGGTCTTATTTGGAGAGTTATGATTATCTGTTAAACCAACTGATCTAGCTGTAAAAGTGGACAAGCTCTCAAAATAAGAGTCCTAGCAATTAGAAAATAAGCAGTACCATGAAAATCTTAGTTACTTTTTCCTTCTGAAAATTCCTGAGGCCAAGAAAATGTCTCTTACGTCATGTATATCATACTTTTCTCACGTAGCCATAGATCATTCCATCCACTCTGTTAACATGTTTGTACTTGTTCTGTCTCAAGGCTCTTTTTATTAATCACTATACACATGTGGGATTGCATGGCTTGAGATACGATCAAAATGGTATGTTAAACTGTGGCATCAAAACAAACACGAGTCATGGAAACAAACCTATACAGCAGGTAACAAATGTATATAACAGCAATTTTACTTAAAAAAAATTAAATCTTTTAACTATGGAATTAATTTTAAATTTTTGTTGCTTGCTTTAACAGAAATGAGTATATTATCTATGTTTGTTCTGCTAAGCATTACACATCAGTAACCTGTACATAGCTGAGAAAGTCTTCTTGAGAACGTAATAGCTTCTTGGTTTGAAGTGCGTGAGTGTAATATGGGTATTTCCAATGAGGTTGCCAGCGCTTTAGTCATGCGTGATAGAGAAAAAGCCAGCGCTTTAGTCATGATTGATAGAGAAAAAGGGAAGTGGGAAAAGCTTATTCTTTCCTTTAAGTCCTTTGAGAGATCTTAATATATTCATTTCTTTATCAAGAAAATTGGATCCTGTATCATCCAGCCCATGGCTTTTGATTGCAGGCCATCTCTTAACAAAATGTCCTGTGAGCCAACTCCCTTTTGTGCTTGCTGTTTTGGCCCCCGCCTCTGACATTCCCAGGTGCAGAGATATCCCATTTGCTCTCTGACTGCAGGGAAAAATTCTGGTGCCTTCATCCACTGAGCATCTTTACTTGGCCTTGCTGATGTGGAGAAGATACAGCCGTATGCACCAGTAAGCTCCTGTAATAGCAGCTGGTTTGAGTTGGATGGTGGTGAAGGGTAGCTAAAAGTTGAGCAAAGAGAGCTGAAGAATGCGGAGACAATGACTGAGAAGAGCAATCTGAGCATCTGCTGAAAAGCTTGCTGCCGTCTCTTTAAACTTGATCTTACTGCTGCTAAAACCCAATGCTCACCTTCCGTACTCCCCGTGATACTCCCTTGTGTGTTGTACTGTGTATCTAAATGAAAGATAAATATCTCACTCCCGCTTTCGCACAGGTACTAGAGCTTTCCTGCAGAAGGCTGCCCTGGCTTTTCATACTTACCATTGGTGTTAAGTTTATTAATCAAGCTATAGCCTGATAACTAAGCATTCTCTCTCTGGTGTTCTTTTTTCCTCTGATGTTATTAGTAAACATTTGTCATCATATTAATATTTGCACCTATAGAAATCCTATTTTAGCAAACCAGAGGCATGCTGGTGAGTGCTGGACCTCATAGACCCAAAGTACGCTGGCTGCATGCGGTGACTGCAGTGTCGAGAGTCGCAGATTTCATTTGGCTGAAGTAATGATAACTTACATTATTTTGTGTGAGATGATTACAAAGAAAGATTGGGATATTTTATTACACTGTCAATCAGCCGGTAGCTGAGTGCTGAGCCCTTGCCCCTCTTCCTCCTCAAACAAAGCAAACAGAAAGCCACATAGTTTTTGAAGGTGTTTATCATGAAATGTATGGCGCATGGTGACACCTTCAAATAGAAGAGAAAACACATGCCAGATCAGTTCTATTGTGAAGTAAAGAGAGCAGGTGGATTTCATGAATATATATGTGTATTTACTGGGCATGGCAGATTTTGCTAAAAATGAAGATGAGAGCAAATCAGTGCAAAATAGGTGGCAATTGAATGAATTTCTTTAGAACAGAAGTTTTTATTGGAGAAATACAGTAATTAGTTTCCGCAACCCATAGCTGCAGACGCTGACTGTTCTGCTAATGAAAGATACTGCAGATATTGGCTGCAAAAGAATACAGAGAAATTACAGACACTGACAAAAGGGTGTATTTTTCATTTACTAACTTTTCTTCCCTGAATATTCCCTTGAGTTACCTTGTTTTGTTTACAAGAGATTCTGGGGGCGGGGAGGGTGGCGCATGGCATGCATGGGCAATTACTTTACATACTCATTTCAATCATAATCCATTCAGAATGATAAAAATGAAATCAAATGTAATTTATAATCTAGAACATTACAGCTAGAGCTTTTTCAATATTACAGCTGCAATGTGATTTGACATAATCCCTCACAATCATTCAGGCTCTTTTAAAACCAAAACACATTTATCCATAAGTGACAATTACATCTCCATTTTTTTCTTCTGAAAATTTGGTATGTTATTATGGTTTGGGGGGTGATCTCATGTAAGTAATGATTGCTGGTTGCACATAGAGCTGTTTATTTTCAGACCCACACCTATCCCGAACCTGTTCCATGGACTGTCATTTGCTTAATGCTGCTGATCAATATGAAATAACGTGCCACTGTTAGACAGTTAAAAAGAAAAGCTTCCAGTGGAGCTTAGCCAGTTGTAATGGCTGTCTTGTTAATACCATCGTCATGCGCTCTAAAATGACACTAAACATAATTCCACTATGTGACTATTATGATACGAGTGGCATTTCATTCGGTGTTTAGAAATCCCAAAGCAGCATGAGATGATTGTATATCCTTCCTCCACACAGGGAGAGGAATTCCCCAGAACCTGATGTGGAGTGTAATTTCTTAGTTATTGATTTGTTTTATTTCCAAAAAGCCAATTGTGACAGAATCCCAGTAGCCCGATGCTGAAGTACATCTGTAGCACATTTCTGAGCAAGCTGCTGCCAATACAGTTTCTGTTTTGTCCACAGAAGCTGATCTCTTCTGTGTGGTTAATTGCCATTATCTTTTCTTTATCTCTTACAATCAGCAATGTCTAGCTAGCTGTTTTTTCATGATTTTGTAAAACATTGCAGCATTATTCACTTTGGCAAGAATGGCTGGGTGTGCTGAGTCCAAAGTCGACAGTTGTTGGAAAGACTCTGATTTCAGCAGGCTCTGGATGATGCGTGAGTGTTTGTCTTCTCGTGCTTTACATCACCAGCGGAAAGGCCCGTTTGCTTCTGGCTGCATCTTCCTGTCTCTCCTTCTTACAGCATTTCGGGTCTGGTCTGCTTCTTAGACTTGTGTGACAATGGGAAATTCCCTCTTTGAGGTTTTAAATTTGACTTAGTTGCGCGTCGAGGCAAATTCTCCCTCCTCCCACTTTGACTGTGACTTCTTCAGGAAGAAAAATGTTTTGCATTTTCTTTGGGGAAAAAAAAAAAAGCTTGACCTTCTTCATGGAGTGTGTGATCGCTTTCAGGGACATAGCAGAGGATCAGAGCTCCCCAGCTGGGCTTAAAAATGCCAATATTGATGCAATGAGGAAAGTCCAGTGGAGAAGTAGTAAAGCAGAAACTACAAAGCTGGGAAAATACCAGGCAGTAGGTACTTGATACTAGGTAAAACTGGTATATTCTTGGTATTGCCAGCCTCAAGAGATTAAACATCTTGAGTCAGATGTTCCAAAACAATCATCTGTTTTTCTGAAAAGACACCGAGTTCTTGTTCATTTCTTTGAAGTTTCAGATTTCTGGTGCTCCTTTTAGTGTATCAGAGACATACCGTTAATATTTTCAGATACTTTTGAGTGGTGGTCCTGGGGTGCTGCGGCTGGTCTCCTCTCTTACATCTGCTGATCTGAATGATGCTGCTTTCCAGAGTCCAAATCAGACCCATTCCCGTTATATTCCATCTGCGTTGTATCACATGTGCACAGCCCCAAGACTCTGGGACAGTTTTGCCCTATTAATTCTGATCCAGCCCCTTCCTCGGCTCTGCCCTTCAGCCCGTTCTGGTGTCACTTTTCTAACCCCCACCTCCTCAAACCACACTCCACTTTCTCTCTGCAGGTCAGCGAGACTTTTCCCCTAAAGCCTTCCTCCCCAGTGCCTGCAATCATCCGCCAGTTCTGTCCTTCATACTCGGCTCTGACTGTCTTTGGGTTTTGTCTCCAGACTTAACAAGGTCAGCTACAGAAGGAGTCCTTTTTTCCCTGCCTTTTTCTGGCCTGTACTTAAAAGAGAGCTTAGGAATAAAGGGCTTTACCTACTGCTTTTGGTTGTTGACAAAGAGTGGAGTAGAGCTGATGCGCTGCTTGTCCCAGGAGGTATGGAGAAGTGTGGCAGGCAGACAGAAGGAAGGCTTAAGAAAACGCGGATAGAGCTGCAGAGTATCTAACCATACAAAGAGGAGTGGGAAAAATCTGATATGTCTTTTGGATTCAAGTTCATACTGGCCAGCACAACTCTGTTTACAGGGGTGAAAAATAGGAGAACCTGACAGGATATGGTCAAGGCAAGAGCCAGGATTTCTATAAGCGTGAGATGGGCCCTGAGTTGGTATTGCTGTGTTGATTCAGGAAGAAGTAAAAAGGGAAAATGATCCTGAAAAGTGTACAGAATTGTGTTACTGTATTCTGTAACACAAGACCATTCAAAATGTAGGTGTTTCAAAAAGAAAAGTTCAGATAAAATCATGATAAAATCAGTCTGACTTTGCAAGCTGCTTAAATTTAATGGAACTGTATGTTCTGATTGGATCCCTCTGTCCAACTCTATACTTAATTAATTTGATGCTATTGACACTAATTTTGTTTCTTTCTTTCCTTCAGTTGGCCTTAGTGCTGCTTCCTGCTTCGTATTTATTGGTTAGTGTGTCTTTTGCAGAATGTAGCAGAGCAGAAGACAGTTAAGAATGACTTGAGTAGGAAAGCAGACAGGAATAAACTTCACCTGGTAGTGTAACCCACGTTTTCTGCCTTCCCACATGGTGTGCTTAGCTTTCTAATTTGATCGTATTTTTATGTTTTGAATATTGTATGAAGTGGTTTACCTAAAAATAGAATGAGAGCTAAATTAAGTGGAGGTATTGTATCATTTGAACTAGTTCAGTCTGAAAACTCTGCTTTAGCTGATGGCATAGCTGGGTTTTCTTATTTTTAAATTCTTTCTGTATGAGAAAAAGGCAAGAGAGTTGGGCTTAAATGATTTGGTAAAAATCCTAAGTAAGTTAAAAGCTGCCAGGTCTCTGTGACCAGATGTAGCTGGTAGAGCCACGAGCCCGTAAGTTGTCACTATGAATTGAAGATGCTTGTTCAAATGACCTAGGTATTTCGTGCGAACGATCTGTAGAACCGTAATTGTTTGTGCGAGTGTGTATGTTGATTGGTTGTGTCCAGAAAACATTGAAAAGGAACTATTTCAAGTGCAAATATGCTAATTTAATGCATTTCTTTATGTGTATACAAACGGATGTCACCTTGAGGCTTATATGCTATATGCCAAGCACGGGAGGTTAGGTGCTGAAACACGTAGCCATTGTGAAACACTTCTGAACGGGACATTGGGAAGATTAAATGAATCTCTACAAACAAACTTCTGCTCTCTTCTGTTGGGAAGCGTACAGGTACCTGTGTCTTTGCTTTCTTGCTAGGGTAGTATATCACTTTTTCTCCTGTTTCTTCCTGTGTTTCAAAATCAATATTCTCTCCGCAGTTTCAGTTTTCTTATCTGCTGTATCTTACCTACTGTCTTTGTGGAGATGGATGACAATTTCACTCCTGATCAGTACTTACAACGCACAGTTTTTTAACAATATCGTTTTGGATGAGTATTCAGAAATAACTGCGTGTCATTTTAATGAGTGAGTTTCAGGGTTGTCAATTTAGTTTAAGAAAACCTAAAGCATTGACTTACTCTATATTTTTTCATAATACCATAGAGACAAATACCTACAAAAGGCCATTTGGAAGGATTTTATTTGTGTTTTCTGCTGCTGTTACCCGCTAGAGAAGCCCTAACTGCTACACCTCAGAACTCTTAAATAGGTGCTGTATAATCGCTCAAAAAAAGGCAACACAGAGAAGACAAAGGAATGGTTTTTTCATTATTTTATGGATGGAAAGACAGGCACAAAGAGACTGGGGATTCTTCTGGGTCATGCAAAAAATACGTTATGGAGTTTGGAAATAGTCTGAGATGTCCTGAATTATAGCACAGTGGCTCAAACCAACAATCTTTGGTTATTTGTAACAAAAATAGCAACATTAATATCAAGTTGAATTCATGTCATTGTTTTACCAAAAATATTTAAGAGAAAACTCAGACAGAGAACGTATATTAAAGCAAGAACAGAAGGAGAAAGCAGCAGGGAATTACATCCTCTGTCTTAAAATATGGCGACTTGGTTTTTAGAAAATACTTCTCATTCATCACAGGCACAGAATTCTGCTCTTTGAGTATGTGGCGTTTGTTTAGTAAACAGTGAAATGTAAAGGCCTTTTTTATATGTCTTCAGAATCAGCATTCCATTGCTTTTCTGCCAGTTCCTGTGTTGTATCATCGGGGAGATGAGACACATGTGTGAAGCCGGGTGCACTGGAAGAGGTGCCCACGACAGCGGAGTTCATGCAGACACCACGTTTGGAAGTATTTCAGTTGAGTCAGCGCAGGACTGAAATTAGGCTAATAAGCTCTACTCCCAGGCCCATTTATTAGCTTGGGCACAGCATCAAACTGATATGGCTTTTGGACTTGAATCTCCACAGCAGAGTTCAGCAGGGGCTGATGCCAGTGAGGACATCTCTGCACGGTGCTTCATTGTGCAGGGCAGACACAGTTATGGTTTCTTCTCAGCCCATGCCTCGGGTGGGTGACAGAGAGACCAGCATCTTCTGGGAAACTGGGTCTAGTTTGGTAGTAAGCTTCTCGTCGCGAATTATTGTGTGTCTCCTAGTTTTGAAGAGGTGCTGAGTACTTTCATCTTCAACTGAAGACAATAATGATGCAGGTGCTCAGTGCACCTCAAAACAGTTTATTCATTTAATCAGTTCTTGCCAATTTTTAGTACTCGGCTTCCCAGGACTGCCTTCCGAGCATGTCTAGACTCATGCACAATCCACGCCTTTGAAGATCATTAACACTACTGACTAGACGTGTGGGATTAGAGGTGGGTATTTAATGAGAGCACTGTTGTTTCTCCGTGCCTTTTGGGGGCTGGGATGAAACATGACTTAGAAAGTTGTCTTTTGGAAGATGATATATGTAAAACCGGTCTCTCTGCATACATCGGGGGGTTGTTTGAAGAACAAATGACTTCCATCTCTATGCCCAAGTATATGACAAACTAAACAGAAAGTGCCACCTTGCTTTAATGTGTTTTGGCTGACTAAGAGCTGACTAAATGTATATGAGCAAGTACCTTGGGACTTCACTATTTATGTTTTTTTAGAAATGGTTTAAGAAAATATGCATTTAAACTATTTCTATCTAACAGTTTTCTCTCTGGTTTTGGGATTAAGCCAGCTAAATCTGCCTTAAGACTTATTAAAATTGTGTGGACTAACTCAAGGATGCTAATTTTGAAATGATCTGGAGTTGATACTTCAGATGTGGCTGAATCATGATTCGGGTAATTTCTTTAAGGACAATGGGGTCTCGTGTACCTTATGCTTATGTAAAAGCACAAAGACGAAGAACCAAGCAGTAGGGAGCAGAGATGCTGAAAGATGGCTCTGTCAGGAAACTTCATTTAACCTGTGCCGTTCAGGAGAGAAGGCTGAAAACTTTCAGTCCTTCCAGACTGATTCTGTTGTATGTTGCTTTTCAAAAATAGAGATATTTTTTGAAGAGAGTTGTTAGTGAAAAATTCTCTTGAACATTTTCTAGATCGATTTCTTTGAAACTTATTTTCAGAATGTATGTCCTGTCTTACTTGTCATCGGGAGAGTCCATATCGGTGAAATACTACCTATGCTACTTCCGTACAGGAAGACATAGCTGGCGGCAGTCAGATAAATTTAAAGACTTTATTCTTTTTTCACAAACGGGAGAAATGTTATGGCCTATCCCTCCACTGTTTTCAAACACCTATTCTGGAGGTTCCAGACTGACTGGGTTTGGGTCTCATTTGAGCTTCTACACAGTGAATAAGATATGGAGCAACCTATGATAAAACTTTAACGAGCAGTAGTCATGCTATCCACAGGCATAGATCACACGGCCCACGTTAGTGGTTAGAACTACACACATCTGAAACAGATGCCTTTTTCATCATTGTCTCTGCGTTACTCTTCTCAGGGGATATAAAATAGCGTTTAAGAATCCTCCCAAGGGTGCATTCATGGAGCAGATAAGACAATTTCTTCAGCTAGATTGCAGCTGTAATTCTTTTCAATTGTAATTGCTGGCTGGAGAGGTGCCTGCAGGCCAGAGGGATGCTGTTCTTTACATTAGTTTCTTTGAAAAGAAAAGGAAATATAAACCTAGTGATTGTTTCTAAGATTTTTTTTCCCCAAGTGTTGCCATGTGAACTCAAAAAGGCATCCTAGTAAAATAGAAAATAAATAATAATAAAATTGCCATGGCTTACTCCTGTGACAGTCTCTTTTAGGGTTACGTATTTGTGTTGGGAAAGCTGTCCCACATTTGGAAGCCTGTGTTGCAGTCAACTGCTACTCATCGCAGTGTGCTCTAGGTGAGAAGATAGCAGTCATTCTCCCTTAACTGCTCCTTTATTTCTGTGTTGCTTTGTTTTTATGGTGAAGAATGAAATGTTCTCTCTCCAAACGTTCTGACATTTGGCAGGGACTGGAGAAGGAAGTGCCGTGCCAAAGCAAATCCCTGTGCAACAGCTGCAGAAGACGTATTACAGGAATTATTTTGTCTTGAGAAAATCTATGAGATGGTGGAGTCGTGCTGCAAGTGCTGTTCCAAAAGGTGGCCATTTGCTTAATGACAAATGGAGTCAAATAAATTAATGTTGTGTAGTTTAACAATACTTGACTTAGCAAAACTGTGTGGTGCCAGATCTGCACTGCTGTAAGCTGACTTGATGCAGGTGCAAAGATCCGTGCCAGTCCTGAGGCAGAACTGAGACCAGTGAGAGTTCAGTAAAAATTTTGCCAAGTATAATATTTATTAATTTTGCACTTGCTAAGGGATAGCTCGGTAGCTTCTTGCTGTGTCACACTGTTTTCAGGCAATCTGTACTGGAATATAATCAGTTGGAAGCTGTAGGACTTGGATTGAAGAGCACTTGCAATGTTGAATATTGAAAGGGGAAGGGCAGGACTGTAGCCACACAACAGCTCGTGAGGACCATGTCCTGAAGTGAGGGATTGGAAATCTCCACAGCTTTTCATGTTGTAAATTAGTGTCTGATTTCCAGGCTGTACTCGAGCAGTTCCCGAGATCACTGACCTGTGTTTAGGTTACATGTAGGACTCACTGGGTGAATTTATGTTGCCTGTGTTAGGAGCTGATCAAAACTTTCCCTTCTGGACTTGGAGTATGAAAGGATGTAAGACACTTCACAAGTCCAAAGAGACGCCCAGGATTAGGTTACTTAATAAACGGCATGTTTTCAAGAAAACCAAGTCTTTCCCATTGCAGTCAGTGAGTACTTTTGGCGTTCTGCCCAATTTAAATTTGGTTTTAGAAATATTTACACAGGTTTCTACCTTTAATAATCTTCATCTTTTTTCTTGTAACAACTTTTATATTAACTGCAAAAAACCCAAAGCTTTTGAGATCAAATAAAAACTGCTGATTTGACAAAAAACTATTTTCCCCATAAAGCTGCATGATGGGAGTGTGGTTAAATCCAGTGGCCTTGTCCTGGAATGAGAAACAGTAGATTGCACGTGGCATATCCATTTCACTCAAAGCCTGATGCAGCCAGCCTTGGGCTCATTAATCCACAAATACGTTTTCCCTGAAAAATGAGTCTATGTAAATTTTACAGCTCAAAAGTACAATTCAGCTCTGAAAACAGTTTGAGAAATGCACATGAGTAGTTTGAGGAATGAGGTGAGTCGTCATACCTCAGAGAAGAGGGGTTTTCTATACTAATAAATTGCAGTGGTGTTTTGATTTTTCATGAAAATTAGCAGTCACGTTGTTTCATATACAAGAAACATTCTGAGCAAAGTTGGTGCTGAGAAATGAGTGTGAATTCAGCTTGCATAATGGTTCTTGATATTCCAGAATGAGGATTTTTTACACCTGACAATATGGAATTGGTTCAGTTGCCTGTTGACTGTAAGAGATGTTTATTTGCCAGACCCAAAAGCAGTGGGCTGGTTTGCTGAGTTTTGTCTGGATTCTGAAAGACTTGTTGGTTAAAAAAACTGATTAGAGGAAGGCCTAGAGAATTAAGAAATGTACAATGACCACGAAACACGCTGCTTTTTCATTGACTTGTCGTTTTAGTAATTTTGCGTAATTCAGAATTGGATTGCCTTTAGCTGTCAATNCCCCCGCCCCAGGAAATGAATCTGTTATACACACCGTTAACTAGTGTGCAGTTGGCTCAACAGTTGTATGGGAGATACTTTAAAAGGTGCAGAAAATGTTGGTGATACATTGAAAAGAGTAGATCCAGTCTTACAATGTAGTGGGTTGGCCACGGGTTCCTAGAAGCGTCTTTAAATATGACATGACGTTGAGATCCTGGTCTCAATTATATCAATCTGCTATTGTAAGAAAAGTCAAAATTCGAGATGAGGTAGTTGCTTTCTTTAGCTTTCTCTCCATGTGTATTGCAAAACTGATGAGGAGAGAAGGAAATAAAAAAGAATAAAGAATAAAAATATGAAACCACATAAAAACAACTTAACATGAAATTTGTACACTCTAAATTTCCAAGGAAAGGCGTAGCTATAGTCACCAATCCCTATTGCTTTCATTGTGGGCTGAAGCAAATGGAACGGATAAATTCCATACTGCTCTTTGGAGAATGTCAAGATTTTTATGTCAGTTGGATGTGAGGGAAAAGCAAAAAAGTCTCTACCCGTTTATACCAGCAGACAATGAAAAACGATTCTCCTTCAAATAGATAACAACCTTACCTCATCCCAGCAATACCTAAAATGGTCTGGAATGGCTTTTCATTATCTAGCTTACACATCTGAAAAATGAAAGGCAAGAAGAATAGAAACAGGAAACCAGTTTCTTTTGATGGATGCAGTTTCACTTCTAACGGCACTCTTGAAATTCACATTCTCAGACACGTTTGCCCAATAATTTTCAGAGCAAAGTCCTCGGGGGGATTTCCCAAATGACTACTACATGCATTAAGAGGAACTAGTGCTTTTCTCCCTCTTCTCTTTCCTGAGGTTTATATTTGTGTGCAGAATGCTTTGCCCAGATTTTTAGATGCTAGATAGGCAAATACATACCATATCTGAAATTTGCCCTGCAGTGATGCTCATCTCTCTGCAAACTGCCAGCACAGCACCTTATGTTGTGTAAGGCCAATTTTAGGTCCTTAATGTGGTTCTTCTGTTGTACAGAAGAATTTATGTAGATTGTTCCATTGGGTTAAATTTTCTTTATTTGCAAACAGAAAAGATTCTCATTCCATTCCCAAAGCAATTGCAAGCCATGCTTAAGAAATGCTACATCACATAACTCCTTTTATAGTTAATAAAATACTTATGTCATCTTCTCTTCACTTTTATTATTCCTGCCTTGAATGGAACGTATGGCTGTGGCTTGGCACTGCCAGTCTCCCAGGGTTGGATGACAGGCAGCCCGTTGGAATGGAGATAGGAGGTTCTTGGGAGAGGCTTCTTTCTACATACAGACTTCAAACTAATGGATTATTACCCAGAAAATGTCTAAATAGCCCTGTGGCTTCTCTGACACTGGTCAAAGTCCAGTGAAAGCACATGTCCGCTCTATGGGGATAAAAAGGGCAGTCCGGGCTATTCTTCAGCTCTGGGTGCCTCCCGTGCTCTCTTTATTGGAACAAAGAGGAGGATGGGAAAGTAACAAAAGAAAAATTTGCTAATAAATGATGTAAATCTTTCGGTCTACAAGAATACCAAATGCATAAGATTTCGGTTTGATTTCCCCCATACTTCTCTGCTGCCCGTTGCAGAACTGGAGAGTGTAAAGGGCAGAGCCCCTGCAGGACGATGCCTGCAGATCATTTAGCGTCAGTGGACCTTGGTCTTGTTTAGGATCTGGGAGTTCCTTTGAGCACTAAAGCTCAGAATTATTGTTAGTTTTATTGACTTAAGACACAAGGCTTTAACATATTCTCTGTTCCTCCATTCAAACTTAATTATTTAAATGCCTAACTTGTTTATAGCTTAGAAACCCATTGTTTTGGGAACATTTTATTGAATAATAGGGCAAAACAGAGAAGAAGTTTGTTTAAAACTGGAAAGATTTGGACTGCGTCCAACTTCTGAGCTTAGCTTGCTTAGAGAGATCATCAGCAATAATATGCTTCAGGGTAAAATACTGTGACTTAACTGCATCTGTTGTGTGACTGATGATGCTATAAGGTTTGACAAACATTGGCTCATTGTCCTTTATTTCTTTTAATGCCTCATGTACTTTTTAAATAATATTAACAAATGATAACTGGACGTTCATGGACCACTTTTGTGAAGGCTGTAAGATACCAGTGACATACGTGCATATGTTTAAGGAGTGGTACAGGAATCTTGAAATGATCTGAAATGGTGAGGAAAATGCTCTTATAAGGAGTTTGGATTCGATCTGTGAAAGATATAAATACTGACTCAGTGTCCCCATTGTAATTGCAGTAACAGAGTTTGCTTGATGTTGTTAAATACTTAAAAATGATGCATACATAAAAAACAAAAACCAAAGCGGAATATCATTCATGCCCAAATTATTGTTCAAGCACATAAACCCGTTGCAATTAATATCACCTTTAGTAGGTTTATTTAATCTTAATGTTGTATGCGTGAATCTGACGCAAATTTTAGC
Organism: Dromas ardeola; assembly: GCA_013398915.1. Lineage (NCBI taxonomy): Eukaryota > Metazoa > Chordata > Aves > Charadriiformes > Dromadidae > Dromas > Dromas ardeola. Next base: position 1,679,958 of record VYZM01020754.1, on the reverse strand, counting down.
GTTTGAATCAGCAGTGCCATTAGGCATTCTATAGGCTTCTAAGGTCTACATTCCTTTACCAGGCTGTTTTGTGTGCCTGTGCCTCCTGCTTTGCTGTGATGTGAACGATACTGTGAGAGAAAAGCATGAACTGCATACACTGGATACTGGGTTTCATGGTATAATGGGTGTTTATGTAATAGCGAGCAGGCTATTAAGAGAGTCTGGACCAGGTATGCTGAAAAAGCAGAACAACGAGAAAATGCACAAGACAAAAATGGTGATGTTTCCATGGAATCATCTAGACTGAAAATTACAGATTTGATCTGCAGAGGTAAAAGGATTCAAATACTTACAAATGTGAAATGTCTCCAATCCTGCAGATACATACGCTTCCCAAGCCTTCCAGATCATGAGAGACTCCTTAGACTTTCAATGATGGCTGGAACCTGCGAACACCTGGAGCAGTTCTGTTGTATTTCGTGGATGTTGTTGAGGATGGCAAGAAAATTTCTTCACTTCTACCGGTATGTTGCAAAGTGCTTTATTTTTGCTGTCTTTCTGTGCTGGCAGAGAGAGATCATTAGGGACAAATTACATATTTCATTTATCTCAGACAAGCTATTTACAGGCTTGCCCAGGGTTTCCTATGAATCTTACCCTTCCCCACAAATAAATAGTGCTGGAGTTCTGCCACTGTTTTCAATTTGAGGAGAATTGGGATCCAACAGAGGGTGCAATCCATGGGACAGTAGTTAATATAGCAATTTCTGCAACAACAATCAGCTTGTATTAGTCTCTGTGGGTGCAAAAAGTCTCTAATGGTAGAAGCCTAGGGAGACCTGGCTTTGCAGTGTATCTGGAAAGTGACCATAAAAAAGATACATTTCTCAGTTTCACCACTTGCAAAACTTCCATTCTTAGGCTCCAAAAGTGTAGTTATTGCCAACATGACAGACATTAGGAGGCAAAACCACAGGCATACTGATCTATAGGAGAGTAATGTGAAAGGCCCACAAAGAATGCTGACCTTGTTTGCAAGTAATGGAAAAGGTCGGTGCCAAAAGCAGCTCGAGTTAGAGTTCCAGCTGGAAAAAACTGGCAGAGAATATGCTGAATGTTGTTTTACACTGCTTAGCTAAGAAGCTGGGAATGATTGAGGATCACTTCTCAACACAATCGCAAGAATAAATGCTGTGGCCACAGGTGATAATATGAATTCCACATCAGTGACAGTAAATTAAGTCTTCTGCCCTGACTGTGTACCTGAAAATCACGAGGATCAAGGAGTCAAGGCTCTACAATTCAAAAATAAGTAAGCACTACCATGTTTCCACCTAACGCAGGTTGAAAACCCATCCATTACTGAAAGTCACTCTCAGAAGATTGTTCTGGGTTTCCTGCAACAACAGACCTTTCTTTCCAGCAGTCAACTGAATTAAATCTGGTCACAGTGGTTTTATATCACCTCGTTAAACACAGGTGTGATGTGAATGTTCAGTGTTTTTTAAATCTGTAAAAAGCTAAGGACCATCACTCCACTACAGATGTATCTTCTAATGGTAGTGACAGAATGTCACATCTCCCATACCGTGTCATCTTCGTTGCCAGCATACAGTGAGTAGAAAAGTGTCACAACTGAGTTTCCTCTTGGCAAGATTTATGTCACCTAATTTTAAATATCTACAGCATAGATGTCAATGTAAGAGCTCATTATCCAAACTCCCCCTGCAATCAGTGGAGAGAAATGGGCACTTTTAAGGCTGAGCTAATCAATAATTCACCAAAGACGGTGAGGGAAGGTACCTTTTTTCATTTGCAGTCTCAGGGAATCAATATGCTGGATGTGAGAGAGTTTCCATTCTTCGTGATATATGCCTCAGGTCTCTTAATTCTCTTGTTAGGTAGTTGCAAGTGTTTCAATGTCAACATCAAAACCCCTCCCCAAAATTAATAACTATGGTATTTTTTCTAGTATAAGCAACAGAATGCCTTGTTTATACTTTCATTGCGTTTAAAAACAGTGTTTCAAAGTAATGTAGATATAACTGTATTATAAAATGAGGGTAGTAGTGCTTGTAAATGTTTCTTAGGGCTGTTATGCTATTTTAGAGGTTTTGAGTAAATATATACCACTATCAAAAAGGAGCAGCATGGTTAAACAGTAGAGCAAAAGGAGGCTTTTATAAATGAAAAAGCATCTGGCGCAAAATGGGACGTGGAAAAAGAGCATAACCTTGGCTGGTTAAATATAAAGCCAGACCATATATAAATATAAAACCATGAGGCAGACTTAAGAAGATTTTGAGGAACAACTTGCTGAAGGCATAAAACCAATGAAGAAAAAAAGCTTTTTCTCCAGAGAAGAGATTCTGCCAGAGAAGCTGCATAGCCAATAGATGTGTAAAATACACATGCAAGAAGAACCACATGGCAGAAAAGCTGAATGAATTATTTGCATGCGTGTTCACTCTGGGGGAAAGTTTGATTTTTCCTTTACGGTGCCAAGCCTGAACACAAGACACCCGTCTTGTGTTCAGGTGCTGGTAGGAGAGATATTGGAATAAACAGAAATGAGAAGCAGATACAACAGAGCTGGAAGAAATTTTCTCATTTTTCATTAGAAAGAGAACAAGTGCTGTCCTTCAGACATCTGGGTTGGGAATCTCTGCTGTTTAATACATTTGTAGGTGAACTAAAGAAGTGACCAGGAGTAGTGAGCTCATCAGGTTTTCTGGTGATGATAAACTATTTTGGAAGATGTTAGTCAAAATTAAGGCTGAGAAAAATGTTTTGAGAATTGCTTATGATTAGTTCCCTGAAAATGTCACCTCGGCACTTTGACCCAGTGAAAAAGGCTAACAAAATATTGGGAATTACTAGGAAGAAAATGGAAAACGAAATAAAAAATTGCTATAGGCCAGTGTACTTAATGGTATATCTACATTTTTGAATATGATGTGCAGTTCTATGAGTCTGCTCCTAAAAAGGCAATATGGAGTTAGGAAAGGCAGAGGGGATATCGGGAATGGTCAAGTATGAATGGCCACGGAAGAGACACTAACAGTCTCAGGCTCTTCAGCGGGGAAAGGGGGTGCTCAGAAATCATGGAACAGACATTTTGAATGGCAAGGCGGGAATATTATTAATTTCTCTGAACCAGCACCTACAAGGCGTCAGATGACAGGGTTGGTTGTGCTGAGGATTGAGAGCGGACAAAAGGAAGTACTCACTTTGCACAACACACAATTAAGTCATGGGATCCATTGCTACAGGATGTTTCGTATGCCAAAATACATATAGGTTCGAAAAATGATTAGACAATTCATGAAAGAAAGGTCCATTGAGGGCTACTAAACAGGAAGATGCTGATGTAACCTCCAGCTCAGGAAGTCCCCAGACTGCAGATTGCCAGGAGCTGTGAAAGTTACTGGGGGAATCTCCGAGAGTCTTTCTTTTTGCATCTGTTACTGGTCAGTGCTCTCTGGGGAACAGAGAGCGAGCAGCAGTTATTCTTTGCTGTGGTAGTTGCATGCAGCTGGTGACATACCATATTTTGGAATCTCTGTCTTAGGATATTAAAACTGAAAGAAGAACTGAATTTCATTTTCTTCGTTCCTGCAGTTTGTCTATTTCATGTGTTTCACTCAGTTTTGGTGATGAAACGAGACCGCTCCGTTCCTTTACAATTACAGTGTGTTCAGTTTTCTAGTTTTCCAGTGCTACCAAAACTATGCAGAGTGTAGATCTTCCTGGACAGTATTGCCAAATAAAAGCAAAGAATCTACCAAAAATACATGGAACAAAAGAACATAATGAGGATGTTTCTATTCATGCTGAGTTCTGGATTGGTCTTCTACCGATGGCTATATTTGAAATGTCAGTAGTTAATTTTGGCTCATTGTTAGTATTTTAACCCAGTGCCTATTTTAAGACAATGCAGCTGCCCATCCCCTCGAAATTCAGCACCTTTTTGGGGGGTTTGGTGCCTATGTCCCTTTCTGGTCGGGGTTTTGAACTCTTCAACTGCAATTTCTCATAACAGGTATGATGGGTGTTCCTTCTCCCATGTTGGGAATTGTTCCTTAAAGACAGAACAGGAAAGAGCAATTATAAAAATTCTATTTTAGGGAAAATCAATCTAAATATGAGTTACCCAGAATAAAACAAGTTCTTTTTGGTGGTAATAGCCAAGTGTAATCTTTCTGTCAGATGGAAATGTAATGGGAAATCAATGACTGGACCACTCCTTGCGCGTTATATTTTGCTGCCACACTAATGGAATCCCTGAATTTACTCAGCCTCCCTGCCAACTGCTGTGGCCATGGAGGAGCGGCCGAGGAAATCGAAGCCCAGAAAAGAAATTTCAGATAGAACACACTGACATGTAGACACTGCATAGCATATTACAGAGCTCTTACAAATAACTATGAATAACAAGCAAAAGAGCAAAGATTTGTAGTAACAATATAATAATGACAGACTCTTAATTGATGCAGGAATTAATAATTTCATATTAAAAGAAGACTTTACAGTTTTCTATTGTTAGAACTGTAGGTTGATATCTTGACAATATTTCATTTTCCTTAAGAAGATGTTCACTTTAAACCAACATTTAGAACGTTAAATAGCAAGTACTGTACTTTCCATGGTAATATATTGCTTTTAACATTTGTAAGCCATATAAAGTGCTGTTAAGGAATGATATGATTAGTTGAAAAGATCCCACCAGCTCAGGTTAGCCAGCAAATTATTATTTTTAGTAGACACTTCTGTACTTAGTTGGAAAAAAGAAAGGATGTTATTTGTTAGTACCATTTCAGTTCAAATGTATGTGATGGTGATATTTCAAGCTGAGAGCTTTTGTATTTGAAAGAAACGGAACTGGAAACACATTTACTGTAGGTGTAACTTTTAGCATTTTAGAAAAATAACTATGAAGCTCAAGGGAGGTTGTGTCTTTTGGTAGTTTTCTTTTTTAATTTTTAAAATTGCTGCCAATTTTTTACCTTTTTCCTGTGTTAAATTTAACAATATGTTGATGTTCATTTAGATAAATTAGCAACTATTCTTATGGTGAACCGTGAGAACAGTATTTTATTTGTGCACCTCTTCACTGCTAAGGCTCCACTTAAAAGCTAGTTAGATTTCTCCTCTTGCCACTGTCCTAGTAGACATTTGTTTTAGAACTTCACTGATTATTGGAAATGTCCTTCAGATTTCTGAGACATATTTATGATTAGTGCTAACATTGTCTTTTTGCTTAAGCATCTCTTCTTCCCATTTCTCACACGTATATCCAGAAACAGTAGTTGCATCTTCTCAGCCTTTGTTTTGCTTGGGTCAGAGAAATCCCAGTCTAAAAATACTTTTAAAAATTCGTAAGACAGATCATTTGCCGCCCCATCCATCTGAGCAGTTTTCCTTTTCATCAGTATGAAATATTTTTTTTTTCTTTAAAACAGGTAATAGAATTGTACCAATGCCTAGATAAATTCTGTTCTGTACTGTGTATCTACAGAGCTGGTGTGTTCATCTGACTTCTGTGTAATGTTTTTCTTTGCGTAGTACTTCATTAGGGGTGCAGGAGAGGACTGAAGTGCCGCCTTTGCGCTGTTTTCCAAGATGCAGTTGTTAAAGTGCCCAGATAGTTCCTAGTTAACATGTTTCAGCCTTGTGGCAATTATGCAGTGACAATTAGCTTTTCAGATAGTTCTGTATTTGCCATTGACAGTCTCTGAAGTTTCTATGGAAAATCATGATTATGAGCCCATCATAATAGCTTATAATTGCTCTCCTGCGTGTCTTTATTTGAAAGAAAAAAATTATAAAAAGCATGATGATGCATTATTCAACTGTAGTTTGTCATATTCTAAATACACATCAATGTCCATCCTCTGACCTTACGTTCTTATCATTGCACAGAAAACTGGTTTATCTCCAAAGAGCGTCCAGAGGCTCCTCTTGGTCTGCATAGTCAAACACTTGACCAATAATCTCCGCATCAGTAGTAACGTGATCCCGAGTCCTTTCTGCCACTTCTGGGTCACGCTCAGCTCTTGGCTGCACCACCTCATATTGCTGTGAATCAGCCTTTTTTAGAGCAGGGAGCACGGAATTGTGGGGGTTTGCTGCAGCCATGAAAACTTCAAATACTTCTCTGGAAACCAGAGAATCTGTCAGTGTCAGGCGAGTCTGCAATAGCCTTATTCAGGTCTGGGCCCTCCGCCAGATTTCATGTCGTTTCATTGCTTCTTACTTGTAATGGATAATAGCACTGCTGTGACCGATTCTGGAGGGGGGTTTATTTTCAAAGTAAGGGCTGAAATTCTGCCACAGGATCAGAGACACTTCAGATGCTCAAACTCTGTTCTGTTGCGCCAAGTGAGTTACTGATCTCTTAACCTTACCATGAATTTCCTTTACTTGTTAGTTAGTAGGAGACCAGTAACAAGTAACAAAGAATTAATTTAATAGGCAATATATATATATTGTCATATTACTGATTTACGCTTTACTGTTACTTAGACAAGCATAGGCTATTTATTCTTTTTTTCTGTGTTTTTATTGGGCTTGTCATGCCTATCAAAATTCAAACCCCACCGTACTTGAGATCATAGGTGTTTATACATGGATGTTTGGAGGTTTCCTAGACCAGGGCACAAACAGTTTTTAGAAATGAGGTGGGAATAGTCTGTGAGAGGCTCTGCATCAATGAATAGTGTTCAAGGCCAGGCTGGACGGGGCTTTGAGCAACCTGGGCTAGTGGGAGGTGTCCCTGCCCAGGGCAGGGGGGTTGGAACTAGATGATCTTTAAGGTCCCTTCCAACCCAAACCATTCTATGATGCTATGAATATGAAGCCTGGCAAAATTGCCATCAGTTTTGGAGAGACCAAGGTTATACACAAGATGCTAAAAAACAGAAGTGAGGAAATTAAATACTAAGAAATACAGTAGATGTTTTGATTTCAGGAGAGATATAAATGTTTCTTACTAGAAGTATTTTAAGGAAAAGAAATAGTGATTTTTTAAAAATAAGTTATGATTTTTTTTTTTTGCATTTATTTAACCTTCTGGAATTTTACCAAATCTCTCTCCAAGTTACATTTGCTATAAAGTGTTAAAAGCCCCACTAATCCAGAAAAAGGAGTCAATTTTCTGTTAAGTTACCAGATTTTTAGAGTGCTTTCTCTGGAGGTGCTTCTGCTAGCCTCTTGGTGCCTTGCCTGTTCATTTCTGTAAGACTTTTTCCGTGAGCAATTTTTTTAATCGGAGCAATTAGGTTTTGTCTTCTGTGCAGCTTTCTTTTGCAGTGCTTGTTTCTTGGGTAGTTGTCTCAGCTTCAGAGCTCCGGAGGGATGGGTGCACCTTTCCTTTAGCAACCCCCCGTACTCACTGCTTGTGGGAGCTTTTAGCCCCAAACTGGCGAAGTCTCCTTTCCATAGCACCACGGCAAGTTTCCTGAGCGGGTGAGGGAAATGATATCCACAGCCAGGTTTGGCAGGTTTATTCTGCGTGCCACCTGAGCCAGCAGCTGGGTGTCACACCAGGGGCTGCTTTGCTGAAGGTAAGGTGATCCCGGCGTAGCCTGGCAGAGGCGCCGAGAGATTAAGTTAAGTGGTAGGTGGGGTGTTGCTTCACACACCCGAGGAGTTATTCATTGTTATAATTTGTGGGAAGAGTTTTAGAAAGGTGTTATCTATGGTTCTTGGTCTACAAAATGCAAGTAGCGAGCTCTGCTGTAAGGGTTAATACAGCCACAGCAAAATCGTTGGTGACCTCAAGACAGCTGAATAGGGAGAGTCTCCTTGCGCAGTCGGAGCCACTCCGCTTCCTGAGCCTGTGGGGACAGGAAGGGAACATGACTGCCAGCGTCTTCTCCTGGGAGGCTGCCAAGAGGAAGTAGCTTTAATTTCTGTGGAAGGCTTAGCAGTTCCCAACCATTCCAGCCATCTTTGTGGGAAGCACCGTGTTGCTTCCAGGCAGTTTCAGGAGGAGAGGCTCTGGGGGTCTTTGTCTGGATTATCCTCCCTGGGAAGCATGGCCAGGAGCTGCACGGAACTGTGTTGGGCCCCAATAAAAGTATCTATATTGGGATGTGTGGGGGCTTCTATTTTGAGCTATTCTTTTGCCCTTGATTAAAAATTCCCCAAATTCTTCAGCTCGTCTGCACAGTCTGTGCATAGGACCGGGCATCCACCCATGGAGAAAGTGGCTGTGTAGTGACCGGAGTGAGACGGAGATCTCCACGGCAGCTCCTCCCTTCCCTGCTGGGTGACAGAAGAAACAGATCTTTGAGTCCCCCTAGTCTGAAGCTGTGGTTTATTAAAGTAAATTAGTTTTTTTTTTCTTTTGAGTTATTTATTATTATGCTTTTGCTCAGTTATCAAATTGGAAGCAAATGGTGGAAGGATTTGCTTTGCATGTAAATGAGAAAGACTGAAACGACTTCTCTTCGCCGTGGCACTTTGTATACAGTTTCCTTAAGCCCAAATGGCTAATCTTTCCATAATGAACTTGAGTACGTCTTTTCACACGAGTAGTTTCAGTGACTTTAGTGAGATTTCATGCATTAATAGGCAAGTGAGATTTTACCTCTGAGAGCACCAAATCCTTTTGGAAAAATCGTATAATGTTTAAGCAGAAAAGAAACCAAAGAATTTATAGATTAATGACTCAAGCCTACAGAACCTAAGGGAGGGTTTTCATAGATTTTTTTTAAACATCTGGTAACATTTTGCATTAATGTTATGTTTACATGGGGTTAATAAACCGAGCAGCAGTAATAGGAATAGTAGAGGAGTAAGCAAAGTCTAGGGGAAGAGGCAGTAGAAATCACCCTTATTGCAGTCCTTTAAGCAGTTGCTCCCAGTTTGTAACGCTTTATTAATGTTTTAACGGACATCTTAATAATTATTCCTCTTTATAAAGTATTTAAAAATGGAATCTCCATATAAAGCATGATCATGTATCCTGCCACATTTGAGTGTAGAAATAGGATTTTTGTTCTGTGCTTTAGGATTTGTCCAAGCATCAGTACAATAGGTCCTCTTTCCTACTGTAGCTGCCAAATGTAATCAACCTAACGAAAAGAATGCAATCTTTCTCGATCTATAAATATACTAAATATATTTTGTATGACACACTGGAATCATGACTTGGGCAAGTATCCGATAACTCTGGTTAAGAAGGAGGCAAGCTACCTGCCTTCTGTTTAATTACCGTATCCAGATAATATCAAATTCAATGAAAAGCTGCTAATTCACTAACATGAATCTTAAGTTAGATTTTTTAGAAGTTGAGTAGTATTTATTAGGAATAAACCAGCACTGCAGGATTTGGCCCTCTGTGGTGACACAAATGGTGTAATTTCAAAATGGGCAAATGTAAAACAGAAAAAAGCAGATCATATTTGAGAGGATCGTGCTTATATAAACTTGTTTGTTAAGGGAATTAACTTTCAGTGATTTATTATTCTGCTTGTGCAATGTATAGCACAGAAATCCACGAGCCTGTTTGCGAAAGCTGCACAACTGCCGTTGGAAGAGTGGGGCCTTTTTTTCCCTCTCTGTTACAAGGATGAGCAGATGTTAAGCAACGCTTCGCTATTTTATGATTGAGATTTATAAAGGCTAGCAATATGTATTGAAAAGGCTTTAGGTATGTTTTCTGTTAGAGACTGATAAAAGAAATTAATGACATCTGGAATTTTAAAGAAAAGTAAAAATGGCTTCATTTAAAGCAGCGGTTGGAGGAGCAAAATCAACATGCCAAACATTGATGTCTGATTCCTGAAAGGATGTATGTATGGTGTTGTAAATGGTTATCAATGTATGGGAAAAGGAGAACTTGATTTAAAACAATCGAGTAGGGAAACATTATCTGAATCACTAGGAAAAAAGGAAGAAGTTAACTATACCTCTGAAGTGTAGCAATTCAGGCTACGATAATGAGAACTTTTTTTAGAAGAGTGAAAATTCAAGTAACTTACCTTTGATATCCTCTCCTTGAGTAATAATTATGCATGATTTCTACAAAAATGCTCTTCTCATAAGCAGTCTATGAATATAAGAAACTATATTGCTAATTTTTTCACTCTTTGTAATGTTTCTAATCATCATTAATGGCCTTCATTATTATTCAGTTATTCCGTTTTAGAAAAGCCTGCCAGTTATGCCAAATTATGTAGGGTTATATGAGATTCTATGGGTGTTTCTTCGCCAGATACTAGAATGATAAGTGACTATTTGTTCTTACAACATGAGAAAAATGAATTGTTACAGATTCAGAAGACTTCATGACTAGCCAGAAACATCCCAGGCCGTACCTGCAAGCAAGAACATTTGAATCACAGAGTTATGGACTAGAGACTCAAAATGATATAAAACACTATTCTTGGGTTTATAGTTTTTTCCAACTGTTTGGTGTAGTGCCCAAGCAATCTGTGATTAGCTTTCTCATAAAGACTAAATCCGTGGGCTTATTTTTTAAATCTCTCCTACCACTTTCTAACCAGCACATTTGCTGGAATTCTTTTATGACATGAATTTTCATTTTCTCCATTCACAAGCACATACCCTGTCAGAATACTGGGGACCTGATTTAAATGGTTATCAGTGTCACTGGAACACACACTCATTTTCTGTTGCCTTTTTTGCTCACTGGCTAAGGATATGCTGTCCTTATTTGCTTAATAAATGGGCAGTTAAGGATCTTCGTTTTTTATGCTTGCTGCACATTCATGTTTTATTATTATTTTATTCTTTCTATTTATAGATTTTACATTAACATTTGATGAATTTTCCACATAAATGGCAATGCTTGATGTAATTCATATCACTCTTAATATGTACAATTTGCATATATTATCCCAAGCAATGACCTAGTAAATGAATTAAATAAGCCTTGGTAATAAGAATGACATATCTGAGCCCATTGAGACAACAAAAGCCAGTGCCTCACCAAAGCAGGGCAGTATTGAGAAAACACAGACACCATCTCAGAATACACTATATATTCTAATTCCTCCCAACCTCTGTTGCAAAGACACAAGCACCTTCACAGAATGAACCGGTGTTTGATATAAACTAGTTAAGGGTAATATTTTCAGTTCTTTTAGTGAGCACAAATATAATTTCAACATATTCTTGAAGGACAAATCCTCCAATGAGTCCTATATGTGGGTTTTATTAATTTTGAACCTAAAAATATTAATTGTATCAATTATATAAAAGCAGCTGTGAAAGAATTGTAATTGCTTGCATTGTGCAAGCCACGCTGGGCTCCCAGCTATTCTTCCTCGAGGAGCTGCCACAAAACAACCATTAAAGGAGAAGAGACCCGCAAACGTTTAGAGTGATGGAGTAGGAGTGTTAAACAGATTCTAGGTAGGGTTCTATATGGCTGCTCTACCTGATAACGTTCCCGTTGCCATCCGTTATACTGGGTAATTGTTACCCAGGTAGGAAAGATGCATCTTCTGAAAGCTATAATGGGATCCGTTTGGATTGTGTAGCTTCCGTGAGATTTGCTGAGACAAGATAATCATTAAGACTTACACCATTCCTGCAAGAAACTCGTGTCATATGACTTGAATATTATTAGGGAAGTATTTAATCCTTTAGTGATCATTCAGTGTTAATATTAATTTATTATATTATTCAGTTTCTCTGTTGTGGTGATGCATTATTTTTTTGTCTCAGTGATTCATATTTAGGTTATTAGACTTGATTCTGGTTTCTCACAGATACTTACATTAGCTTCACAGCAGCTATTTGTGATTTACATTAATTTCATGCTATTGGAATTATTCCCAGTGATCTCATTGTGATTTTTTTTTTTCCCCTGTCCTTACAATTGTTCTTTGCTTTCCCTTTGGCAACTATGGAAATGTTAGGCTTTGCCTACACAAATTAATTATTTCAAGCTAAAATTTTTTGTTTTGATGGGAAGGAAAGTTGTGCCTGTACAATGAAGCCATTATACCTGCAGTACATTAAGAAAATGTATTTGTACATTTATCCCAGTATAATTTGCTTTGGTGAAATAACTTCAGTGTGATCTTCTATGATCTATTTTTTTTGTTAGACTGCCGAACCGTCCAACACCACTCTGCACCTTCGCAGTTAGGTCAGCGACTGGAAAGACACATTTATTCATTACAAGTTATATTTGACGCATGTGCCAATCTATTTCCCTGGGTGCTCTGGATAAAACTTAAACCAAAAATACAATCAAGACAAAATGGGTAATAACTCCCTCAGAATTTCAGGGCAACATCACGAACACCCTTTGAAAGCCAGCATGGTTTTGTTGTTTTTTTTAAAAAAACTAGTGCTCATTTCCACATAAAGAGCCAGCTCGCATTTGAATCCAGTTCTCCTCAACCGTCTAGATGAAGAGGCAGCCCACTCTGGAAAGGAACAATCCCAATCTATTTCATAGCAAAGGCAGAAGCTTTTCTACAGCTGAAAACCCCATATGGAGAACACTCTACTGCCAAATTTCTATCTATTAAGTTGAATGGGATCCAGCATATGTGGCTCCCTTGATTACAGAGCTGACCAAAATGTGCAAAGAGAAATGTGTTCTTTTAAACAGACAGCTCCTAAAATAATTTGGGCTTGAAGGCTTATGGAATTCAAATTCCACCTGGATACATGTAATCATCAAGGGACAAAACCCTGATCTCTACCATTTTATGCTCCTGGTAAGATGCGCTGCCTACCAGAGAGTAAAGCATTTGCTGCATTCTGCACTAGCCAATTTCTCTAGCTCATTTTAAAGTGTAATTTAAGCCTCTTTTTTTATCCTTCACTATGCCTCTCTGATGACAAAACCAGTTTTCTAACTCCCAGCTGCTGGTAGCGTACATCCCCTGCTCGATCCAGGGCTAACCCTTACGTTAGACACGTGAAACCAGTTCCCTTGGGTAGAGGTAGCCCAAAATTACCACATCACGGACAGGGTCAATGCAGAGTGCAAAACCTACCCACCAGACAGAGCGGGTACTTGTGGGCAGCCGACCTTGACCTGCACAGCAGCTACGTTTGTACTCAGGGGAGGCAGCTTATAGCTGGGTCTGTTCAGCCTCCAGGCACACCTTTGGCTGGGCACGTTAGGTGGATCACTGGGCTGAACAGCTGCATTTATGGGAAAAACCCGGTTAGTTTTGTCATCTCAGAACTCTCCTTACAAGCTCTCTGAGCTGATGGTGAAACCAACTCAGAACTTAACTAGCATTTAAGAGACAGAAGAAATGCAACCAGTTACAACAGCAGCTTAATGCAATTAGGGAGCCTCTATGGCCAGTTTATTGCTGTCTGTGGTTTGGGAGGAGTCCTGCTTACTGGAGTCTGTACGTCCCAGCTATGCCAGAGGGATACCGAGTAATCCAAGACAGATTCAAACAATTTGGTAGCTACATCAACGCACCCAGCACATTGTACCTCTGCACCACATTAATGTCATTGTATGTGTACATTTTGTTGGTGTCCAGCATTGGGGTTAGCAAGTTGGTCTCACTCAGCTAACAAACCCTGTCTGGACTGTAAGGGTTTAAGCTCCCTGTTGATTTTAGGTATAGGTTTGAGACATGGAAGACATTGAGTAGGTACCTACTTCAAATCAGTGTGTCAGCCCGGAGCAAATAGGCTGTCTGTGACTAAGGTGTAGTCATTAGAAGAGAATCTGTAAAACTGTTCCAGTGTCCTGGCCGGTATCGAGCATTCTCCCTTATTGCTACTCCATTTATAGTGTCAGGTTTATGGAAAGTCTTTGAGAGTCAGTGGGATGTAGGCATTTAACCTGCTTAAGTACTTTTGTAAATCCCTTTGGACATCCACCTAAACTGTTAGGCAACAGAGAGCTTTACATTTTCAAAGGCAAAGTAAGGACATTAAGTAATTAATCCCCACAATGTTTCTGTGATGTTATCATCTATATGGAAGAGAAGACTGAAATGAAGGAACTAAAGTTACATGCAGATGTACAGAAATACGGGATCTCTTGATAATCAACCCTATGGTTATTTCCTTCCTGTTATTCTGCCTTACTGTTATTTGTGGATGATTAAAGTTGGATCCATAGACTTCCTGCACAAATGAAGTCTCAACTCTGACTCACCTGCCATCCTATTAAGAAAATATAATAGAAAATGAGGACATATCCCTTGTGTTTTCTCAGGTTTCAATTGTTTCCAGAGGCCCAGGCAGCATGGAAAAGTGGTTAGTAATGCACTAACACTGGACAAAATCTCTCACAAACCATGTGTCTTTGAAAGATTGCTCTTTGATGTGATGTGCAAAAAACTTTCTCTTTTTTCCTTTTTTTAAAATCTGCCTGACTCCACTTGACTAAACCTCTACAATAAGAATGGAAGTTTGAGGATTTAGGTACAAAGAGAAGAGCAGCAGTTACGTGCCAGTTTTTTTTTTTTTTAAGTGGAGAAGTGATTAGACAGATGCCAGCTGGAAACAAGTTTTAATCTCTCTGTATTTCAGATCTGCAGCGTAGCCCCAGTCTACTGTAGTCTGCTTTTTTGGAGAAAGACTGGAGATAGGTAATAACCATGACTTTATCCGAGTACTCTGGGGACTGGCTGCAGTGGCCCATGGGAGCTCTGTGCATTGGGAGTGATGGCTTGATAAGGCTTCTCTGCAAAGGTTGTAAACGAAGATCAATGAATAACTGCAGAGATAAAGGACTGCACCTTCCACGGTGGATAGTCTCCAGACACCATTAGCGAAGTCACTCAGTAGCATGTGGTATTGCTTATCGTCCCCGAGTGCCCGGTCACCAGTCTGTGAGTGATGGCTCTTGTCCTCGGTAGAATATGCCAAGCGGCTGGCTAAGCCCTGCAAAATGTGGAGTCAGGACTGGTAAAGCCCATGTGCCTCGAAGGCAGATTTCAGTCACTGTAGGCACCTACATGGTTTGAGACAGCGGGAGGAATCCCACTGTGAAATTGTGAAATACCAACTATAGATGCTGTTGCAAACTGTAACAAGAAAGCTGCACAGGGCTATTAAGGGGCTGTGGCCATTCCTCAGCTTACAGAGCAAACGCCAGGTCCAGAAGCATCTCTAGGCACTGTGCAGTCCGGTTAAAGGATGTGGTTGGATCTAAACCCGGTGCATTGCCGGCTTTTATATTCAAAAAGATTAAGCCAAAGGCTATACAGCAGGAGGGAAATTCAGGTTTTCTTCCACTTTTGGGATGCACTATCTAATGGATTGAAATAACCAAATGAAAGACTTCTTAGAGAAGGGACACCAGAGTTTAGTATGTGTCCTGTGTGGTTTTGAGCTCAGCTTTAATAAATTAGTCAGAGTTGCATGAGTATTCATTGCGCAGAGATGCGAGTAGCAAAGCTAGACAGAACTTGGGAAACACAATTTAATAATTTTCCTCTCTTTTTCATTAGCATTTGGTTCTTACAAATATTTTATGACGAGGTTTACCTCATGGTAACCCTAATCTTGATGTCTTGGCTTAAGGGCCATCTTAGAACTTTTGGTATGAATAATTTATTTTTCATAATTTGTTTGCAAAGCCTTTATTTGCTGCGCACTATACATCTGGGTGGAGAGAAAGTCACTGTCTTGAAGGATGACATTGAAGACAGCACTGGTTCTACAGCCCAGTAGTAGCAGAAACAGAACCGAGTCCCAATCTGTTGCTCTAAGCACAGGGCCATGCCAGTCAGAAAGCTCAGACTTATTTTTTTCTTATTAATTATTCTTGACCTATTGCATACGTGGTACTGTTCAGGGTTGAAACCTGGTCTGTAAGATTCAGGAGGTTTATTTTCCGGCTTTGCCAGTCTACTCTTGCTGCTCATTCAGCCTGGAAAGTCATTTCCCCAAGGATCTTTGGATTCATTTCAGGTTCAGAAAGCTTAGATTTCAGGTTGCCCCCCCTACCTATTTTTGCCCAGTTCCTGTGCTTTCCCCTCTTGGACTTGCATTTGCCCAGGAGAACCAGAGAAAGTTGGCTTTTTCTGAGACATCTGTTCGACAGTAGATAATATTGTCATCAAGACACTAGTAGTATTGCATTGTGTTTCATCACCTAGGCAGTGTCTGTTCAGTGTTCGGCCTGGGCTGTGCTGTCAGCTCTCGGCGCATGACCTCACCGGGCTTTAAACGCTTGCAAAATACCATCAGGAAATAGCTCTGTGGTTTTCTTGATACGGGAGTCCTTTTCGTAACGCCTGAAGTGCTCAGCGACTTTTAGTGGTGCATCCTAAAAATAATTCTTTAAAAAAGCAGAGGCGCAATGACAGCATATTAGTTTCAGTTCTTCATTTTTGTTAGTGATACACAAATAGTGAGTTAGGTGAAATCCCGGCTGCACTGAAGTCAGTGGCAGAACTTCCAGTGACTTTACTGAGGCGAGGATATACTGGTGTAGTCCTAACCACCTCAGTGGTTGACAGCTACTAAGAACTAATATCATACTATTTCTCAAGTGTTAGTAATTTAAATTTAAGTAAATTTTACCATAAAATGTAACATACAAATATCTCTGATTGAGAAAGATCCCTTACGCTTAGTTGTGAGCTCAGATGATCCTAATGCTCAAATATACTGCAGTATTTCAAAGCAGTGGAGCAGAACTTTGAGAAAGTTATGGCTGGTATCTGAGAGCTGTAACATTTACAAACATTAAATGAACAAAACCATATATTTTTATGCTTGCCGTTCCAGACCCATGAAACTTATCTGAAAGGTTACGAGACAAGGGACTGAAAATGAATCTATTACACAATTGCTGCAGGGAGTTGCTGAACACAGTAATTAATTGCTGGTGTATTCATTTGCAGCAGGAGGAGCAGCAGAAGGAAAATATCTCATTGAATTTAGAATTGTATTTATTCATGTATGCACTGTGGTGCTACAGCACAATTATTATCTGACACATTGGAAGCGGACTTGTGCTCTGTTAGTTGCTTGAGCTATGTGCTATTATTGGGTGATCTGCTCCAAAAATGCACTAAACGTTTATTTTGAGGGATGCATTCAGGATTATAATCGATGCCCCGCAGATCTCAGCCTGGTGGTCTCAAAACCCTGCAAGCGAAGTGGGAAGCTCAACTTGGCATCACGTACGTGGTTAGTGTGCAGCCCCCTGAAATGCTGGTGTGGCCACCGGGGCACGTAGGAGAAACCCTTGGATTCACAGGTCGGCAGTGCCTAACGAGGAGCTCTGGGTTTTTTGATCTGTGTCTGGAAGGAGGCACGGGTGCAAGCCAGTCTGTGCTGCTTTCCAGTTTCCAGTGCAGCGCTGGCACCAATCCACAGGCAGCCGCTCATCCAGCATTCCTGGCTAGAGGATCATTTCAGCAGCTATATAATATGTCAGCCAAGAGGAAGCAAGAAGGAAAAGGAAAGTGGAGTTATGAAGTTAAAACCAAGAAAATAAAAATTCCAGGCAGCTGTAGTGTGGCAGTGGTTGCTGGTGAGGTTAATAGTTTATTCGGTGAGTCTGCTGCACGGTTTCTAATAAAACCTCACTAATCCTGTTCAGAGATTTTTTTTTCCTCCGAATTGTACATTATTGTTTGCATAAATCTTGTGAAGGATGACATGATGTGAAGATTTATACTTTGAGCAGGTTTTAAAAGAGTAAATACGGAGTAAATAGTGACTGTAGGCAGAACGGTAATGAGGACATGGGATGCAAGTGTCACCATCCCAGCAATGAGCGGAATCCTGTGCTTTGCATCTCATTAGCCAGCGCCAAGCTGTAATCCCGACCCCACCGAGCTGAGCCGTAGAGAGTGCCGTGGAAGAGCGGAGGTGGGGACGTGCACGATCTCTACGCAGGTGCCAGATGTTGCATGCAGGAAGAAATGGGATATAGCCCACCCTGCCACCTCACAGCAGGGTCAGAGGAGACAGCAGTGGGGACTGGGCTCTTCCCGAGCACACCTTTTGTTCCCAGCGTTGTCACTGTAAGCGATGAAGATCTTGGTCCTGTCCTCTTGCTGCGGTGAGCAGTGCCCTGCCCTGGAGGACCCTCATGGGTGCCAACCTGGTGACGTATAGAAAAAGGTTGTTTTATGCCAAGGGGTAGCAGAATCAGGTTTGGAATGATTATTCCTGAAGATTTTAAAAATAAACCAACAGCTTCCTCTAGGCCTTTTAAACAAACAACCTAAATGAACGCGAAGTTAACATTTCTTTCCTATCAGTCTGATGAAAGAAACAAATGGAAGGGATGACAGGATTATATTACTCTATTAATATGACAGATTCTAATTTGTGAGAAGAAATGAACCTCATTCAGTGCTTTATTACTTTCAGAAATTCTAAAATCAATGCAAGATATGCCATAAACATCATTCTTGGCAGGCACTCATTGAGGTAAACATATAACTCAAAGATAGCTTGAACTGAATTCTGACCAATTTAGCAAGTAATAAGCAAGGCAGTCTGTGATAAGAACATTAAAAAGAAGAGACAGTAACAGAGTTACGAACAGATGGTATCCATAAATAATGTTGAAATAATAATAATATTGTAAATTTATATATGATGCCTTTCAGTCTGGAAAATCCCACAATGCTTTACAAAACTGAATTTAAAACACAAACTTAGACTGGAATGCAGCATTTCTGGTGTGAAATATGACAGTTGTTTGAGAGCCCAAGCAATGCCAAGTCGTTTGGGACAAGAAGAGAATAAGAATTTTAGTTCATTGCTGCTGCAGCAAGAGCTTGGGTTGAATTTTATTTCTTTCCTCTCCTCTGATCTATTCAATCTATCACCACCGATAGTATCTGGACATTCTGCCATCATACATCGCTATTATCCAGAAAGAACGCTCTCCCTACTGTTAATGATATCGGATGCAATGTCGATTTTATTTATTAAAAACCCCAAATGATCGGCAATTTGGCTTTATCCTTTGCAAAAAAATTACATTCTCAGCAAAAATGTCTCCCAAGGCCAAGTAGCGATGGTAATTAGTATGTCCATGTGTGGGGAATATTAACTCCTATGTCAGTCTAAATTCTGAAACCTTTGTCTTTTCGCTGCAGAACATAATTGCTCCTTCCAAACACTTATGTCGCTCAGCCTAACTTGAGGCTGTCTTCTGATCTCAGATAAACCCAGGCAATCCTTCTGGCTTTAGTGGGATTATGCCAACATAAGTGAAACTAAAATTTACCCCATGGTGTATGAGAGTTGATAGGTGCATAAGGCACTGGGTGACGTTTGAAGGCTGCAATGGAAAAGTGCTGGAGGATGACAGGGGAAACTCATATGCTGTGTACACAGAGCAATGGAAACTATTTAAAGCAGCTCCAGCCTCGAATTTTCTGTGTAGTCCCTTCCCAGGGAGAAAGATGTTACACGGTAGCCTGGATATTTAAGTGAATAGACTCTGTATTATAGAAATAAAATAGAAAATGTTGAATACTTCTGCGTGATGAATGACACAATCTGTTTGCAGGAATGCTGAAAACAAACCAGAAAGTGGTGTTGGTTAAAATTAATTCGTCTTTAATACTTTCCCATTCAGGTCTGTAGGAATCAGAGCCAACCTTTTCCCATTCCAAGCTCAGAGTTCTGATAATGGCACCTGCAAGGACTCTTTGTCAGATAAGCTTTATATCAAGGTTGTGGCAGCTCTCCTGGCAGCAGTGGCAATACTGCAGGGTACTCAAATACCTCAGAACACTGGAGCGTTTCTTGAAAATGGGGGTTTTCCTTGTAGAAACAGAAAAAGAGGTTGGCGACAGGGCATTATCTGAAATTAACTTTTTAAACCTTCTGAAAAGCTATGCTAGCTCGCGCTCATTAAACATTTGTAGCTTTCTAAAAGTGGGCTGGATGTAAATATTTTCCCTTCACAGGATTCCCACGCTGGCACTGCTGGGTGCCCGTGTTGGGTGCCGGTGTTGGCGTGGGTCTGGGCTGTGAGCCCATTTACCATGTGTGCCTGGAGAATAATGACGGCCTGCCCGGGGAGGTGACGCAAAACCGGCACCTGTGTGTTGCCGTTTACTGTTGTCAGAGCTACTGTCAGAGCATGCACTCTGCATTTTGATGCAGATGAGAATTTAGATCGCAAAACGAGCTAATATGTTGCGCAGTAGTACTCACGGCTCGCCGGCATCCCCTCCGCCAAGAGGAAGCTGGAAGGTCAGTGGGTTGGATGTTGCTGTACTCTCAAGAACATTTGTTAAAATATACTGGGTAAAATCTTGTCTCCTATAAATTATCAGAACTCCTTCTGGTTCCACTGGATCCAGGTTCGCTTCTATCGTTTTTCAGTCAAACTGGGGGTTTTTTGGATGGAAAGGAAGGAGAGGGATGCAGAAATTACATTGTCACATACATAGCAAGTATTAGCATAGGTATAGCTTAGCTATCTTGAGCATCATAGAAAATAGAGTTTTGTTTTTTATTAGGTGTAAGTTACATATTGAAAAGGCCGCTCTTAATCCAGCATGTATCTCTTTTGCAGGAAATATGAGTCTTTGGTTTAACTACGGCAATTTGTGCAGGAATCCTCGGACTGTCAACTTACGTGACAAACTATAACTCATACTTAATTCTTATTCATACCAGCTGGATGCTTGTATGAGAGTACACATACCTACATGCATGGACTCATTAGTGGTATCTGACACTGTTGCAATATTTAAAAGGTTTTTTTAATTTTAGACCTGCTTTTGTGAGACACTGGGCAGTCTCATGTTCATTTGTTTTCATTTGCATCTTGGGATTTTACAGCACCATGGATTTGTGTCCCGATTTTATTTCTGCATTTGCATATCTGCAATGCATCAGACTTTAGTTGCGAGTTTAAATTAGAATTCATTTTTCAGACCTACGGGATTGCGTGGGTCAGAGTTGACACTATTGTCAGGGCTCCTGTGCCACCCTTTCATATCCTTGAAGCTGGTGCCTGTAAGTTGTTATGGACAAGAACTCTCCCTGTAGGCTCTGTACAGGGAGCCTGGTGACCGCACTCTGCCTTCCGACGGGCACGCGTCTGTAGCTAAAGAGCCTGTCACTACAAGTGACGTCCTTATCGGCCGGCTGCACAGACAGCCTGAGTTTGGAGTGAACGCGGAGATACAGCACATCTCCGTGCCAGCGGCACAGAGACAGGAAGCTGGCACTTTGCGACCTACTCCCAGATCCATCAGGCTTGGGAAACGTTGTCCAGAGAACACCCTCCTGTCCTTCTGGGAGCTGGGGAAGCTGCTTTCACGTGGAGCTCCGTCTCTGCTACTCCAGCTGGGCTGTTCCGCAGAGATGCACTAGGTCTCCACTGCCCACGCAGACTCCCTTGGGGATACTGACTTCTTTGAAATGGTTTGGGTTCAGGTTTGGGTTTGGGTGGTTTTTTCCTCCTGAGCTGAGGCATGAGGAAGAGAAACTGTGTTTAGTTTGTTCTTGCTGCTGTCTCTGCTCTTTATTTCTGTTAATACAGGACTTCACTTTTCAGGCCTGTCAGTGCGCTAAGATCCTCAAATGCTAAGTTTGTATGAAAACATAGACTCCCAAACCTCCCAATTTAAATGCATTTTCATCCTGCTTATAAGAAATGGATCATTCAGTAGCCTGTTTTCTCAGTATTGTGTTAGCTGTATTTTGTCCACAGCCTTATCTTTGCCATACAGACTTCCAGTTTTTAGGAAGCAGGTTTGCAGGTCTGTCGACAGGTATTTAAAAATTTCTGGCTGTTTTAAAAACTCAGTACCAGCTGAAATTAAGAAAAAGGTCTGAAGACTAAACATACACTGCTGCTAACTTGTCCATTTTAAAGAAATTCCCGCTGGATTATTTCTTTTCTCTGTCTTCTGGAGGGTGACATTTGTTCTCACAATCTGTGGTGAGACCACAGTGAGCTGGCTGACCACAGCAACTGCTGCACGTCGTTCTGCTCGCTGCAGATTAGGAGCACGGGAGGTATCTCTTGCTTCTCTTTTTTTCTTTTTTTCTTCTTTTTTCCTATTTCTCACTTGCAGAACAACTGAAAAAGGACGAGGTTGAGATATTTCCTGAATGTTGCATTGTGCCTTGCCCTGCATGGTGCGCAGAGGAGGCGGGGAGAGAGGATGAAAAGAGCTGTTGGACTAACTTGACTCTTGTGTCACCCAACTGCTCAGAAAACTGAGGGTCGACAGAGACGGGGGCTTCAAAACAGTGAGGTTGGAGGACACAGGGCTGTCAAGCTTTCCTGCACCAGCCTGCAGAATAGCTGGTGGTCCATATGATTTCTGTTTCTGTCTAGAAAAGTGCTTTTTACAGTAGGGAAAGCATTCTATAAATAGTCTATATTTATTATTTTGCTAGAGCTTATTTGCTATGCTGAACTTAGATCAATAAAATGAGAAAAAGGAGGAAAAATACCCAAAGATAAAAGAAAGCCAGATAGCTGTGCATTCCAGAATAAACACAGCACTCCTTGACGTGGTACAGGCACTGTTTGTGCCTGGCTTCCCAACAGGGGTTCTTGCACATCCAGTAACTTTGTTTGTATTTTGTAAATTAGCAGATGGTTCTTTGATACAAAGGAGAAAGTGTTCCCACATCAGATCGAGTATCTCTCTCTCTCTCTTTCCCCCCCTCTGATATGAAACAAATCATAGAGGAAGACACAGCCACAATTGCTAAAAGTAAAGGGGAGATGGAGCAAAGAAAAAATCTGTGTAGGTTAACTGCAAAGTTCAGTTGACGTTGACTACTGTAAAGCAAAGAATAAAACTGAATAGGAGATATTCTCATTTCCAATATCTCTGAGCTGTGCTCCAGGAGGCCTAGGGTACGGCCAGTTTGTGTGACCCTTTTCACTGCTTCCTTGCAGCAGAGGCTGCCTAAATCTCATCACTGAGGGAATTACTCAGATAAGTGTGTCACTGCTGAAGCAGGGGAGTAATTTTGTACCTGTCATGTTACTATTTAATAGAATCATAGAATCATTTAGGTTGGAAAAGACCTTTAAGATCATTGAATCCAACCGTTGACCTAGCACTGCCAAGTCCTCCACTAAACCATGTCCCTAAGTGCCACGTCTACACGTCTTTTAAATACCTCCAGGGGTGGTGACTCAACCGCTTCCCTGGGCAGCCTGTGCCAATGCTTGACAACCCTTTCAGTGAAGAAATTTTTCCTGCTATCCAATCTAAATGTCCCCTGGCGCAGCTTGAGGTCGTTTCCTCTTGTCCTATCGCTTGTTGCTTGGGAAAAAAGAGTCCCCCCACCTCGCTACAGCCTCCTTTCAGAGGGATAAGGTCTCCCCTCAGCCTCCTTTTCTCCAGGCTGAACAACGTCAGCTCCCTCAGCCGCTCCTCATAAGACTTGTGCTCTAGACCCTTCACCGGCTCCGTTGCTCTTCTTTGGACGCGCTCCAGCACCTCAGTGTCAGGGTGGAGCCTGTGTCTTGCTTGATGATAGATGTAAGGCATAGTGCCTGTTTACCAGAAGCTGGGCTTGATCTTGGCTGGAGCCTCAAGGCAGTAATCTGAGTAATGTATCAGCAATTAAATAAGATGCTTACAGACTAGATCTGGCTAAAGCATATTCAACATTGCTCAAAAAAACCCTTTTTAATTGCTAGTCTGAAATTTCTTTGGAAATATTATTGCTGCAATCGTCAACTCTCCCCTTGTTTACTTGAAACCTTGTCTATACAAGTATTACAATGATAAACTATCATGTTTCTTTCTCCCTGTGTGTGTAAACTATATATATAAGAGGAAGAGTATTCTCTGGGGCAGGCCTTCTCTTTTAGATCTGCGTTTGTACAAGGCCTGGCATTATTGGGCCCCAGTGCATGACTGAACCAGACAAGCACGACAGTACTGTAAATAAATGGCTATTCTGAAGATAAAATTCCATTTACTTGCTGTTCAGCACTTTCCCCTACAGGTCTTTGCACCAAAAATCTTCCATGAAAAAGAAGTTCCTCTGCTATTCCCATGTCTTCTGCATCCATGTCTGGTCCCGTTGACCTGACTGACAGTGAAGGATTTGTCATTGACCGTAGTAATGGGTCCAATAGCTGTAATGTTTCAGAACAAAAGTGAAAATGCTTTCTGCTTCTGAAGCTTTGCCTGAAATGTAGCCTGTGTCCAAAGGTGGATCAAATTGTGACTACTTTTTCCTCGAACTGGGTGGAAATTAAGGGGAAAATTTGCTGAAATACTTATGCAGAGATTCAAAGGGTATGATAAAACCAAGATGGATTTAATGCTCATTAACAAGAAGTAATACTCTAAGCAGAGGCAAAAGAAATTAGGAGAAAAAATTGCATTATATATAGGAAAAATATGTACCATGGAAAAAATACATATCCAATACTAAACATGGGCACAAGCCCAATCCTTCTCATTTTATAATCTTTGAGAGTGGCTCCACTGATTTCCAGAGGACTTGAATGTGATCCAGCTCCAAATCTGTCTTTCTTAACTCATGAATAATCCTCCTGAAATTAATAGTATTTCTTGAATTAGGAAAGTAAGACAGATTTTTGGTAGTGCAGCTCTTGCCCCCAGTACTTCATCATATATATGATTTGAGAGAGAGCCGTTTCAAGGTAATGCCTGTTACTGACGTGCATAAATTTATAGTGATGTTTTGTTCTGTTTTCTAAGGATGGGAGTCTTAGGAAATATATAGGGAGATAATTAAACTATCTAGAGAAGTTTAAGGAGTCACCAATCTAGTCTCTAAAGGTTCCCAGTATAATTCGGAGTGTGCACAGGAGATAAATTGTATATTGGTTTAATTTGCTCATTTTGACTGTTTGGTGACTAATCCATCCATGGGCACTTCTCGCTTCCTTCTTTGTATTTATCACCTGAGCATAACTGGGTAGTTATTTGTAAAGGGTAAATCAGAACTGAAAAATGAGGCCGCGTCTCTGCACGCTGCAGCTCCGTGTCCATTGAGTGGTGCAGCTAGTTGAGGCAGGTCACATAGATTAAATGATTTGGTTACAGTTTTTTTGTTTGATGAACATGTAAGACCTTTTCACTGAATACAGCGTTTTCCAAGCTGAAACACAGTTTCTGACTGTTCTTTTGACGTACAACTGTGAAACTCATTTTCTGCAATACAAAAGCACGAACTGTGTAAAAACTTTGCATTTTTCATGAATATTCATTTAATATTTATAATTATTTTAGTCTTGCTTACATACTCCCCTTGTTTTCTAATACTCAAAACAGCTTTCTGGTAATTAATTTGAATTTTAGTACTAACAAGTGGCGTCCCCTATGAAGCCTATTACAAACATGGCACGTTGTTCTAAATTGCGTAATCACATAATCGTCTAGAACGGCGACGTACGCAGCAAAATGGCTCTATTTCTGTTTGACGAGGTGAACGCCTGTGTGCTTTTCAAAGCAACTAGTTTAGCACTCTTCATTTACAACGAGGAAAGGGAGAGGAGAGAGAAATGCTACTCTGAGAACAGCTTGTCTCACGTTGACCTACTTTCTCCACCAATCTGCGTGCAGCCGGAGCTGCTGTTGTGTTGACACTACATATCCAAGCTAAAGCAAACCCAGCAGAATCTGTGGCCTGAGAGATTGGCTCTAGGGAGGACAAAAGGCCCTCTGCGTTTGATACGACTTTTGGATGCGCAGGCACTGCAGGACTAGGATACAGCGAGCCGATTTTCAAAACCGAGTCTCGTGCCTCCTCTTCCCTGTGAGATCTAAAGTAGATTACGCTCACATAATGAGGCCACTTTGTGTCTAATCTCTTAGGTACATTTAAGTCTAAAGCAGGTGGTGTTGGTCCAGGGAGGGTCTCCTTATCTGCATGGGTGACATGGTCAAAGAGCCGAATGTGCTACTTTTATCAGCATTTTCTTTCTCCTGCCAGGAAAATCAGGAAAACAAGGGAAAAGGGGTGTGCCTGTGAGAAATGCGGGGATGCCCGTTTGTCATGCCTGTCTTTGACTCCCTTTTAGCCCCTAGAGATTATTTGCAGCTGGTACAAATTAGAGTGACCATAGAGCTCCCCCAGTCTCATGCAGGAGGGAGAAGTTTTGTACAGAGTCTGCAGACCGGGGAATGGAAACCTTTTTTGTATCTACATATCCACGCAGGCGTAAACTCCTCGTTATCTGTGCTGTTTAGAAATTATTGGATCCTGAGGTTCAATTCATGATCTTTGGGTTTTGTTTTTACTTGCTATCATTAATTTTTGAGAGGGCATCATTTTTTGATGTGCTGCACATCTGTAATTCTTGCTGCCTATAGTGGGAGGAGGTACTGCTACCTCTTGAGAAATGTGAGTAAAAAAATATGTTGTATCAATATGCATCAGTTTTTATCATTTCAGCCAATGTTTTAACAGAAGCTGATCTGTACTTTACAAAGCAAATGCTACTCCTTTGCCCCTGAAAGCCATCTTTAATGGAAATGAATACAGTTTTATTCTTAGCAGCTTGTTGCAGAAAACTCCAATAATGCGGATCTTCACCAAAACATCCTTTTTATGACTAGTTTTAGCTTAAAGCAAGAACCCTGTTGATTCTAAGAAGGGGAAAGACCCCCAAACTTTTCTTTCAAAACCATGGCATTTCTTTCGCACCATTCTGGAGATTTCTTTTTACAAGTCCTTCCTCTTCATCTCCTCTAACGAGGTTATTTGTGGTAAGACATTGGTAAGATGCCGTGAGATCCGTTTATTTATTTGGGCCCTAAAGAAATAGTGTTGACCTCAGTTTAGTAGAACAAGTGAAATAATGAGTCAAATCAGAGCCTTTAAAAAGACCTAAATGAGGTCTAGGAGAAACTACTTACCGCTAGGTGAAATGTCACTGGGACTTTCTCGTACCCTGTTGCTGCAGCCCTTGGGGGAAATTATAGCACAGTGCCGCGTTATGTGAACATCAAGTGCACTAACTGCTCTGCCCTCCCTCGCTCCGTGGCACTTGCGTCCCACAGCAAGACTGCCTTTTTATGAGCTGGCTTAATCTGCTTTCAAAGTGGATTAAAACGGGCACTCTTAGGGTGGACTAAGAGTCCTTGGATAAAGCCAGCACAGAGCACCGGGTGCAGTTATTACACTGAACTTCTTCCCCACAGAGATTTGGGTATTTTAAAATTCCCTCAATACGGCGGGTTCTGCTTCTTCCTAGGAACATGCAAGTGGGTGAAAGTTTGACGCCTGCCATTCTGCTGAATCTGTGTTTCTGGGGTAGAGGTTCTCCTCTCCACCCCATTAAGATTCCTCTGCTGTCATTGCCTATTGCCAAATGTTTCTTGGCTACCTGAATTTGCTCTCCGATCAGCCATGTAGGCCACTGGGGCAGGAGGCTTCGTGGGTGCTGTCATTGGCATGCTGCTTGGTTTTGCGAGTCTGGGGTTCAAGGGTTTGGGTTTGCATGAGTCTCTTGCAGTGCTGAGCCTCTCTGCCTTGTGAAATGTGTCGTGCACACGTCATCCAGAAGTTCCTACACCTCCGAGCCATGAAAGCCACCAGAGAGCTCAGAGGTGGTAAGAACTGCTGTTGTTGTAGTGCTCAAAAACTCAAAGAGTTTTTATTAAACCGAACGTGTTGTTTGGCGGAATGCCTGCGTCACATTATTTCAATTAGGCAACAACAGCTTAAGCTACAGTTCTTTTTGTGAGGTGATTTTCCCATTGATGTCTGCTGGGAATTAGGCAAAATGAGAGTTGAGGCACTGGAAGGAAAGTCAGGATGAAATTGTAGGTGGATCGAGTGAGTTTTACAGTTCAGAGGGAATCACAGGAAAACAGATAGGTTCCCTACATCTGCCATTTCTTTCATCTGTGCTATTGCTTAATATTTTTCTTTAATTTACACTAATTTCCTTTTAAGCTTTTGATATTTAAGGATATTGTAAACTACAGTGCCACGAACTGAGTGTCATGAATTCCAGTCCTAGCTTTTGTTCCTCTCCATTTGGCAATGCCTGAGCTCGAGGAGCCAGGACCACGTCCAGACTCTCCACGTTGAGACAAGATGTGGGAGCCCACATCTCTCCTTTCCCTATCTTGACATTTTTGGAAACCCGTAGCTGAGAAAGAGCTTCAGACTAATGCAGCCGAATCAACCAGGTCTCTGGTCTGAATGGTCTGACTGCCAGGACGGTGCTGCTCTACAGGGTGCAGGTGTAGCTCACAAGAACTTAGGGAAGGTGCCTGATCCTCCTGCTTCCGTTTACTGTGCTGTGCAAATAGTCATATTTCTCCCTGACTAGCACAAGGATCAATTCCTTAACATCTGGAAAGAGATTTGAAACCCTAAAGCAATAATTTCACAATTATGCTTAATCAGTACTGTGCATTCAATGTTAATGTTATTATAGGAATGTTCATTGACAAATTAAGGATACATTTTAAAAGTCCCTCAGAAAAGTCAGTAAATATAAAAGCTTTGTTCCTCGGTATGTGGTTTATAATCCTGTAACAGAAATGTTCTACCCTGTCTTTAATGGATGTGTACTGGCGAGATGCAATGCTTTAATAACTTCTCAATAAGCAAAGCTTACAGCCCAGTTCTTTCCCAACATTAGAGGTTTGACTTGATTGTGGTGGTTTTACATCTGCTGAAAGCACAATCAATGCCCTGTATTTTCAATACCATGAAGATAAAGAAGTGCATTACATTTTTCAGCAGGAGTATCACTTCCAGCAGGAGTAGAACAAACCTTTCTCGCTGTTTACACGAATAGACTTTCAAGGGTATCCTCTAGTTCCCTTGGGAGGTTAATTTTTGAAACTTACATCAATGGAAAACAAAACTGAGTTAGTCAGGTGCCTTTTTAAAATCTTGAATGAAATTCAGGCTCCCATCCTACGGGTCGGGTCAGCTGCTGCAGAATGACTCTGTAACCAGCGCCAGGCTGCTGACCTCTCCTCTTACAGATCTGAACTGCGCTGCCTAAAATCGCCCATGGTCTGCCTGCGCGATCACGCCTTGGCTCTCGTCTCAAGCAAAGGATATCTGTGCAGTAGGGACTTCACTTCTGCTCCGAGCCCAGCATCGCGAGGGTCCGTTACCGAGGTCTGGTTCTGGCAGGTTGCAAACGAGCTTCCCTGCACTGCCCTTCTGCTGTGGTGAAGTTGTGCCGGGCACTATAAAAGCTGGAGCCAAATGCAGCCAGGTGCAGGCACGGCTAAAACCATACTAAGAAGGTGCAGGCTGCACCAGAAGTTATTAATTCCCTTCACCGCTGCAGGAAATCTCTTTCTGCCACAAGCATACGCTGAGAGTTGCTCCTGCCCAAAAGAGACCTGTGGGAGAGAACCGGTGTCAGAAAGGTTAAGTAACTCAGTCCATAATTGCAGGGACTTGTCCGTAATTTCAAATTCTCTGTGCAGAAAAGGCAGGCTTTTCATTCCATTAGACCATGCGGTTAAAGACAGACCGAATCTGGCCATTCTGTGCAAATCTTCGAAGTGTAATAGTTTCCTCATTTGACATAGATTTTCAAGCCAAGGTGATTAATGAGTCATAAATATAATGCTACAGTGATCCTTAAAATAAACAACATTCCTTGATTTGAAAATCCCAGGAGATGAGTTTTAATTTCTCTAGCCAATCTGGGAATGTAAAAGATTTTCCTGCAGTGCCTTATTGATATAATTTGACCTTGCTCAGCAGTGGAGCTCCCTGATGGAGGTGTGGGGGGAGGAGGGGTGTGTGGGCACACATGCATAGTGCTCTTACTATGCCTGTATTCAAATTCTAATTCCATATTCTTGTAAGAACGATCTCACTGGGAACCAAAAATAGCACAGACGGAAAATATTCTCACAAGATGATTGTCACACAAATAAGAATAGCTTCTCTTTAACCCATTCTCCTATCAGCTTAGCTCTCTGCAGGCTCCTGATCCTCTGCTGGTGCTTTACTTTAGCCATTGGCCAAGAATCTATTCATGAAAAGCAACAATTTAATAGTAATAAAATATCTCTGTGGTTGACAGTATGCCACTAAGCTGGATTAGATGAAGTGTGCTTACCTTGTTTTAACACTATAAAAGTGTTGCTTCAGTGATGGTAATTCGCCACCTTTGTAATAGGGTGTGTTTTTAGTTTTGGTGACTGTTTTTCTGGGTCCTTTCTAGCTTTAAACATCACTAGTTACATCTCCTAATGCTCTGTTGCTTTCAATGAGGTAGCACAAAATGCATGTCTGACCCAAATTCTTCCTGCCAATCACAATTTCCTGTATAGAAAGAGAAGGTAAATTAATGGTGATGCCTTTATTTATTTTTATTACCGCAGCACCCGCAAGCCTCGGTTTTGGAAGAGACTGGGCTGTGCCAGGCATTATAAACAGACAGAACAAAAAGGTTGTCCTTTCAGAAAGCCTGTCCTCTAAGTAGCGGAGGGGGATGACAGAGGGTAGTGGTAGAGGGTGCAAGGAAACCCCGAAAAAATATTGTTCAACACACAAAGCAACCCGACAGTTGTCTTTATAGGCAGAGTAGATGTATGAAGAAGCTGAATGAGAAGTATGGAGCTATGGAGGGTTCGGGAGCTCCTGCGAAGCGGCAGAAAGCCTGAATTTGCTTGTTTGAAGCTCTAGTGAGTGGTGTGACCTAGCAACACCTGCACACCCAAGGTGGAAGCTGATCAATGCAGGAATGAGAGGTGGTGTGTTAGAGAAGGGGGGGGTGGCAACGGGATTCCGAGAGAAAGAGAGGGCACAGAGTTGATCCCATGAATCTCCTACTTTAGGCAGGTTGTTCTGGGGGAAATGCACTCTGTAGAGTGTTAACAGGGGTCGGCAAATGAGCTGATCTGTTAGTTAGCATTTTACAGTGGCGTGTTAATTCCTGGACTTCTATGATAGACAGTTACATATAAATAAAAGCTATCATCCTGTTCTTTTATTTGAATTTGTTTATAGACTATGGAGAAAAGCTGATGGTTGCATATTTACCACACAACAGATGTTCATAGTTCTCAGGCACATCATCTGCCCAATTGCCCATGGCTTTGTCTATTCCAATTATTTTTTCCCATATGTACACATTGGGTCGCATTCCAGCTCTGAGACAAAGAGGGGCTTATTTTTTGTTCCTCTCCGGAACTGCTGAGGTCCTTTGGGCTTCTGAGAAAGGCTGTCACATCCTGAAGAGCCCTGAAAACATGCCCATGGCAGTGACCCGTGAAGGAGTCACTGACAGGTTCCCAGTCAGCAGGTCTGGTGATACTTCTGCTATGAAGCCGTCCATTTTGGGCATGATCCTCAGCTTGCCCATGTTGCTTTATCCCAGAACGGCTGCTATACCTTGGATATTCCAGCAAGGCTCCCTTGTACTGGCTGTGAGAGAACTTGGAAAAACCTGTCCCATGATGTTTCTGTGCCACCTAAAAGGGGTAGAGTATATGGGCAGAGTCTGAGTGCGGGAACTGTGGAGTCCTCAATGCTGCCCAGACAAGAAAAATGTTTTTACTGTCATAAGTAGCTGAAGAATTGCTGCCCTCCCGTCTTTTCTGTAATGATAACCTTAGATGGATCTGGCTTCTCTATGAGACAAAAGTTGCCAGTGAACTTCAGCGCTGAGAAAGAGTTGGGAGATGCACTTCCCTAAGAAGAGAAGATGCTGCTGGGGACCTGCCAGGTGATACCTTGGCTCTCATCAAGCAGGGTGACCTGCCTTGCTGGGATTGGGAGACAGGTCCCTTAATTTTTCCGTGCATGCTGAGCTAACGTGCTGCTCGCCTTCCCTGTGTGTTTTTGCGTCCTTGGAAGAAGCCTGTACTGAGGAGCTCTTGCCTCCGCTCTCCTGGTGTGGGCAGGTGAGGCAAGAAATCTCGGACCGGCTACACTTGTTTTCGTTGAGCACTGAATCAGAGCGATGCTGTCCTGCGGGGAACTCGACCGCATTTGAATGCAGCGTAGCGCTGCAAAACATCGCACGGAGCGGAGAGAACACAACTAGCTCGGAGCAGCCGGTTTTGACATTGGACAGACTATCAGCCAGGCACAGCGTAGCCAGCCTGGGATAATCAGCCATGCTGAGAGGCAAGGATAATTAGTCAGACACAGAGATACCCTGCAGATATCCTTCTGCAGCCCTTAACAATTCTTAGAAAACTTTTCCTAATATATAGCTTATATATTGCTTGCTCTGAATTCAATGAGTTCTTATGTTATCTGTCACATATTCTTGTTTACTGTGTTGGAAGCTTCTATCATATTCTCCCGAGTCTCATCTTTTCCAGACCAAACAAATAGAGAAGAAATTCAGCCTTTCCGTATAGGAGGATGTTTTTCTCTCAAATTTGTCTGCATTTTTGGTAAAACATGGTGTTCCAAATTGCACCTTACCAGAAGTTTCCCTGATGCTTAATGAAAGGGAATAATTACTTCCGCTGTCTGACGTGCATCAGTCTTATTAATACATCACTGAATGAGTTTTACTTTTTTTGTTGCAGTGTGTCATGGTGTTGAGTCATGTTCCACCTGGGCTCCTCCATAGCTCCCAGCACTCATTTTGCAGAACTCTTATTTAACTAGTTAGTTCTTATTTTATATTTGTTCATTTGGTTTCTTGTTCCTTTACTCAGTACTTCACACTTACCTTTATTGAGTGCCTTTGCTTGATTTAAGGCTGTTTCCTCAATTCATCAAGACTGCTCTGAATTCTGAAAGAGTCTTTGAAAGCATTTGCAACCTTCCCAGCATCCACACCTTCCGCACTGTCCTTTCCACGAGCCGAGTCATTAGTGAGAATACTGAATCAACCTGGCTTCAGGACAGATCCTTAGGGGACCTCGCTTGATACATCCAGATACGCTCAATACCTGTGGGAGGAAAAATTGGTGTTTGAGCATAAGCTTTGGTCTTGATTTGGAAACAGCAAGGCATTAGGGCAGTTCATGCAGCCATTTGAAGTGAAGCCTCAGCTTCATAGACTGGGATGAAGAGGAAAATACACACATGTGTCTTTTGCGTAAGCTGTCCCGTGACTTCGAGCTGCCTGGCACACGACGGGCAAGCACTGCCTTTGCACCGTGGATCTGCACAGTATCTCGAAGGGGGTTATAAATATCCATCCTCCTTCAGTTTGAGAAGTAAGAAGAGGATGCAGATGGGTGAGAACTGTTCCAGTGAAGCTCGCGCTCTCGCCCGGCGCATAATGAGATCAGAATGCAGGCAGGAATGTGTGGAGGAGTGGAGCTGGCAAGGATTCACCAGCCTGAATTATTCTAAGCCTATTCCATCCCTAATCATCCCTAATCAAACCTTTCTTCTTTTTTTTTTTTTTGGTCTGTGAAGGTGCTTTATGGAGATGTTTCTGTTTGAACGTAAAATTCAAGCTCTTTTTCCTACATGAGCAAATTCCAGTTGACAGGATATTGCTCTTTCGGTGAGTTTTTGGTGCAGTGGGCTTCTTATCATAGCTTCCTCTGCGACGGTTATTTCAGAGCACTTGGCATTTCCCTGCTATGTAGCCAATTTGCTGGATGCTGGAAAGTATGAAATTGGATCTTTAAAAGGATCCCGGATCATTTTTGATGCTAATATAAATCTAAAAAAAAAACCCAACCAGAAAAGGGGGTGGGCAGAGCGGTATCACATGAGTTATCCAGACTTGTTTACATCCTGATTTGCAAAAGATACAGCTTGACCCTAGTGTAACCTTGAAATCTACACAGGGAGAGGAAATACTATGTAAATTAGAACAGCCAAAACAAAACAGGCAGACAGAAGCTCAGTGTACAGAACAAGCTGGGAAGGCAGGCTTCAGGCTTTGCAAACACTTCGCTACGGGGGAGAAATGTGCACAAATTCTTTTTTTTTTTTGTTTGATGTAAATGGCTTTGAAAAAACCCCTCCCTAACAAAAAATGGCAAAAAATCCCTAGCAAAAAATCGCTGGTTTTACAAGACTGCACCTATTTTCCATAGCATAGGAACAGCATATTTTCCCCCCTCCCAACCACACCGCAAACCCTCCCGGAGAAGTCGTGCCCTAAGGAGGACTTGTTCGGAGCACCCAGGGGAACGTACTTGTGCCCAGGCTTTTTGGCTGCAACCTAAATGGGTTTTAAAAGATGACAGTGATGTCTTGGGGGCCCTACCTTGGGAGCGAAGTAATGCCTGCTGCTTCTGAAATACTTAATAGCAGCAAATGGTTGTTGGTGGTGAGCAAGTCTTGTGTTGGAGCCTCCTGTGTTGGATAAAGAAGGGGGAGAAGCGTCCCAAAGGCTCTGTGGTTTATCCAGGAGGTTTTCAGCGGTGGTGGAGCCATGAGGTTCGCTGACTCCAGTTCTGCACTGGGACAAACGTTTGTGTGGCTGAACCGTAAGCTGGACTGAGAAACAGATCTAGAGGAAAAATGATGTCATTTTTCCAGTGAGTTTAAAAGCTTTCCACCCCACTTAGGGCTTTTGTCTGGGCTTCCTACATGTGCTCACATCTGGCTGCGCTGGCGGGATGTTGGGGTATGGCAAAAGGGGGGCCCAGCCCGCCTGAGCTGGCAGAGGCAAAGCATCCCCTAACACAGTACTTCCCCTCCTGAAATTACAGCTGTGGCTCGGCTTCTCCACGCTCTCAATGTTTCCTGGTACCCTGCTCCCGTGCCCCACCGGCGCTGCGTCTTACAGAGCCGAACCACCCCAGGACTTCTCCTACAAAGTGATGCATCTTCACTTTCAGCTCCCTGGCAGGATCCGGGGACCACAGAAGTGGCACGGAGGGGGCCACCGGAGCGCGGCACCCGGCGCAGCACCCAGGTGCCGTTTGGCATGGTGGCACCCCGAGGGTGTCTAACCACAGCCAGCCCGGGCTGCTCCATGCCTGCGGAGGTGGCTGGCTCAGGCACTTAACCACGTTAGGAGAATGTTATTCCTTGCCTTGTTATTTGGAATTTATTTCAGGTGAGGGAAAGTGGGTCCCATGCGGACCCCTCTTGGCTCCTGAACCCACAAACCTGTTAATGTCTGAATTTTAATCTCTGGAAGGAGGGAGCGGGAGCGCAGCAGTCGTGAGCAGTATTTTAAGCCTGCTGGAGTACAATTACCTAGTCTGCTGTAGGCAATGGCAGAGCCCAGTAGAAGTACAGCTTGTAGCCAGAAGCATCTTCACAACCAGCAAAGGTTAGGAGGCAGCAATGAGATAAAATGAGGGCAAAAAAAGAGATAACTGCATGCCCCAGAACTGCCAATATCCTTCCTGAATTCTCCATTAAACGGGTTCTCAGCCATATTACTTTACTGAAGAGACTGGGGAGAGCTCTTACCTAGCGTGAGCATTGCAGGATTCCAGGAAGAGCAGATTTTCTTTTGCCTGACAATGTCAAACTTCTTGCCCTCGAAGAAATGAGAGTTGTCCATGGAGCAGTGTTGACCTGAGCTGCTGCGCTCAGATGTTTCATTCCTCGGCTCATCCCGGGCTCTCCAGCGTCCGTACTCTTCAAGCCTTTCTCAAGATGATGTGAACGGTCCACGTGGGGGTCAAGTGCTATTCAGAAAGAATAGCGGGGCCAGAATTTGTTCACGTTGTTGAGAAATAAGAACTATATTGTGCGTAATGATGTCTGCTGAACTTTTCATAGCCCTTGCTTGCCTGCTGTCTCCTACCAGCAACACACTCACTCATGCCATGTACACTGTTACTTTGCTTTGTCAGAATACAAACCATCAATGTTTAAGTGTAAAGTGACATTTTGGTGTATATATACATTTAAGCAAAATATGTTTCCTATGAACACTAATTGGCATAAGTGTCTTGCTTTAAATGCATAGATTTTAATCCTAGAAAGCCTCCTCAGCCATTGACACGTGTGCTTGTACAGGAGAAATTTGAAAGAAAAAGTAAGCGTGGGAAGAGGATTGAATCTTTTACAGCAAAAGCAGGGAGGGAAGTTAAGGAAATGTTAAGGCAGTCAGAGTTGTCCTTTATTCCATTCCACTGCATGTCCGTCAGTTTTCAGGGGTTTGTGCACAGGAAAAAATGCTATTCCAGAGGAGCGTTGGTGGCCCAGCCCAAGCTCTCACCGCCGGTACTGCTCTGCAGCAGCGTGAAATGGGAAAGGAAAATAACTGAGAAGCAAACGTCTCTCCAGTGGAGACCACAGGGTTCAGTTAAGTCTGAAAAGCTGGCTTTTTAATTCATTCTCTCTTTGGATGTTGACCACGTGGGAAATCTTTATTCCTACTTGCACAGAAATTTATGAAATAAATGGGAAATAGCTGCTTCTTAATATTTAATTTGCTTGGTGATTAAAAGAAATTAGTTTCATCCATTGAGCAGTTCAGCAGACCTCCATTAATTTTTATAAGGAAATATTTGCCTGACTTCTTTCTGTGAATTTATGTAAAAAGAATAATTATTAAATCTTCTCTCATCTGTGTGTTTTTGATAAGGACATCTCTGATGTGAATAATCGGAAACTGAATCCTAGTCGAATGCTAATGTGTTAAGTGTGATGTAGTCCATACTTCATAAATAACGTGTGGAGTTTGGAGTTAAAATAGTGGAATGACAATGCCCAGAAGTATTTTGGGTAGAAAATTTATTTTCAGATTTTCGAAGCAACCAGGCAGAATGAGGAACTTAATTCAGAATTTACTTAAGCATTGAGGTGTTTAAGCCACGTTGATTTACAGGACCTTTGGAAGTCTGCGCCTTTCTTTTTTAAACCATTAGTGAAGAAGGGAACTTGTTGCATTCTCTGGGTTTTGAGACAGTGCTGAGATAATTTACAGTGATAACGGTTTCCCTGCAGAGCTAAAACGGAAAGACCTTTCTTTCGGTACATGGGTAATGAAAAGTGTGATGTTTTCAAACACCGAATGACCAATGAATCAATATTTCCCCAATGTTTTTCAGACACAGTATGATAAAGTAGTCTTTTAGATTACTACTGATTTCAGGTTTGTATTAATCTTTTTCATCACACCTTTATAAGTAAGGCTTTTGTTATTGCTTCTTTTTAGTACACTGAACTGGTAATCTGATCGCACTTTTTGAGACTTAAGCATTGTTCTATAAATACAGCTTTGGGCTAAAAATTATTTTAATTTTTGACAGTTTTCATATGATTTTCATTGTTTGTGCCCACCGCGAAATTATCTCCAAACACTGCACCATGGCTAACGGCTAAATTTGGTCTCTCAGAGAAATGTTTAATTCTTAGGCAACATTTATTCATGTATGATTTAATAGGACAGCGCAAGAACTAGATGAATGTAATTTGAAAAATGAAAGTGGAAGGAGAAAATTATTTGCTTTCCAGCCAGAAGTGAAGGGAGCGTATTTTTGACTGGCGCCGTCTTTGCTTTCCCTGTGGCTCTTGCGGTACCCCAGTGGAGAAGAGGTGATGGTGGTGACGCAGCTATGGACAGTGTCCAAACAA
Organism: Dromas ardeola; assembly: GCA_013398915.1. Taxonomy (NCBI): domain Eukaryota; kingdom Metazoa; phylum Chordata; class Aves; order Charadriiformes; family Dromadidae; genus Dromas; species Dromas ardeola. The sequence goes on along the minus strand of VYZM01020754.1, from coordinate 1,642,650 downwards.
CCATCTCCAGATGAGCGTTGTATGAACCGATGGCTTATGAGGGCTATTTATTGCTCAGCATCCGTAGGGCTGTACCGGATGGAGATTGCAATTTAAGTCAGGGCTTTTTGTGGTGCAACCTGCTCAGACCCAGGCTAAGAGATGCTAACAGGTGAAATGGTATGGTAGCTTGTAGGTGGACAGACCTTTTTACCGGATGGGGGAATCTAGAAGACCCTTAGAAGTCAGAAATGGGGAATTCTGATTTGCAAGCTATTGCTGCAAGACTGTCTTTTCCCACTAATAAATCAATGAACTAAGAAGGAGGTAAGTTTTGTCTGAATTTCAGTGGGTAAACAGGGTAAGTAAAGACTGTGTGAAAGACAAGGAGTATGTTGACGCTGCCACGCTGACAGGTCTCCCAGAACTGAGTTGTTGTTGAGCGAGGTGATTCAGGTTCTTGCTGGACTGGAGCTGGAGCAGGTCTCGGTGTGGGCTGCAAAATCTCTCTGAGATGCTGGGTAAGGGCTGTGCTAACAGCCCAGCTCCTACAGTGCAACGTCTCTTGCAGGCGAGACCTACTTAATGGAAAGAAACCTGGAAAAGCCATAAACAAAGTGCTCACGACGTGCTCAGGACCTTGCCTGCAGCTCAGGGCAGGTTTGCGCTGCTCAGGTATTCCTCACAGTGCATGACTGTTTCTCTGCCAAGGTTATTATTGAGGCTTTATATTCAATCAATCACATATCCCAATTGTTTTCTGATTCTCCTGTTGAGAAGGACTTTTAGTCTTCCTTCATGTGTCTTGGTTTAGTGCTGTCATTACACCTACACTTCTGCCCCCGCGATGGTGTGTGCCTGGGTAGTTGGGGCAGGTCCACTGTCTCCCTTCCAGAAGAAACTCTGTGTAGGGACAGCATGAGCAGGCAAACCCGTAAAGAATTTAATTAGGTTAAGGATAAGTTTCAAAGAGGATATAAGCCTCTAAAACATAGTCATGAACAGAGTTTGCCATGGGGCATGTGTGTCCTTACGCTGCTGCTGAGGACACTGCAGAGGCAGCCACTGGCTTCTCTCTTAAAGACCAAGCTGTGGGCCGGCGATCGTAGCTTGCGACAAGCTCAGAACTCTGCTTTGCTCTTTCAGGCTCTATAATTTGTTTTTCCTCCCATGAAACAATAAGGTTTCACTTTTACTTTGGACCTCATTTCAAATTTACATTGACCATGAGTCATACCCTTTAAACGAATCTATAAATAAAACTCAGACCAAAACTGTGCCCCCTCCCGCCTGCCAGTATACGACATGCTGCAATAAAACGCTTCTCCGGCAAACTCTTGCTTCTTGCTAAATCCTCTGACTCATGTTTTCTGGTTCGGGAAAAGGGAGTGGCATCCTGCGAGGGCCGCGCACCCCAGCGCAGCTCCCTGCGATACAGCCACGGAAAGGAAAATACCCTCCTTGTTTGCGCAGCTTTATGGTGGAAATGTAATTAATGGCAAATGGGTCAAAAGTATGGAGTATAAAATCATGGTGTAAGTGAAATTCATGTGTTCATGAAGAAGTCCTAAAATGTCTTTTTTAAAAAAATCATTGTAGGGCTATTAAAAAACCAGTTCTAGTCTGATGACTGAAAAAGTGCAGACACATGGAAATATTCTTATAGTTTCCAGATTATTTTCTTTCCAAGGTGTTTAGAATAGCTCCATTTTTTATTTTAAACTTTTGTTTTGTTTTGGGAGTTATTCCTGGTTAGTAATAATTTCCAAATTTTCTCATAAGCACGATCAAAATGTTAAGATACTTAAATTCAATTATATATTGAAGTAACCATCGCAGCAAAAAAAAAAAAAAAAGTGTAAGTTCCATCAATACATTTCAAAAGTAACAAAGGAAGATTTGTGAAAATCCTCCCCCAAAATTACAGTAATCACAACTTTTTTTTTCTTTTTGGATGTTGTTTTCTTTCTTTGTTAGATTTTTGATCAAGTTTTCTTATAGCACAAGAAAAAGACCCCAGAAATATGCAGGTCTTACTTTGTGTATTAATATATAAACCAGCTGTAATTGAAAAGAAGTGGAACCAACCTTTTGCACTCAGGTTGCCTAACAGTATCCAGTCTAAAAAGTCTGAACATTTCTTCGAGAAGCATTGTCATCCCCAGAGCTTACAGCAATCTTTATATATTTAGCAAGGAAAACCAAGCCCAGAATAAAAGAGAAAACCAAGCTGCCAAGGCTACAAACTGGCCTTTACTGGTCCGATGCCATTCCTGTCAGATTTAACCAAGCCGTGACATGTTAAAAATCACCGTTTCCCTTCTCTCGCAGGAGATCCTCAGGGAAATCCAGTCAGTCTGCTAAAATCCCTGACCTCTGCCGAGCCCAGCGCACGCTGCCGGCAGCGCGGGAGCAGAGCCAGAGCGGTGTCCTGAGGATGCCTGGGAGGTCTGGGGAGAGCGAGGTGCCACCATCCTCCCCATCTAGCATCCCACCTCCATCTTACTCCGGATCTGGTCTTGTTGTTTTGTAACCCCACTTCTGGAGCACTGTATGAACCCAGCACCTGGTGCTAAAAATGCAGTGCAATCTTTCAAAGATAATAACCTTCTCCTGTTGTGAGCTGATACGTATTTTGCCCTGTTCCCCAGTGATGGGAACCTGTTTTAAGTAGCAGGGAATCAATCCTCCTCCTGGTATTCATTCACAACCTGTTAGAAGTTGTACGCGCCACAAATGTTTTCTTTAATCTGAGTGTTTAAAAATTCAGTCTAGTAATTAATATATGGGAGATGGTAAAAATCCTCACAGAAGTTAGCAGAATTTCAGAATTAGGGTGATTATGCGAGCTCTTTTCATTTCCCTGCGTGTAGGTATTGTGATGTTGGACTCCGTGGTCACATTTTGCCTCTGAGAGCCCGCCTGCCACGACGCGCAGGCTGGATGCACAAGGGAGACAAATTAAGATTGCCTGTGCAGCTGTAAATGTGACATTTGAAAAGTCTGAAATAGAACAGAAATAGCATTATTTTAATGTAGCTTTTTGTATGCATACAAATGAGCTCGTGGCTTATGTTCACCTCTCAGGTGCTGAGGCTTTGGTATTTGTTGCATTTAGTGGCTCTGTACTTGTCACTTCTAGAAGCGGGTGTTAAGCCATTCCACAGTGCTGGAATGCAGATTCAGTTCCTCAGGTTTTTGCACCTAGATAAGGTGTGTTTCACAGCACCTTGTGTCAAATTATTGTTAATATTAAAGATACATTAATTCATTACAAGTGTGGAAAGACACGTGCTATTGGTTGTGTTCTGCCTGAGTAAGAATTTTTCCCAGTTTTCTCTTCCCTGTCCTCATCTGCAATGGCCTGTCTGCTGAATATCACTTCTGGGCAGCATTGCTGTAGGTCCATCTGTTTGTAAAATTTGGTAAGTTGTTCAATGAATACCAGATTTTCTTTTTATAGAAGAAGAAATATATTTTATAAGCCCTAACTAATCAAATGACAAAAATAAGGTTGGTAAAGCTCATATTGTGTGAGCTCACATTGTATGAGCATCTTGAAAGATGACCAGAATGACAGACATAGCAGCATCCAGCTACTCCCAGGTGCATATCCGAGGCACCGAGTATCCCAAGCTTGGGTGCACAAACCAGGCTTGCGCTGAGGGGATACACATACGTCACTTATTTTAAAATCTGGGCTTTGTATAATAAAAAAAATAAAGAAATATTAGCCTGTTTGTTGATAATAGAATGCAAAATTGGATTAGCCCATAATGTCTCTTTGAAAGAACACATTTGTTAATTATTTCTCAGAAAGTTTTTAAAAAAAGACATTGAGAAAAGTCAAGACCTTACCTTGCGTAGAATCTGCTTAGGTAACTTTAAGTGTAGGAAAGGTGGGGTGGTGGTGGGGTAGTCCCACAAAGAGGTAGGCTTCTGGGAATGGAGAATGACATTTTTTGGCTCTGCTACCTATGCTCAAATGAATGCCACTGTCTTAACGGGAAGAGAAAGTGATGAGGAATGTAGTGGCTGCTGGGAAACGTGAGCTATGATCTGCTTTACTCCAAGCTGCTAGCCCTCAGTGGGCTAGTGGGCTAGTCCCCAGGTGGACTTGGAGGGTTCCAGATGAGCTTGGAAGACAACAGCCTGTCCTGCCCTGGTGAAAGGGGAGCTGGAGGAGATGCGGGAGTGGCACCTTTTACAGTGGTGCTGGACCAGGCACAGTCAGACCTCACAGGTCTTCTCGCTTGTTTTCACCTGCATCGCTAATGAAGCTTTGGCATGCTCTAGAGCAGCCATAAATCTGTGCACAATCTGTTACTGCTTTCTTCCAAACCTACTACTTCCCTTTTCGTATCACTTAATACAAGTTCAATCAGTGCACCTTATTCTGTGAAATGCATTATTAAGGTGTGCATTGAGGTGTTTTATTATTTTGATTGCATTAAAAAGCTGCACCTGGAATATCCCAAAAGATACTGCAAATATTTTACATCCTCTGTTATCATGACCATTTTTAATTCCTTAATGAAGAAAGAAACAGCTTATTCCACTATGGAAAGGGAAAAGAACATTATCTGACCATATGGTGTCATCTCCATACAGGAAGTTTAAAATAGAGTGAAACTGTTTCTTATAGATATGACAAAAAGCAAAAGCATTTTACCACAAAGTGATGACTTTTTTTGAAGAAGGTGCTCTTTATCCCAGAAACAACATAAGCATGACATGATGTGGCAGTTACCATGGCAACTAATTATTTTTTATTGAACAACAAGAATAAGCACAATAGCTTCACGAAACCCGGCATATCTTGGCAAGCAAGTGAAAATGTCCCGGGGCATCGGCAACATGTGCAGTCATCACTTTTAGTTTCCTTTTTTTCTTTCAGAGTTTTTTTTGGTTTTTTTGAATATGAACAAATATATTTGATTATGGGTCATAATGGATCATAGAAAAGGTATGTTGTTTTCTCATCTGACATCTTCCTTTACCGAAATCTCCTCTTGACATTGTTGCACTACTGATGCGTCGTGGTCATTTAAGGGACAATAGGAGATGTCTGCCGTGGTTATGCACTTGAATTGATGAGCCCACATTTTCAGGAGTTGCCCAAGTAAGGAGTGAAAGGTTGACAATTTAGCTGACAGGAGAACATGACAAGGAAAACGGAACAGATGGGGGCCTTGAAAATACCATTCTCCAGAAGTATGTGGAATCAATTTAATCCACAATAATAGTACAATGAAGAATCTTATTCTCTAATTACGAGGCTGAAAGAGAGATGGTTTTGATCCAGATATTATTGATTTAGTAGACTGTGGTTAATAAAGTAATTCAGAAATTGTAGTGTCTGATTCAGGCCTGGCTGAAGTCAACTGCACATTCTTTTATTTAGAGTTCCTTTTAATAAATTGGAATGAACTTCAATGAACATCACACTGAATACATGAGTCAAGGGCGATGTATTGATGTTGTCAGAGTTGATGGAATTTCTGCTGTGTTTGGACAGTGTTGTCCAGGTAGAGAGACAAGGGGAAAGACCGCGATGCGTTTGTTCCTGTAACATCCAGAATTCTCTGGGTTTGGATAGATTACTTCAGAAATACTGATGTTTGCAATACCAAGTATCACAGTTAGTGAAAATTCTCATCCTGTGGTAGTTTGCATGTATATAATTCAGTTTGTATAATTCACCGTGGTAAATTCGTACTCTCACTCCTGTTATTGCAGACCATCTCAAAGGCAAGTATAATATTAGCCTCAATAGCAATATTGCTGCTATAGATTCAATTATGCATGCAGGCTCATCTAAGGACAAATTAGATATACTGCCAAAGCCAAAACATTTCAGGAATTTTTCCATCTCCATTTGATATATCAGAATGAAAGAAGAAAATCTCCATCTTGTTTCTACCATTTAGGATGACTGAATGTCACTGGTTTAATTCTAGCCTCAATTAAGGAAAAAAAATGATCCCTCAACTACATATTCAACCTCAAAGTCAATATTTTGGTTTGGTTCAGAGCCGGTTGTGTTAAACCAGTTAAGGTCAGATTTAGTCTGGAGAGGCTGCAAAATTACAGGATCAAATGACACATGATGTACTGGGAAACTGAATTGCAGTAGATGTTGCATAAACAGAATTAATATTACTTGGCATTGCTCCGACATCTGAAGCAATAAGAAATCAGAGTGAACATGATTGAGAATCTCCATGTGTAGTAAAAGTACAGTTGTGTGATGGAGAATTGAATGAGACCCGCTGGGAAGGCTCACGTCTCACAGGAGGTGGTGCTCATGTTCAGGAGGGTCTTTCTCTTTGAGTCATGGCTGAATCAACAGGCCAGCCTGCGGATCTGGTGGCTGTCTTTTCACTGAGACATAAAAAAGAGACTTGCTTGTTCACTGCTGTTGAAGGTTTAGTGGTTCTCTTCATAGAGCTGGTAGTGCTGATTTGAGTGCCCTGCACCGATTCTGAATGAGAAGAATTAATTCTGCTGACCCAAAAATGCTCCTGAGAAGCTCTGTCCAACTGTGCTAGTGAGAGGGACTAAAATTTAACTTATCTACTGCTGACTTTGGTTAAGACCGGTATAGCAAGTTACTAATTTTGGTAGTTAGTCCCTAGAAAGTCGCAATTTGCTTCTCCTGATGTGGATGCAGAGGCAATAACCTCTGGAGAAGGGGAGAAGTGGGGTAGTTTGTGGGCTTTCAGAAATTCTCATATCCCTTTAGGATGAACCGCTGGAGCTTCCTGCTAGTTTTGTCAGGCACCTGGTTCCTCAGTTGTTCGTGAGTGTATGTAAGTAGCACTTGAGTTCTTGCTGCTGCTGCTGCTGGAGAAATTCCTCACATCATCTCTGTGTATGAGAAGACTTGGCTGTGCGATCATCAGGGGAGAAAAAAAAACTGGGAAATAGTGCTAGCTGGAAAAGTAAAATGTTGATATACCACCCCCTCCACCCCAAAAGTAGTTTTACAATTTATGTAAACAGTTGAATTTTCATTCATAAATACTTGTATCTTGGTGAAATGCTGAATGTTAGAATGCGAAATTACTTGGTCCCGTTGATCTGATTTACTGTAGAAGAGCCTGGAGTGTTGAAAACTGTTTTCAGAAAGATGTCTAGTCCCTTCTAAAGACCATAAATGGGATGATGGCCCGTCCAGAAATACTGCTTTCATTCATGAAATGTAGAGCATTCGACAAACTGAGACAGAAGCCAGGAGACGTATAGTTCTGTGGTGACAAACTATAAAGACAAACAAGCCTTTGTGGAATTTGCAGTGAAAAGGAATCATTTATTAGAAAGATGCATGCTTTCTCAAGCTTTTTAATTTTCTTTCTAGCACTCTGTACGAGCTCCTCCAGGCACCACTGACAGAGCAATGCCCGGAGGAGTCTCCGAGAGCTGAAATTGCGGCACAAAGGGTGGAAGGCTGCGCCGAGAGGATCCATGCAACTGCATGGATGCACACCAGCTGAAAATGTAGTTTTCAGTGTGGATTGAGCTGCTCACAGCTCAAAAAGAAATTTATTTTTATCATTGAGCTAAAGCCATGCAGGCAGTAGATGCCGACGAGCTCCCGTTCCTCAGCCAGCACTCATGAGAGTGATCCCTATTCATGGGTGTAGGCAGCAGAAGTCAACTCTCGAGCGAGTACAGGTTGGGAGTCAGACTGTCATTGACTTCTTCACTTGCCTAACATGATTATCTTGCATCTAGGAGTGGGATGCTGACAGCGTTTTTTCATCGTTGCTGGTGGAGGACAAGGACAACGGGCTGCAAATTAGAAGTTCAGGGCAAATCAGGTATGTTATGTTTAAACATTACTTTGAAATGGAATATAACATGACATAATGTTATAAGGAAACAGATTTGACTGCCCAGGCACCTTTATACCATGCTGGCAGGGATGGGGCCTTGGAGGAATAACGTATTACATTATGTTTATGCCCAACTTAATATTCGTTTACAGTATTGGAAGCTTAAAGGTGCTTTTGTTGTAAATGAGAAACAGGAACTGAGAACTTTTTGCTCATGATTTTCTTTGGCATTTTCTCCTCCACTGAAGTGCTAAGAATGCACTATCCCGTGCTGTATTACCATACAGCTGGCTTTCCTACAGATTGGTACCTGACTTCGTATTCAGCAAAAGAAATACTTGGCCTTTTGCCAAAAGCAAAAACAGGCTTTTGCTGAGAGATTTAGTCCTGTAACTAAGTGACATGAACTTCGTATCACTTATAATTAGTGTAAGAAAACATTAAGGCAAAATACTGCCTGCCATTGCCTACAGGACCAACAATTTTTTTGGTAGAGGTCTATGATTTAGTCACATTTTTCTGTGGATAAACGTCAAGCCATATAGAAAGAGTTATGAGTATCTGTTCCTAAAAGGGTAAAATGTGTGCAGGGAATTACAGCACTCCTGCTGTAAGGCCAAAAATGCCTTGACTTCGTCCTACTTTTTTTAAACAGAAATGCATCTGGGTGTGTTGCAACACAAAAGAAGGAAACCAGACCAGAATCATCTAAGTTGTAAGTAAAATAACACAGTACTTCTCAATGATGCATATTCCCTTCCCCTCCCAACCTGGAAATCTTCTCAGTAATGCATATTTCCTTCCTCTCCCAACCTGGAAATCTTTATTTACCACAAATTTCTCTCCCTTCCAAAGAATTTTAAGTGGGAAGTAGCAATAAGGGATGTAGCTGAAGTGTGGCAAAAGACACAAATGTCAACTTTGGTGAATAAAAGTTTACATCTACTTGAAAATTCTGCTATTATAGCTTAGACCTGCTCTGTTCAAATCACACTGTGGATATATCTATACTGCAGTGTAACGGAAAATACCCGAACTAATGTTATACTAGTTGCTCATATACCAATAGCAGTCTAGTTATGGAGACACTTAGTACCAAGTGCCTAATTAGCTGACACTGAGTTCCATGCTGCTTCAGGCAGAACACTCTGGATGCATTACCTGTATTATTTAACGATAATTCCGAAAACTGCATCATTGCAGGAGTAATCGCAGTTGTAGGCTATATCTTTTGACAGCTCTGTATTTGCTGAAGCAAAGCCCTCTCCTGAATAGGAGTGGAGGAAACTGTTGATTATCTGTAGAAGAGGCATTTGCTGGCAGGGAAGGAGCTCTTCATGCTCTCAGACTTAAAAGTATCTCCAGCAAAGCCTTCAGTTTTCTTTCGAGATCTTTAAAGTAGCCCTTCTGGTATGTGATGTGAAACCATACCGCCAGTTGTTTCTGATAAAGGCATTGAGTGCCCTCCAGCAAAAGTTTGAACTGGCGGACCAATCTCATGTTGTTAGCGCTTGCTTTACTCTTCAAGAACAATAATTAGGCACTCAGATACTGGGGCGATGACTATTCCAATCTGAATAAAGCAGCACAATGAATTGCCTCAGCAGCGTGTTGGGGAGGAGTAGTTTTTCCTCCTACCCTTTGCCTCCTACTCTGAAGTTTGTAGGAGATCCTGTGTATATTACAGCAAAAGTGTGGTATGCACTGATTGTGCTGGCGGAATTTTCTCACAGGCAGGCAAAGGGGTTTTATTTCCCAAGCACACTTCTGCGGCAACACATGAGGACTGTAGTGAAAGAAAAAATGTTCCCTTTTATCTGAACTTCAGCTGGAGTCAAAGCAGTGAAAGACGCTGAGCAATCTTGTTTTAGCCGTGTAGAGCACTTAACTGTGTGCTTAGGAGGCAAATTTGTGTACAGTCCCATTGACATCAACGGCTCTTGTACGTCCATGCTCTGCAGCATCTAGGGCAGGGCATTTCCACCCTTTGGCATACAATAATGCTATTACATAAATATGATTTAGGAAAACCCACCACAGCCGATGGATGCAGAAACGAGCTTTTGTTGCAGTGAGGAGCTGTAATACTGAACAGTGGTGGCAGGAGCTCAGGTCCTCCTCAGAGGTGATGTGACCAGTGCAACTCACTGAGTTACCGTCACACCTCTAGGTCTTGTCCTGCAGAGGCTTCCTGTGATGGAAGTTATATTTGTTATATTCACATGGAAAGACGTCGCCTTTCCATAAGGCTCCTTAAGAAGTAGCCCTAGCAGGCTACACCTGATTAATTTAAAAGGTGATTATCATAATCTGTAACACTGTTCTTGCACTGCAGACATTGCAAGGACAAATGAGAGCAGAATTTGGCCTGTGGACTGTAGTTTATGGATAATAGAGTATTAAATGAAAATACCATTTATCGGAGAAGCCCTCAGAAACAGCTTCTGAAATCACAATATTTGGAAGCGAGGCAGCCAGTCAAGAATAGGTACGTGCTCCATACCGTGTATGGAGGTGCGGGGCTGACATGCTGATCACCCTTCTCATCTCTGCACTCCATACTGAGTAGAGACCCACTGCAGTAACCACATTTCGGTCTGGCATGCACACCTCTAGCCCTGTCACCGTATGGCAGTGGCAGTTAATGGTTGCTCCTCCTTCCCTGTGCACCGTGCTTGGGATTAAGTGATCTGGCAGGGCAAGAGGTATGTTCCTCCTTCCAGGCACTCACTGGAACTGCCCCATTCTTGGCAAAACACAGCAAGCAGCAGTGGGTCCGTAAGGTGTATTTGAGTCTTTAGCATCTCCTCGGTCTCCTATGAGCTGGGCAAGGACGCAGTGAGAGCGCATGGACTTGGCTGTGCAAAGCACAGGGTCGAACACTGAGGAACTGCTGATTTAGTGTTAATGCTGTAACTAAGAGTTACAAATTACAGCATACCCCGCAGTTGTTGCACACTTTCCAAAGTAAGATATATTTACAAATGCACACACAGACATCTAAAAATTCATTATTTATTTCATCAAGGACATTCATTGTCATCGTGAACATTTAATGCAAAACACTAAAGGAGGTTGTGAAAAGGAATGTTTAATCCTAGTGTTGTTGAAGCATTTCTTAGCATCTACTGTTTTAAGCGTACAAAGGGTCAAGAGAAAAGCTCGGGATCAGCTGTATGCTGAGAATTTTTTTGGCAGGATGGAGTTGACTGAACACTTTAGCTAAGCAAGGAAGATGGGGGGGTCAACATGAAAAATTGGAAATGACATATCTGGGCAGCCTTAATGAGGCACATACAGGCATGGGTCAATTCTCTTGATGACATATCAAGCTCAGAATGACATGGATCCAAACCCCAGTGTATATTGGTTGTGAGTGTGGAGCTTTAGATCAAGTTTAATTGCAGTTTAGCAACTTTAGGAACGTTTAAGAATAAAGCAGCTATCCATGTTGTTCTGTAAGCCTGAACTGGCTAAAGCAAATGAGTAAGTATATCACATTAGTGTTTTGTAATTCATTTGTATACAATATGAATGTGTATGTGAATGTGTGTTTTTATGTGTACATGCACACATACCCAAGGTTACATAGTAATCTCTCTAGAATATCTGCAGGAGTTATTCAATAACATCCTTTTATTAGATCAGTTCTTCCCTTTCATTAACATGTTTTTCTATATGACACGGTACAATAACTTGTAAAAAAAATCTGAGAACATAAAAAGTGCAAAGATCTGTATAAATTAACAAAAGAAGAAGACGTAACGCTTCGGTTAATTTACTCACACCTCTTTTCACACTTTGAAGAAAATAGGCAAGGGATAGTGAGAACAGAAATGTAAACTCTTGGAATCTGCAATTGCAGTTAATACACACAAAATCCTCACATTTCAGTGCCTAGTAAAATGTTATAGGGCACTATGTTTTTTGTCATCAGAGGATTTTATATACCATTTTAATGATGTGCAAACCTTTTACCATTAATAAGCAATTACCAACCTGTTAAGGAAGTTGCACAACACTGCGGAGTTTGATAGCTTACTCATTTTGTAGACAAATATGTTGTCAGCCATTAGGTGTAGGTCCTAGAGAGATTCCTTTGGAGATGTCCACAAGTCAGTACTCGGAACAGTGAAATTCACCCCATTATTGACTGAGTTTAAAAACCAAACAAACTCTATCAGTGACCAAAAGGTGCATCTGCTATTTGAAAGGCATAGTTTAGTGCTCCATAAATTCAAACAGCATCACTCATGCGATCTTTGGAATCAATATTTGAATCCGCAATTGTCACATCTGCCACTGCTGCATTGAGTAATTGAAAGTCATTAGTTTTAAGGGGTTCCACTGGCAACGTAGAGTCAATGTGCATTGATATGTTTTCTCTAATCAATAATGTGGGCAATAGTCAATCTACTTGGCCGATAAGCACATCTGCAAGTTAAAATCAGATTATTTACTATTAGTTTTACTTTATACTATACCACCTTTTATGGAAAGTAGGTCCATATCCAAAGAAGGATAATGATAAAAGCATTAGAAAGAGAGACAGGTTCGGTTGACATATTTGTTATTTCTTTTGCTAAGGATAAATTTTGCAGGGCACTAGCAGATATTCCCTGACAGACTGTAAGCAATAAAACAATTTCTAGAAAGAGTGGCTCTTGCGTAATTCAAAAAGAAAATAACAGCAGATGAAAAAAGCAGCAGGAAATCCCATGTGGGGAAAAACGCCTTGTGTTGTTGATACACTGAAGTGTTTCCGTCATGCTCTTGCGGAGATGTGTTTAATTTGGGAATGGTTTTCCCCAAAATGGCTAAAAGCCCTCTGCAGTCCATCCGTGTGCAATCCCAGAGCGGCTCTGCCCAGGGCCAGGACAGCCAGGCTCTGCCGCGGGCTTCAGCCGGGCTCCCGGGGTGCAGAGCCCAGGGAGCTTCCCAGCCCAGCAGCGGCTGGTGGGGCTCTTGGTGGTTTGCCCCACCCAGCAGTCAGATGTGGAAATACCTCCAGTTGATCTTGGCAGTTCCATGTGTCCCTTGGCTGAAGCTGTACGTCTCTGTTTTGCTTCTGATTCCTCCCCTGACGAGCCTGCCCGGGCTTCGCTGGCTGTGATCCCCTTTGCAAATCCTGCTTGTCCTACACGCGCCCTGGCTCCCTGACCCTCTGCTTGGCTTCTTATCATGCTTTCTCCTTACCTTTCGGCTCAGTAGTTTTGCGTTTCTTGCCCCAAAGCATGATCATGCCTTCCTGTTTAAACCCTTGGCTGAGCCAGACTCTTTTTTTGTCTTCTCTGGTTTTGGGCAGAGATAGGTCTCCCTCTGTATCTGTGCCTGCTTCCAAACCCAGCTCTAGCCTGGCTGTGACCTGCAGGGCCTGACCGCCCGGATCCTGTCTGCCAGTCTTCAATAGTCAGTAACATCAGTGGTTTTATGTGTGGGGACATAAAAAAAAGATGTCTCCCTCTGAAGATCATTTTAAGTTTGTTGTGAAAGTTGGGCATATAGCATGGTCCATCTGCGCAGATGTGGTTATGTCTGTGCTGTCGGCCTAAATAGTCCCCATAGATAAAACATGGCTTAGATGTTCCTAACACTGCTAATACCGCTGCAGCCACTGGTTACAAATGCACGTATCTCTTGTTAGTAGGGATCAGGTGTAGTTTAAAGTCAGCCAAGTGGCACTTCAGGGAAAATATTTCCATGTATCTTTTAAATTGAGAAACAATTTTTCATATTGCTTTGTATTCTAAGACTTAATATAATACCCTATAACAACATTCTATCCTATAACTTCTCCACTGTTGCTCGATATGCCCGCATTTTTGGGCAATATACCATGGGCAAGAAAAGCACCTGAAAAAGCAGGGAATCAGTTGGTCCCAAACAGCATCACCCTCGCATCCTGCAGTGAGCTTCTGAGCGGAGGATTTATCACCCAGCAGAGAGATGGGTCACTATTGTCACTATTTCAAGTGAGACGCAAGCGGTGCGTGGGAGTTGTGCTGGTGTTGCCCACGGGTGGCTTTTTTTATCCGTCCTCCCGAGCACGACTGGAAGCGGCGAGGAGTTGGCTCTTGGGAAGGCCCTTCCAATGCAGTGGCATTGCAGGTTGTCCTCAGCTGCCACCGGATGACAAAGACCTCTCAGGAGGGTGCTCTGGCCTCCGCATACACTCAGGACAGGGTGGGCTTTCTTAAAGTGAAGCCTTCTTTGCTGCATCCCTTGTGCTGGCAAATGCTCCCGTTGTTTTTGGTGCTCTGAGGAGCTGGGTTTCTTACAGATCTTAAGATGATGTCTATGGAAATGGGTGGTTTTGGTGCTGGAGGCCTCGATCCTTATGGGTCTCTTCCCACTTGAGATATTTTATGATTCTGACCAAGATGGCGACTGTAGTCGGGGGCTGCAAACAGGGCTGTGTTCAATCCATCGTGGAGCAGCAAGCAGAAGTGGTGACCTGCCATGTGTAACGCCACACGCACGAAAATAACCAATGACTGTGTCTGAAATGAATCATCCATAAACTGAAGGTTTGATGTGCCCGACTGTAAAAGTATAAGCTAGAGAAAAAACACGTTCCCTATAGACACGAGTTAAGCTATTTTACTCTGGCTCTGTGTCATTGTTGTTGTTTTTGTTTTTCACTTGAGCAGGAGACTGTTCTGACTCAGACTTTAATTTGCGAATGTGTTTCCAATATTCCCCTGGTGAACATAGCATAGCGCGTATAAATAGATTCTTACTATGAAGCAGAGTGCCAACATGTAACCCAAATCCTTGCGTTTAGGCTTTACATCTCATTTTTAGATGTTCATTTTCCCAAGATGGATTTTTTTTTAATGGAATAACTTCATAGTCCAGCCCAATAATTCTGGCATTAAATATATCTGAAGAATTTCACGTGTATGCTGAGTGCAGTGGTCTGGGGAATGGCATTTGGATTGGGTTGAAGTTTGGTAATAGAGCTAAAAAATTCCTGGAAGTAAAGAACAATGTAGTACTTTGAAATGTAATTATATCGCATAAAAATAAAGTGCCAGTGCTAAGTTACATTCATCAATTACATTTACCGCGTTTACCATTATGAACTAGGATTGCATGGCCGACTTCAGAGGTGGGTAAAGATGCAGTTTACAGCTCTGGTGGATTAACTACAGTGGTTTAAAGAACTGTCGCTCCAGTTGTCCCACCCACCCCACTTCAGGTATCCATGTATCATCAGCGGTGGATTAAAGTAACACCCTGGGCAATAAACTGCGGCATCTCAAGCATAACTACATCCCGTTTGGCTGACATTAACCTCTGGCAGAAGGATGAGGTAGAGACTTAGAAACACTAATGTTTTAAACTCCCACTCCTAAAATCTACTAGAGGTTGACTCGCAAAGCTCTTTCATCTTCTGACCTTGGGAATGCATCTGGGCTCACGTAGGATGAGGACTCGAGCATGTGGATGCTTAGGCCTTTGCACATCAGACTCAGAATGGATAGATACAATAGATACGTCAAGAGACAAGAATTTTGCGGATGAAATGTGCAGTAGACTTCAGAATCCAATGATATTGATGGACTGTTTTCAACTGACTGCAGTGGTTTTTAAATCTAATATTGTGAATATTGTATTTTTATTCACTATAAAATGCTCCACAAAGAAAGTAGAGAGTTTTGTGCAAAGCCAGCTGTATGTATTTGACAGTGGGGCCATAATTACCCATACTGATTCATACCATAAAAAGTAGTTAATGTTTTATCGAGGCAAATATTTGAGCTTATCAGTCTATGCAAATATTTCTTTTATCAGCATAAACTGGGTGGAAAAATACCTTACTAAGAAAAAAGACAAATTCTTTCCAGGGATAGGTGATAGTGTGAATTGTCATGCTCAGGGTAACATTTCTGTGAACTAACAGATAAGCAACCTTGGAAAACTCAAAGTTAAGAATAAATAAAAAAAATCAATGGTTTAATGTGAAAACCATTTTTGCGTGTTGTTAAAATTAGGCTAGATTCTTCTATCTTTGGCTTTACAGTACTACCAGCTTTCACACTTTTATCATGAATGATGAAATACCGATGTTTGTAGAAGCTCATCCTTTAAATAAAAATTGTAGCATTCACTTCAGAAAACAGATTTATGGCTGGATATAAAAAGCTTTAAATATGACAAGTGTTTATACAAAAATAATCTAGAACCACACAACAAAACTAGAACAGTCATATATCTTTTTGGTAATTCACTAATTCGTATCAGAATCTTATTGTTAGGTGAACAAGACCAAGATACGGTCACTCATTCCCGATGGTTATGTCCAGGTGCTGTGATCAAACCATATTTAATAGGTGGAGAAGATGAGCGTGGTCACGAGTTGGGAATCTAAATGTCGGCTGTGGTTTGTAGTCAAGGTGAAGGAGAAGAAAGTGGAGATACTAATGTACACAGCAACCAACCCAGGTGGGCAGGAGATCAAAGTCCACCTCACGACGAGGAAATGGAGATACCTGTGAAATACCCAACCGATGGGACTGGCAAGAGCAGAATGAGAGGCAAGGCCAAAGAGACACAGCCCTGAAATTTCTAAGTTCATCTCATGATTTTGAGGGGCTTGGTTTGTGATTCTTAGCGTACTTGGCGATGCTGTACTTACATGACGAGTTACGTTGTCCTCCAAGTAAATATTGGTGTAAATTTGCTTAGGGGACGACATTAAGCATTGCACAATAGATTATTTCTACAATAGCTAGAATAACTCCCTGTACAGAAACTATTCTCTTTGAATAATGTCCCTTTTTTGTATTTGCCTTAGACTGCTTTTGAAACAGCCAGATGTTTCTTGTGCCTAAACATTTTTGTGACTGCTTGTTTTCTGTGTGGTATAACATGTCTGGAAGATTGATGTTTATCTTCTGATTGTCCATTATCAATTTTAAATCTGAATGGCACGTGCACAGCAATTTGTCCCTGCTTATGGCAGCAGATTGTCAAGAAGGATTATAAAGTATTGCACTGCCTTCCATGGTAAAAGCTGTTCTACTATTTAGGTGAAATTATTTGATTAGCTCAGGAAACTAATAGTTCATAAATAATTGAAGTCTCAACTCAACCCTTCAATTGGGTAAGGTTCAACATCATGAGAGATTGTATATGCTTCAGTTTTGTTGCTGAGGGCTTGAAAATATACTGTGTAGATATCAAAGAGCTGTCAAGCAAGATTTCTAACAGGCTGAGTGCATTGAGAAAAGAGTTAGTTAAAGTCTAAGCATGAGTGATGGTGTTTGCATAGTAAAGCAGTGATTATAGCGCTGCTGGACTGTAAGGATATGACTAATGTTATACTGAGCTAGTAATGCTTATGAAGCTTGAAAAAATGTACAACACACATTATTTTTCTCTCCTGAAAATGACATTTGAAATCTACCCAGAAAAACTGAATTGGTTCCCACGTGAAGCCCTGCAGGGAAAAAATACATGCCAAAGGCAGACTGCAGGAAAGTATAGTTGTTCACAGACGTGTTACTGCTACTCAGCTTGGCTTTCAGTACGTGCTGAAGTTGTGTGGCCAGGCAGCTGCCGAAGGTCCTGCTTCTTGTGTCTTCAAGGCATCGATTTGGCGTGTCTCATCTGAACTGCATGGAGAGGTTTCATGTCATCTGCCATCGCTCCTCAACCCTCAGGCGCAGGTGTGCTTTGAAAGTGGTGGCTATTGGCTGCACAGTCAACGTGCCTTGTTTGAAAAGTTCTGGATAATTTAAGACAGTAATTCCTAATGAAGATGAGACAAACTTGGGGTCCTTATTCTCTTGGGAAGGTGGGAAGAATCTTTCTCATGGGCTCCCTGCATTATTGTGCTATCTGCACGCTGAGGCAGGGGCTGGGCAGCGGGCACTGAACTCCTGGCTCTCTGGATGGTCTTGGCACAGATACCTGGCCAGGGAAAGGGAAATTTTTAGAAAAAATATGAGTAGTTTTTAATCTAGATAGAGATTAGGTAGTAATGTTCAGGTGAAAATGGTGAGTTGAAGGTGCCATCACAGTGAGCCTTCTATTGAGGAAAGGATTTTTTCCGGTGTCTGTGCTATTTATAGATTGTGATTGCTACCATTATTGAAAAGTAAATTTCTTTTAAAGAATTGTAAGTCTAAAAATGATAATGATGCATTATGTTTGCATTACTTTCTTCATCAACAAATTCCAGAACACCAGGTGAAAGGTAAACTAAAAATACAAACTAAAGGGTCATTTATTGTCAGTCAATTTTTTGGCACCCTTTCATTTGCTATATAGTTTTATAGAAAGGGGGTTGCTTGCTTTATATTTGTTTCTTCACCTATCCTGATTTTCAAGTGCTGTTTAGGTAACTGGGGTAGTTCGTGAGCGCCTGCAATATAACTACTTTTGTTATGGAGTAGGTATGGAGGAAGACGAGTCCTTTATGAAGGTGATATGCTGGGAAGGAGAAAGGAGGGAATTGCAAAGCTACACTGGCAGAGTGGAACAAGACTTCTCAAGTGTAGTTAATTTAATCTTGTTCCCCTAAAGTAACGAGAGGAACTTGTTGGGAGGCTGGCTAGGTCAAAACTCCTACTCCTCTGAGGAGCAGTGGTGAGACCACAGTGGTGATGAGGTGGAGAGGGGCCTTGCTGCTCGGAGCGAGCAGGCAGCTCACGGAAGAAGCAGTGGGAAGCAGAGGTCTGCCCACGTCGCTCCAGTAGCTGGCCCCTGCCCTCCTGCAGCACGCGGTGGGTGAGGAAGCCACAGCTGCTTCTCGTTTGAGACACCTGCAGCCTGTAAGCCAATTTACCTGCGCACAGAGCAGACTCTGCAGACTGGAAGGGTCAGAAGACTGTGAAGCCCTTCAAGAATTCTAAAGTTTACTTAGGCTGGAGATTTGGAGTGTGTTGGTAATTAAAAAGAAGAGATTTCCCTTGGAAGCGGAGGTTGTTTTGTTGCCAAAAGCAAAACTTCTGTGGATTCTCTTTCTCTCTTTGGGAAGGTGGGTCTAGGTGTGCTGTCTGAAGACTCCAAGGCTATGGGGGGTAGATATAATGTAGTCTTACTGATTTCAGATGTATTTTTTTAATAAAGGTTTGAATTATAGTAGTACCCTGGGATCTAATCAAGCAGAAGGTCCTGATGTGCTTTTCCTGAACGGCATACAAAACTATGAGATGGGAGGTAGGCAATGTCCCAAAGATGCTTATAATCCAGGCATCATTAGCAAGACTAGAGAAAATGCTCTGTGCAATGTGTTTTTGGAACTGAATTGCCAACTATATGTGGGCTTCTATAAAGAAGCCACCCAGGTGGTGTCATTAGAGGAAAGTTTTGAAATGCCTGGTGTATTGAGGCTTCTCTGGTTTCCTCAGAGGTGCTGATTTCTTGACTTCAGATGGCTAGTGTGTAAGCCAACCTTATAATCAGGAAAGAGAAGAGAGATAGCTTTTGTCTCCTGAATTTTGGTTTGGAAATGAAAGTGTATTTTACGTCAAGAATACCTCTTCGGGACATCACAGTCTCTGAGAGTCATGTCCCAGACAACTTGAGTTGGGTACAGATGTTCTTGGCGTATTGCTCATCTCGGAGCCTTCATTTTATAATGGAGCTGGAGAGTTGGCGCAGAAACTCCCCAACTGTCTGTATCAGAAAATTTATTTGAGATAGAGTTGTAAGTACTCAGTAGGGGTCCAGTTTTAGCCAGCCCTAAAACCTGACCTTTAAAAGGTGCTATTTCAAACACCTTCAGTAATTGTGCCTCTGGAAAGCTGCGTTCCTTCTATAGAGTCTTGCAGTGTGTGATCATCTAATTTATTTTGGTAGGATTTGAAGTTTATTGCCATTTGTTTGTGTGGGTTTTTGGTTGTCTGATTTCTGTGTTTTCTTGGTAAATACCTGCAATAGTAAACTGCTCTTCCTTACCTCAGAGTGTTTTGCCATATTCTCATAGCCTGGCTACCTGCCTTCAAGTAATAATTGTGTCTTAACCATTCTGGAAACAAAGATGCTATCAGGACAGAATTCTTACTGAGGATTCGCACTCACACATTATTTTCCCTCTGCACTTGATTTATCTTTGTATCATTCGTGTATAGTTTGAAAAGTCTCTTTGAAGGTATATTTTGTGATTGAGTATATTTTTTTCTTTCAATTTCTTCAAGTCTTAATTAAAAATGCTACATGGTGGTAGTAAATAAAAAGGAAAATCCATATCAAGATGAACTATTTTAAGCTCATTAGTACACATTCAATTAAATATTTTGAATTATGGGTAAAGAATGAAAATATTTATTCAGAGCAAAGGTACCTCAATTAAAAGAAGCTTTAGTTTTTATTTTTTAAAATCTTAAAAGAAATATGCACCATTTTCACTTTTATTTCCTTCCATGCTAAACATACGTAATGCAATCTCTTCTGGAGTTAGAGCATTTCATTCCTACTGCCCCTTATTCACTCCCAGATAAAGCAGCAAACAACAGAGTCTCTCCACCACAGTACATTTAGTGTGCCAACAATAATGTCTACTTGCAAACACAAGTGTTTTTAGAAGGATTATTTCTGAAGAAAAAAAATGAAATACTGGTGCCTGTTAAAACACATTAATGGGAATGCAACTGATGCAGTAAGACTTAATTTTATTTTAATGTTTCGGCCTGGAGCCTCACTTCTGTCTGTTCTGCTCCCAGATTGTACATGTAGAAACAGAGGACTGCAGCAAGGATTTACCCCCACCGAGTTTCTTTTGAGTCAGGAGTGAAGGTAAGACCATCATCATGATGCCAGAGCCTTTGTGTGGCATGGGAAGGCCAAAGTAGGAGATAGAGGGTGTTAAATATCCCGTATCTGGTGCCTGGAGCATCGAGTGGGATTTGGGACATGGCTTTAAGGTTGGTATAGAGGGAGGGGAGCGGCTGCGGGGACAAAGCTGGTGCCTGCAGCATGGCTGAGACCTCCCTTGGGAGAAGCTGTCTCCCTCTTACCGACAGCCTTCCCTTGGTGAGGTCTCTTCCTCCGCCTCCTCTGGGAAAGAGAGAGACATCTATGGAGGACTCAAAGGGAATGGTGAAAACCAGAATGGCAAAAAGAAGACCTTTTTCTTCCCTGTATGTTGTCCTTGAAACCTTATCTAAACAAAAAACCCTACCCTTACAGTATCAGGAAAAATGCAAGTTAGGTAATGCTTTGGAAGGCCTGTAGGGGACTTTGTTTTGGAGCTCTCTGTGGGTATCACAGCGGGATCAGATGCTGCATCTCCATGTGATAACATACTGCCAGTGTCCAGAGAGGTATTTTTTCCCAGGACCAAGCTGCCAAGAAGTCTGAAGGAGAATACCCTTCCAAATGGTGCAGTGTTTCGTCATTAATTCATACAAATCTGCACAGAAAATGAGCACTGTCCTCGTTCTGAGGGCCTTGCATCAAGAGGGTTTTTTTCACGATAATCAACTACCTGATGCACAAACAAAAAATACACAAATGCTCATTTGCAAAAGGTGTCAAACAAACATAGTTTAAAATAAACAATTAGGTTTTCAGGAAGAGAGAGCAGCAATAGGAAAAGTTGTTGCCCCCCTCCATACACATCCAAGTGCAATATTCTACATACTGTAAGTAAGCGGGAGGCTTTATTCTACTCAACAAATAGAGAATGAATAACTTGATATATTCAGGAATGGACAAGTATCTCAGAAGGTGGCTTCTGATCATCTGTAAATGCTTTATAACCTGCATAATGCAAGGACTATCAGTATGGCTCTTAATAGCCGCACTTGAAAGCGTGCACACTTGCTGCCGTTGCACGACGCCAAAACCCCTCTGTGTGTTAGTCACTGATAGTAACGATGAATGTCAATTAGTTCCCCTCTGCACAATCTGATCTGGGCAGGACTTCAGCCGGCAACTGCCTGCGAAGAATGGTCTGCTCGTACTGGGCCAGTCTGTGGGACTGGAGCCTTTTGTACCATGCAAATAATCACTATAAATTAATATAAGGATTACCACAGAAGAAATCAGTTTCAACCCAAGCTATGGCATTTTAGAAAGGCCAAATTTGAATAGCATGCATAATTGGTTTGTCCTATTAATTAGTTAATACAGATACAAAGGAAGAATGCAATTGACCTGTTTTCCATTGATACCAAGACCCTTTTGTAGCAGTTGTTTGGCAGGGAGTTATTGTTCAAAGTTGTTAAAACCCACTCCAAATGTGTCTCTGTGTTTTCATACAGCTACTATTCATCGGCAAGTTAAGCAAATATTGTAAAAGGATCTGTGAATACTGCTTCAGGTTTGAAAAATAATTTCATGAGCCATGTTTACACCTCTTTTGTATTCCCTTGCCATGACTACAATTGAAATGTACAATCAGGATGCCCATGGAAAGCACTTGCACGCTCAAGTGCTTGTGGGGATGGAGTTGTGAATTTGCATGCTCAAATACTGATGGGGAAAGTGTCCTACTTGTGTGCTTAAAGCTGGGCACAGTTTTCTGTCTCCTTGCAAATTTGGCTGGGTGAATTTTAAGGGTATGCTTTCAAAAACCACATGGAAATTTTTTCTTTAAATTTGCTTTCTGTGCGTATAGTATTTGCATTTGGAAATTTGACTCTAAAGCTGAGCTAAATATATTACAGAGTTCTCCCGAGCTGCGTGGTATAACGACATATTAGTCAATTGTAATATTCATAGTTAATGAGGGATTTTTAAAAAAAAAAAAAAGTTTAAGGAATTACTAAATAACACTTAGACTTGTCAGTCTTTGGTTATTTCCAATTGTGAAAATAAATGAATTGCATAGAGCGAGATAAATGCTGATTTATTTTTGGAATTATAATGTGTTACAATTCAAGATCAGATTAGGGTCAATTTACACTAAGTCTGCTTTGAAACTATTATATAAGGGAGCCGGAGTAGGTCACTGTGTCCTGCTCCGCATGCAGAAACCGCCCGGACTCAGTGCCTATAAATAAAGATCAAGCTAAACCAGACAAGCACCTTGAGTCTAATATTGGGAAAATCATTTTGTGCTACCTTCTGCAAATAATTACACTGGAGTCCAAGCGAGAAAGGAGCACGCTATCATCTGGTGTTCGCCACGCATACAGAGTGAAAAAGATTATCTTTTTGCATTAATGTCAGCATTAATAAATAACCCTTCATAGCTCTTGGTAAACTCCAAGACTCAAATAGGAGCCGGAGGAGTGGGCGATGTTTGGTTTTTATTTACCCATCCCCATACCTATCATATTTTGTGTTGCAGTGTAAGAAGACAAAATCGCATGGCAGGGTTTATTTGTGAGATGCTGTTGCCCTAGTTACCAGCCTCATATCAGGGTTAAGGTTGACAGTGTGGGCTCATTCCTTAATCTCAGCTCAGGTTGCTCACGAGGGAAAAGGCTTTAATGTTAACTGAGCCTGTCTTTGGCTTGGGGAGGTAGGCCTTTAACAATGCACCGGGGAATATTCCTTCTTTGCGGCTGTCATAGCTTGTCTGGGGAATGGGAAAGGGAATCGCCTGGTGGGGGACGGCAAAGCTCGCTACGGTGGAGCTTATTAAATTATGGAGGAGGGGATTATTGGCGGGAGCAGGGCTGTGGGCTCAGGCAGCCGTCGGAGGAACCTTTTGTGTTCCAGCCTGGCAGAGGACAGGTTTTTGTTACAGTCCCCTTCTATGTAGCTCGGATAGGATTGCTCTGTGGCGTGTGCCGTATGGCCCAGGAGGGTTTCACTGTGGTGGGAGTAACAGAAGAAGGCGCAGAGTTTGGCTGTGGGATGGCAAGTGTATGCAAATACACTCTCCCTCCCTTAAAATGCTGAAGAAAAGGGTGAATTAATGGAGCTGGTCCCACTGTCAGCTCCACCAGTCAGGAATGGTTCAGGCTAAAATTGTCATCCTGGGTAGCAGCACCATTCAGCACCTGCTCTGCTGGAACTAACTCTGTAACTCTGGAATTAGTTCTCTTAACTCTCGAATTAACTGCTTTTTCTGTGTTAAGTTCTGTACAAGACACAAAAATGCTTCTTGCATGCCACCCAAAATCTTTGATAATCCAAGAGATCACAATGTATTGATGAGACCAAGCATCTGGTCTTGATCTGCAATGAGGTGCCGCTCCATCCACGTCACCTAGAGGTCTGACCTGTGTGACTTTCTCAGGGGACATTTATCGCCCCGGTTCGATTGGTTTCATCCCAAAATACACCGGTAAATGTTGCTTTCTTTAAAGCTTGGCAAGGGGGAACAAGCATCACAGTGACAGCCCCCTTTTCTTACAGGAGCACAGTGACCGAGCCATAGTCGGGCTGTCGGCGCTTGTATTTGGGTACCTCCCTTACCTGTGGAAGTTTGGAATTGCGTCTCGCTTTCCCTAAGTATTACGGTTATTAAACTATACCATGTTGGAGGGGACAGTATTGGAATTTAATTGAGAAAGGAAACGCTAGGCTAAATTTTAGGGGCCAATAGCCTTATGAAGAAAAGGCATCAGAAGGGTTAGAGATCATTATTGCCCGGCTGGGCTGGGCTGTGCGGGCCTCTCCCCTGGTATGGGGGAGCCTTTGTAGTCTCATGGGGCAATAACCTCAATCTGTAGCTAAAGACAGGGGAGATACAGGCCTTTAGCTGGGGCGAGTATAACTGAAAGGATCCTTGGTCATTTCCTCAGCTCATGAAAGTGCCTTTTTAATTTCTTCTTGAGACATTAATTTTCCTTACCCACTGCTACTTGCCTGCAGTCATCCATTATAAAGAGGGGACAGTCTGGGACATTTGTGTGCTATCATGACAGATATTTCATACCTTTTACTGTTCTGTAAAGATAGTGCCACGAACAAATCACCTGAAGATAAGACCGTCCGTGCTTGATAACAGTTAGCCAGAGACCTATAAATCATCGATACAGTTGCTTCTTATAGTATCTTTTCCATATGCTAGTTTTAACGGTGGAGTTAAAGCTGTTTGCAGGGAACAGGTTTGCACACCGTGGGCTGTGTGTGGAAGAAGGCAAACCCACTGGCTGCAGTCTTTGAGCTTCGTGTTTACTTTCCTTCAGCTCTCTTCCTTAACATATTCTTTGAGTTTACACATCAAGATAAGGTTTCCTCTAACTGCCAGTCAGGCAAACTTAACCCGGAATCTGATAATTAACTTGTGTTCTGCTTCATACATCAGCGACCACCACAATCAATAGCAGAGTGAGAACTGGAGTTGTTGCCGGCTGCTTTTGCAAGCGATGCTTGAGGCGAGAACGGAGCAGAGTGGCTGTTACGCAGCTGCATTCGCTCCAGCCGCCCAGGCCTCCCTCTGACAGCCTGCTTTTGTAGATTAAGGACCTGATTTGTAGGGGGTATAAATCATCATAGCTTTATTGACTTCAATAGAGGATCTTTCTCTTTCTTCCCCATATGTTTGTAGGAGAGTTTGCACGCTTTTCCGTCTGTTACTGGATTTTCTCTGCAAGAGACCAAAAGAGTGAGGTCCCTTCTGCGCTGGGGTTGTGAGCTGGAGCAGGGTCAGCATGCAAAAACCTTGGATTATGCCATTTGTACATACAAACTACGGTAGCTAGATATTAGATCTGTTATGCAGTTAATTAGCTGTGTGCATTCACAGCGACCGGGCAGATAAAAGCACAGACATTTCTTAAAAGATCTATCTGAAAACCAACACTTGTCTCCTCCCCAGCAAAGAGAGAGAAGTGGCAGGGTCCGGGTTGGCAGAGCTGAAGGGCTGAGCAGCCGCGCTGGATGTGGAGGTGAGAGTTGGTGCTTAGGAGCAGACGGGATGCATTTGGCCCAGGCTGATCTACTTTGCATACTCCTAAAGGCACTTCCCAGGCTTTTCCTATCAAGATGATTTATAATTGTTGCAGATGGCGTCTCGGCTAATCCCCGATGAGAACTCTCTTAAGCTCCTGACAAATTTGAATCTGCAGCCACGTATCACGTCAGGAGTGTTGTGTGGAGGCATCCCTCTAACAAGCTACAGAAATACAAACGACAGCGACTGTGGATGGCCACAACTGAATCAATGTAAACTTCTAACATTTTAATAATATCAAAGAATCAAATGTTTCCGATTTTAATTATTAAAAGGAAACATAATTATTGACTGGTATTACCTTCCCACTAAACACAGTTTTCTTACCTAAGCGGTGTTAGTAGACCACCAGGTAATGAGGTAGACAACAGAAAGGGATGCTGCAGAGCCAGGAGTTGTCAAAATGTAATACATTAAATGAGGCGGGTGGTAACAGAAGAAGCACCTCTCTAAGACCACAGTAAAACTTGGCCACTGAATAATTCCAATAATGGAGAATATCTCTATATTTTAACTGAGTACAAATTCTTAGCAGGATAACATACTGTTTACTGCCGAGAAAATCTGTGGTTTTCCTCCAGAAGTAGGTGGTCACAACCCACCAATTGTAAATATTCTCCCTGGACAGCAAGAATCAAACAGATGAAATTCTGCCCACTTCAAGCTTTAATGAATGTCTGAGCAATATTAAGCCACTAATTGACTTGTACTGTAGGTCAATGAAGCAGTGAAATCTGCAGCTAATGTCTGCTTAACTGGATCTTGCTGAAAGCCTGCATCAGGGCAGGGTGCTCAGCGAAGGCTGTGGTATTGCCGAGCAGCCGGCAAAAATCACAGTTTCATACATTTTAATATGACTACATTGCTGTGGACACACAAACAACATCTGGCAAATGGTGCACAAGCAGTTACATGGATGACAGCCCATTTAGTATTCTCTACCTAATAAACCATTGAGAAAATATCTGTACAGATCAATATTTTTCCTGGTGGGACTCTTTCTAAGTTTAATCTAAGGTCTTATGAATGTATGTGAAATGGTGGACAGTGTACAGGGGATGTTTCTTTCAACCATAACACTAGAAATAATTGTGGCTTATTTGAAGAGGCTTGCTACTCTGTTTAGTAAAATGCATCGGCTGCAATAGTTCTCGGGGTGATACATTGATCCCCCAAAATCACTGCTCTATGTATTCTACAATGGTCTCCATTCAGAGGTGTGTCAAGAGAATTTGGCCTCCATTTTTGCCTGGGGAATCTACTTCTGCTGCTGCTGCCTTTCCACTATCCTTTTGCTTTTTAGGCTCCTGTTAACCACCTTCCCCTCCATCTTCTTTCTGTACAGGAGAAATAGAGGACATTAGCAAATTGCTTATATCTGATGCTTGTTCAGTCCTGCCCTTACCTATGGCTCACATTATACTTCCGAGACCTTGGCTTCAGGGAGTTAGAGTAAGGTGAACCTTTCTTCCTGATGCTGCGCTGAGAACAGGCTTCAGACTGAACGAGAGCATTCAAATACATGTGAAACACTGATCATAAATTTAATTGTAGTAATTTGGAGAAATTTGCCTAAGGAATTCTGGTTTCTTAAAGATCATCAAGAAGCAGAAGCTCTCACTCAGAAGCATCCTCATCTCCCTTGTGCTGTAGTAAGTCCAGCGTAATTCCAGTGGCTTTGGTGGTGGAAGATGGGTTTATAATGGAGCATCTGCTACCGGATTCTGGCTCGTCAAATACTTAAACTTCCTGCAATATTTGGACGTTGTCTGCATAAACAAAGAGTCTTTGAAAGATCCACATGTGGAATACACCTGCTTTTGCCAAGTTGGCTAAATCCCTTTCCGAGGGCTTTCATACTGGCATTTCAGCTGACAGTTTGTCTCTGTTTCAGGCACTTAGTTTTCTACCTCGTGCACGAGAAGATGGGATTCAGTCATTTCACTTCACCTCCTTTTCTCAGCTCCGAAAATTAGTCCCCAGACCAATTGTCCCTGCAGGCAGAGGATCGCGATGCTGTTTCCATGTTGTCTCTGCTGTGTGACACTTTTCCGGGCAAGAAGATCTTTGCTCGTTTTGCCTTTCTGTGGAGCAGAAGGGTCTTGACTCAAGGAGGAGACACTTGGCTTGTGCCTGATGGACACACTTACTGGTCAGCGCTGAAGGTTCGTGGCACTAACTCTTACTGATTGGGGTCTATGTTTACATGAGAATGACGGCGTGATTTTACAAAGCATACACAAGCAAATGACTAGATGTACATTTTTGACCAGTTATCAAGCTGTGGATGCCCAGCATATAAATTTTAAATATTTGCAACTAGCAGCTCCCAAATAACTACAGATCAAGAACTATCTGTAGGAGGTATTTGGCAAATAATTTTAAATAATGAATACAGCTAAGATGATCATGATCTACTTGCAGACAACACTCGCAGACAAGTGGAACTGTTATGAATTATTCAGCCAATTCTATTCAGAATTACATTATTTTTTTTTTTAGAACTATAATTAATGATCCGTAAGAGTAACTATGAGGCACACTAACAGAGGTCTGTTCCGTGCTACTTCTGAAAGATTAAAATGAAATGCAGGCAGTTTGGAAACCACAGACCTTGTTTTAGAATTGTTGTCTGCTCTGTTTACTGACAGTGACTTTTGCTGCTTGTTTACTGCAATTTACTTAGTTACAGCATAAGTTACACATGATTATCTTCTCAATATGATGCTAAGCTGACATCTGTCAAGTTTAAAAGTCATAATAGGTGCTATTAGTCATTGAGATGATCCAAAGGCATAATGATCGGTATGACAAAACTGCGTAGTTTTTTTTTTTTTTAAAGGGATAATAATTTCTAAAGAGAATTTTGGGTGGGCTCTACCTGCTCAGAAGTGAGATGGTTTTAGTGCCTTAAAGGCTAGCAGAAGCCAGGGAGAAGTGTACAGCTGGTGGTCATGGAAACAGTTATCAGAATAATATCAATTAACCAAGCAAAATACATCGTTTGTGTCCTTCTTGTTTGTTTGCCGCAACAGGGCGGTAAGTTTGAACTATCCACTATTTCTCGTGGGTTTATAAAGCAGCCGTTTCAAGCCATACCAAGCTGAGATTGCCTTGCAAGCCCTCAGCTGTAATGCTAATTAATATTCCTCAGAGTTCCTTTTCATTTTTTAAAAGTAGTTCAAAATAAAAATCCTTGAGTGTTTGAGATACTTTTTAAGTTTTAACTTAAGGAAAAAGCACGCAGTTGAAAGCCTGTTTTTTCAAGCCATTAAGGCTTGAGGCAGCTCCTAATGAAGTCAGAGACCAAATTTTCTTTGAGTTTAATGAGAAGATGGTCAGCAAGCCAGCAGCTTGCCTTTGGTGGCTTGGACAACTGTGGGGAAGGAGGAAGCACAGCAGTTATGTTTGAAGCACGGTGCTTTTCCATAGTTTTTGAAAGTCTGGTCAACCCCCCTCATCACGCCTGGGTTTGCGTAACGCGCGTCCTATATACAAACTAACTCTGTAACCACAGGGGTGATTGCGCTTCAGGGGTGCCTTCACTTCGCTGTGAATCTGCAGATCCAGAAGGCTGCACAGTGTTTAGGAAAATAACCTGTTATTTATTGTCAGGGCTTGAAGAGTAAAATATTGGTCTGTTGGAAGGAAGCGGGAGAGAACCAGCAGCCCAGCTCGGAGGTATTTAACCACATTTTCTCCATGAAAATCAATAGCATGGCACAGAGGACATTGCCCTGTTGGCTGCGGCGGCACAGCCTTTGGTACCGGTGCTCTGGTTCTGGTCTGCATTTACAGAGCCGGTTGGTTTGAGCTGACGTTACAGAGGCAGCGAGGAAGATGGGCAAGCGAGCGCTGGAAAAAGTCCTGCACTAACACCTGCGTGTCGGTAGGGCTGGGAATGTCCTGCGCTCTCCCGTCTTCATGGAGCAGAAAGGTGTTTGCATGTAGACTCCCAGGCAGTGGCTTTTCCTGATGGAGTGAGCAGTGCGCAGAAGTTACATACTTAGTGGATAATAATGGTTTTATTTTTCAGGTCTGTGTCAAAGGAATTTGCTGAAAAGGATTTAGTCGATGTAGCGACGATTACCTGTTCTATTTTTACTGTGTCTTCCCACGTGGAGATTTTTTTCTTCATTTTTCCTTTTCTCACATTCTGCTATCTCTGGCCAAACCTGTAAATAGCCAAAGCCAAATGCTCTAAAAAATCCAGAAAGGAAAATCTGAACTAAACGCACCAAAATAATCTATCAAGAAAAACCGAATGTATTAATGAGAAGAATCAGTCAAGTTATAAAGGTAGAAATGAAGTGGACAACCCTGGCAATATCTGAGAAAAGCATAATGGTAGGAGAGGAAATACAACCACCAGTATAGACCGTGTAGACAGAGAAGTCGTGAACATTTACCGTAGAACAGTGATAACTCATTTAATAATTCAGATACATGGATGGAAACTTGCCCTGCAATTGAGGGTGCATTTTTCTTGGTGGAACTACAGGGGCTCCCCCACTCCATCATCAAAACATTGTTAAATCAGTCACGTGTAGTCTAGAAATAAGAATAATGGTTTTAAAAAGATTTTAATTGAATTTATCCATCATGTGGTCTTTGTGCATTTGTTCATTGTATGTGTAAAACATCCGCCAAAAATAATTTATAGCAATTATTTCCAGTGACAGGCCAATGTAAATCCTCCCAGGCAGAGGATGACTATGTGAAAATAATTATACATGAACATCCAGCTGAGATCTTTTGAGCCACTAGAAAAGGGTGGTATGTAAGCAGTTTTGTAACAGGAGTGATAACACATGCACGTGCATACTAATGCTGGAGAAAAGTTTTAAGGCATCCAACTGGGCTAAATTGCAGATGCAGAATTAAATCGGGAATATTTTTGCCTATAAAATTGCAAGTTCAAAATTTGTTCAGGCTTTCAAAATCTCGGAGAAAAATACCAAAACTGATTCAAACACCTGGGCTTTGAAGTCATGCAGGCACTTTTAAAACTGTAACTCTGGGTGAAATTATGAGCGTCTTCAGGATAGTACAGCATTGAACTAGCATTAGCATGTACAATTCAGCAACGTATGCAATGCGTATTTCAATTTAGTTAAAATTCCTAGTGCTACCAAATAAAGATGTATTAAAAGCTGATCTATGCCTACAGTCCAAGGAAGCAAGGGATGAACTAAGGGTCTCATAAGGTAGTGGTGTCATGGTGCAAGAGTTAGGTCTGGGAATCTGGGATACGGAAGACCCGAGGAGATGAGACACAAGTGAAGCGTGATGTCTGTAAATGATCGCATCTACAGTAAGTATTGCTCGCGTTTAGTCATTCTGCACCAAACACTAACCCGCGTTGTTGCGCTTTTCTGTGGTGACTTAAAGGGTAGCTAGCTACGTTGGGATGGGCTGTTGAACTCATAGTTTATGAGTAAACTGGTTTTATACTGTAGTCATGGGAACTCTTGGTCTTCAAGCACTACGTGTAATGAATAATATATTACGAGACTATTCACTAAGATTTCTTGTGTGCTACAATATTAACAATTTCCCACATGTGGCTTTCATATTTATCCCTCTGTATATTGAAGGATAGCATAAGTAGATGGTATCTATTGTGCGGCAACCACACTTACTCTTATGTAGTATTGGTTAAAATTATTTCCAGAGCATGTGGAATACAGGCCCTAAAATACCTCCTAATCTCCTAACATCATTAATGAAATAAAATAGTGTTATTCATTTCCCACAAGGAGAATTTAAAAATAAGCTCCACACTGAAATGGTAGATTCCATAATGGCAGCACATAAAAGTCCGTATGCAGAGGCTGACGGCGGAGTGTGCGAAGGCTGGCCGTGGTCTACATCGGGCTCTGCCTGGAGAACGTGGTGCACTAAGCTTTGAACTGCAGACAGGTCCTGAAATATCATGTAGCACATGACTATGCACTAGCAGCTGTGGTCTGCATTTCTGGGGCAGATTTTCAAATCTCAGCCTGCCAAAGTATTAATTTCTGATTAATTTCAAGACGATGTAGCGTACGGCCCTTGAGTTTAATATGCAGAAGTAATTGTTTCTACAGCAGACGACTGACTCCCCAGCTCATTGATGAAGTGGGTGTGCAAGTGGGCAAGGTTGATTCGATGCGTGGGTCAGTGTTGAGTGAGGGATGGGGTTTTGGCTGGTTAACTTGAAATCCGGACCCTCATCATGTTGAATCAGGGGCAGTGTCTGTTCACTGAATATTCAGCTGTGCTCAAGGACGCAGCTGGGGTGGGAACCGAGCAGGGCGCAGGGGTGGGTGACCCTCGCGAATCAATTGCCAATCAATTGGTGCAGTGGGCGGAGGAAGGTGAAACGAGTTTTCCCAGTTCGTAGTGGGGCAGGATGGTATCTACCCGCCTCTCACTTCTTAACACCTTAGCCCCTTTTCAATTTATCTTCTTAGCCCCTTTTCAATTTATCACCACATACTGCGGCCTTACGGGGCAGGCTTGCACTTGCAGAGTCTGACCTGGGCACGGTGAACCAACATAGATCTCTACAGTCCGACACCTTTTCAAATAATTAAATTATAAGAAGTTAGAGTCCAGAAGCATAACTGGAGAAAGAGTTTTTTGCAAAGTATTATGCTGGGCTTCTCCTCTTACAATTTTAGAGTCAGGTTTTATGCCTTTCATGTTACTTGAAGCATGCCCCTTTGTGCCTCAGGTAACAGCACACGAGCATTTATTTCTTTTGCTGAATTTAGGATGATTGCAAAGTGTCCTGGACTTTTTAAGAAAATCTTTTGGAAGTTTATTGTTGGATGGGATACAGCTCGTGAATGACTAACAGATTATGTTGATGTCTGTTGATATAATTTTTGTAGTTCTGTAAATCACTATGACTTTTATAATGCCTCCTACCTCTGTTGTAAATTTACTCCTTTAGATACTTTACCCTGACCGCATTTGCTAAAGCTGGCGTTGCTTTCAGTGCTGACGTATAGGAATATACGGGATGCAGGGTGTGTGGGTGCATGTGTATTTGCGTTGTCCCCGCTCTAAACGTATCCCACAGATAAAGACTCCCATTAACTTACACTTGGCTGTGCTTCATACCGACATTAGTCAAACACGTCACGAAGTTGGACGGCTGAAAAAGCACGCACAAACCTCGTACTCCTTTGTCCTCCAGCAGCTTTCACATGTGCAGGACTTCCATGTAGGAACTCTCAGTGAAAGGCCGTGCAGGAATGCAGTGTGCTTTTTTGGGTCGATTGGATGGCATTGATACGGGACAGAGGCCATAGGTAATCCAGAGGTATATGCAGCGCTGTTTCCACAGCTTATAATGGCGAAGGTCTCTTGTGCTGTTGGTGCATATGTTCACAGGTCTGTCACCAGTGAGGAAGTCACACTACCAGTCGCACCTCACTTAAATTACGGTAGATGGAAATTTCCTATTGTTGATGTGGCAGAGGGGAGCATTTTTCCATTAATCTTTTGGCATTCTTTGAAGAGTAACAATGGAATTACACCAAGAAATGGGTTTTCACAGGGGTATATCTGAAGAACAGAAATGAATTGCATTTCTAAGATGTGTTTCCATGCTTATATTTGGTTTTGTGCATTGCAAATGTGCTCCCGATGTCAGCAGGTGTGTGTAGATGTTATCACCGAGTTGTGAAAAACAAAGTCTGTTTGGCACAGGCAGATAAATACCCTTGCAAATACTGCAGTGCTGATTCAAAAAGGAGGCTGTGAGTGTGCAGTTACACTTCCTTGCTTAAACAGCTCTTTAGTAGGAGAGCAACGTCAGGCATTTTCTCATACTGTTGAGAAATTCTGCCATGGGGAAATCAGTCGTAGTTCAGATGAGACCAGTTCCTTCATTGCAGAGATTAATCAGGAGCGCAGAAATGGCAGGGAATGGAGGTTAGGATGATGCTTTTTCTCCTTAAAGTTGACTGTCAGGGAAAGAGGAAGGAATGTTACGTGTTTTTATTACAGGGTTTGGGTTGCTGCAAGGTGTGGTTTGGGAGTGAAAAGAAGGAAAGGGACTTTGAAGGCCTTTGGGGTGCTGTGTACTTTATTGGTAGTGGATGTGATGAAGCGAGCTAATTTAGAGAGTGGCAGCATTTTCCTGCTTGTTTCATAAACTCAAGGACACAACGCACAGCAATGGTCGTTCAGTTGTCTGCCATCTAATGGCCAGAGAAGAAAGCAAACTAACCTGGTTTCAGCCTGTGGGCTATGAATCACTGGGGGGATTCTTGAGCTAAATATACATCAAATAAAAAGAAATGCAAGCTTTTGCTCACAGGTTTAAGTGTGTTACAGAGGGGCTTATGTTACCATTAAAAAATGGTGTGATGCCTCAGTAGAAAACTGCTAAAAACCAGAAAAGAATTCCCATCTTTGCCTGCAATGTTTTTAAACCTTGCACATCTGAAGGCAAATATCAGTCTGCATATGAATGAAAATGCATAATTCGAGACACTTTGAATTTTCCTGTATTTGCTTATTGTGCAACTGAATAATCCTGTTCTTCCTTCTTTTTCTCCAGTTCTCCCCTCCACTGACACCCCCACCCCACCCCCATTCTTTTATTATAATGTGCAATGTATAAGATCTCTCAGCGCCGGGGCGTGTTAACACACACCTATGCCTTTTCCTCTCGGGCAGACCACGGTGGCATCTGCAATAACTGACACCAGTTCCGCGGCACGGAGAAAGGGCTCGAGGTAAATCTCTGCTAGAATAACAAAGAGGAGATGGGGAGATGTTCTGCTTTAATATCCGCTCCATCTTTCTTATCTATATTAGAAACGTCTGTCACTAAGGGTGTCTGAGTAGAGCTGAAATTATGAAGCACCTTCTAGATTCCTTTATCTCCTGGAGCAACATTAATACTTATAAGTAGTAAAGGATACTGGGTGAAGGAAGGACCATCGCTTGCCTATGCTGGTGCGTTTGTTTAGGAAACATGCCTTTTAATTTCATAATGTTATTTGAAATGCCTTCCTCTGCTCTAAGAAAATATCCATTTTTGTTATTCTTTGTGAAACAGAAGCTGAAGATAGCAGGCTGGCTCACAAAAGCCCTGATTTGAATATGCTAATGTTAATTTAAGCATTCAGTTGCCAAATTTTTTTTCTTGTAGTGTGCACATTTAATATTTGTGTATCCATTATTCCCCACGCTTATCTGATCCGCAGGCACTGAGTAAATATTGCCTTTGAGTATGATCTACAGCAGAAGTCAAAAAAGACACTGTGAAATGGAACTCCTCTTTCTAAATATGCATCTCCTTTGTCCTCTACTTTTCCCTGGAGCTTGTAAATTTTTTGGGGGGGTTGATACCTTTAATCTAAACACTACAAATTAGAGTAATTTCTAATGTGGTATCTGGCTGAAGTAACAGCGTGTGTGAATAAATTCCTCCCTCCTTGTAGCTCTGCTTGTTTTGAATGGAAATGGTGCAAGTAGATATTACCTCCTTCAACAGGAAATGGTGATCAATGGAACACTTAAAAATAAGTTTCTGAGTAATAAAACTGTGACAATAGGAAAAATTTCATACCTTATCTTATAGAACATCAGCAGGGGAGGGAAAATGGGTGAAAAACTTATCTATGAGTTGCTGAAAACACGATCTGGTGTCTATAAAATGTGTCTTCTGATGTTCTAACCCAAAGCAGAAGGTTAAATGAGTTACTTTAAGTCAGATACTGTGAAATACATAAAAACCCAATAAAACATCCCCATTTTGCAGAGAGAGGTCTATCAATTAACTACCTACCATAGCGCTGACTTACACTAAGGGTGCAACGTATGAAATTTTGCAAATAATCAGTGTGTCAATAATGTCTAGTCTTTTCTGTAGCCTAGCAGCTTCGTAGCTGCTCTTTCTAAAAACCACAACCTATTTCATATCCGATCTTTACAATGTACCTACCGCTAAGCAGTAGCGTATTGTACCAGTGCGTTACCACGGGCACCTCTGCAACAAATTCGGGAAACTAATACCGCTGGTAGGCAAGGGAGAGTTACAGTGGTCTTATTAAAGGATTGCAGTAGGGTAAATAAGTAGAAATTGTCTGTGGTTCCTCTGTTTCCCTAAAGGAAAGGAATAAAACGGATTGAAAAAATAATGCAGTGATACTGTGCGGGTACTAAATTTTCTTGACTGTAACTTCTCCTGTTTTGCGGTTTGCTGAACCATGAGTCTGTCTTTTATTTCTGAAATTATTCCAAAGTGGAGCACGCAAGGGGAAAGTAAGCTTGTATGAATGCAGAATAATTTCATTTAAGTCAGTGAAGTTATTCTGCTGAAACACTGGTAGAAAGAAGAAAACTGGTCCTGCAGACTGTTTGCCCTTTAAGCCAAGGATGGTTTTGTCACGTGAGACAGACTATGGCGAGTATATGGTGAATGCTCCTCGAATAATACGCTGGGAAAGTCCTCTTAGAATATTCTACAATTGACAACAATCTGGAATCGTACAGATTGCGGATTAGTCAGTCTCTTTTTTTATCTGGATTATGGTTTAGCTATAATATATAACCCTTTAACAAAATGGCACAGCAAATAAAATCTTTGCTTAACCATGAACACTTCTCACTTTTCCATCCAGCTCCACTCTTTCCCTTGCTTAGAGATAAGAGCATTTCCAGTTTCTTCTCCGCAATCCTGAGGCACGCGCTGGCAGTCACACAGTTGGCCAATATTGAGCTCTAGACTTGCAGACGTGATTTTTTTTGCAGACGCGAGGGTAATTCTAGTGATGGGTGCTCTCTCTTATAAATCACTAATTAGTAAATTAGAAGGAAACGGGCAGCTTTTCACAACTGGCAGAAAGAATTCCTTACAGAAACGCTACAGCTTCATTACTAATTTAAGTATCTTATCATTATTTATTATCTCTATTTGACGATACTGTTCTTGGTTTTAGCCTGAACCAGACATAGTGGGATACCGTGAGCCACTCATGGCTCAGAAATCCAGCTGATTTTAGCCGAAGAATATGTTCAAGTACTTAGTTCAGCAGCAACAGTCGTACGGTAGGCACTGGGGTTTGGTGTGTAAGAAGCAGACACTGCACCTGAGACCAGATTCTGAGGTAGCCTTCATCCAACAAATGCGCGCTCCCCTTAGGACAAGGGGCAAGAGGGGGAAGGAATAATTTACTGGATCCTAGAGTTTTCCTTCCATGTTTGAGAAGTCACTTTAAATTGTTTGAATAGTGCTAATGAATGCATCCCTTGTTGTCATACTTTGCAGCTATCTTCATTGATTTAACTGTGGAGTTTGTATTCATCAATACCAAACAAAACCGAATCTTTGCTTCTCCTTCTGTCTTCTGTGCTATCTGAAGTACTGTGGTACAACGTTCTTCTCTGTGTTCCTACAGGGCTTTGAAAATGCAAAGTGCTGTTGAGTGCTAATTTTTTTCATGATGAGCCATATTATAGCAAACTTTCTTAACCTGAATCTTTATTTAGCTGTTTTGCTCCTTGCAGTCATGGCCTTTGAACAATACTTTGTAAACCTATTGCCAGCTGATAACTAATACTGACTTCTGTCCATCATCACCAAAAAATGGCCTAGTGCAGTTGGCGTCTTGCTCAATATCTTTAAAAACAAAGCAGTGAAAGCACATCGAGATTTCTTTCTGACCCAATTGGCATAGACTCGAGGTGATGGGGTCTTCTGAGTATTATTTTAGCTATTATATTAACTATTATTTTAGATAGCAGCAATTTCACAGAAATCAATGGTGCAGAGCCAGGGCAGCTAAAAGAGTGGTCAGGTCAAAGGCAGACTTAGGTATTTTTGGAAGAAAGGAAGAATATTCCGTACTCCAGCACCACCCAAAACAATCTGCAGAGCTGAGTGCCCCGGTAGTGTTGCTTTTAAAAATAGCGCACCCTGTTCGATGTAACTATTGAAGATTCTTCAGAAATAAATTCTGAGTGCTTTCATTATTATTTAAGGATAATTTGCAGAGATGGCTGAAAACTGGGTATATTTGGACTAGCTGATTTTCTGCTTGGTTGCATCCTGAAGGAGAATTAACCTTTTCTCTCTCAAATTGTCCGCAAAGCTCAAGGAATCGGTTCAGATCTCCCTGTGGCCCTCCTGCTAGTTGCTGCGTTTTTACAGGGGTCTGTTTCTGGTCCCACTGTGTCCCCAAATGTGAACGTCCTGAAATTCAGAGAGATTCGAATCGGTGCCACGGTCTGAACAGATAGATGATGTACCTCTGCTGGTATGCTTAATTAACTGAGGACATTCTAGGCTTTCTCTCCAAGCATCAGTCTTCCTTTCTCCCATGGATACTGTGAAGTCCCGCAGTGAACCTTGTTGTTATGACCTAATTTTTCTACAAACTGAGAGGTTTAATTTGTTCAGGTGCCAGGCAAAGGGAACACAAACTTGGAATTCTCCTGGCTACTCTAATTTAGCTGCCTGAGATTTGAAAAATCAATAGGGGAATTATCTTGCTGTCTCTAGATTTTAGCTTAATAATTAAAATATAATTAAAAGGAAGACGTCCGTTTGTTTAGGAAAACTGTGGCTTTTTCTGCAGGTCCACCCCAGAACTTGTGTCCTGCTGTGTTGAGACAGTGGAGCTGGGGTTGATTCCCCTGCTAGGGAAACCCTCTCTTATTGAAAGTCCTGCTGTCAGTTGTCGCTGTTTAGTTCCAAAACTAACTGAATAACTCTTGAAAAGAATATTAATTCCTAACTACATTTTCAGATGATTGTGATACTTTACTAATCTGCCCTTTTCAGGTTCACTATTATTAACACTTATGATCAGATAGTTTCTTCAGAGAATCCAGTGTGGTCCAACAAACACCTCGCAGGAAGTTAATAGTAATTATATTTACATGCTTCATATACATATATGCATGTAGATGTACCCATCCTATATATAATACTGCTGTATACAAAGCCTTGTGTCATCAGTAAATCTGAGGAACTCCTCACTGAAATTATGTTGACAATTACAATTAATAAATGACAAAGTACCCAGTCGGATCATTCATTCAGTAGCAATAGCAGAATTTCACATTTAACATCTTAGTGCTTCCTAGATGAACTGTGGACATCTTTGATGAATACTCTCCACTTCAGACCTTTTTGACTTAATATTTAATCCCATTCCTCACCATTACACTGCCTTCTAAGAATCCTGTCACAAGAAAGCCCTTACCAGACCCGACAAAATACAAATACATAAGTTCCTGCAAGTCTGCGCAAGTGACAAATAGTTAGCAGTTCATTACCTTACAAACACTTTATCACTTGCACAGTTTGTGAATCACTCTCATTGCATCCCATAGTTATATGCAATCAATGTTCAAACATAAGACCACAGCTCGAGATACATCTTGCGTTAAGCTGAAAGTATAACTGGAAAATAAACTGTTTGGTACTTCTGTGTGCATTATGCAATGTGGAATAAATGATAATTGTATGTCTAAAAAACCAAGTAACTTCATAGAAAGCCAGACTACCAAATGCACTGAATGTACATTAAATGAAATATTTAAAAGTATTTAATGGGCAGACGGGCAAAATGAACAACTGCCTTGATTGAATCTGCTGGCAAAAGCTGTTGTCCCATGAGGGAATCACGCATTTTGAAAAATTACATGTTAAGGAAAATCCAAGGTACTTTATTTTGAAAGTGGGAGACTCTCCAAGAACTTTCTATTTTACTTTATTTTGAGGACCCCAAACGCTTGATACTGACATAATTTATTCCTTGGCTGATCGCCTAACTAGCATGTTACAATTCAACCCAAGCGCTGCCTTTGAATGAACAACAGCCATTCGTGACATTCTCAACACTCCCTTGACGAAATGATCATCTATTGAAATTAATCTCTTTCATGCTACTTTTTTTCTCAGTCTCCTCCAGTTAATTGTTAACTAGTAAAATCTCTGCTGGTTCACATAAATAACAGCTTAAATGACTTGGTGTAACGCTTTTGTGGTGCTCAAATAACTGAAAAATTTATTTCCCTGTATTTTGTCTGGATGATTCCTTTCCTTTTCAATGGCCCGCCTTCGTTCAGACCAATGTGCTGACGAGGCTTTTCCGCTAGGACTGTTGGAGACTTGACTATTGCTACTTCCGTTTCCAACTGAAAGACCCAAATGAAAAGTTTACACGTGTTCAGCTCGCTTTTGCTAACAGAAAATAGAAACAAATTACCAGGGAGTGAAATGGAGTATTTCAGTTTACGCTCCCTAGTGAAGATGTTGCCAAAGTTGTATAATACCCCAAGGAAGCCCGATTAGAGGCTGTCCCGTCGGAGCAGCTGGCGGAAGCACAGCGCAGCCCCTGTGTTTGCACAGCCTTTGCTACCACGCGCATCATTATAAACGGACCAAAGTTGGCCCTCGTATCTGCATCTACGCCTCTCACAGGAACAGGGAAAGAAACCAATTTGCGAGCAGTATTTGACCCTTGGAGAACTACGCGCATCTGCTTAAGGCCATTTTTCCACATAAAAACACTTTTCAGCAAAATGATTTAGCGTGTGTTTAATTTTAATGATTGGGTTTAAGTGTCTTTTTGAGTGCTTTATCAAGCTACAGCAATCATCAGCTGCTTAATAAATATTGGATTAAAGTCTGTAAAGGGAACTAACACATGTATCAGAAAGACAAAATGAAAGAACACTGCCAGACGCTAAGCTTTTCTCTCCGCAATGTGCGACTGTCTTTGGGCTGAAGGACATTTTTCAATGATGCTGGAAATTGCAACACCAATATTATTTTTGACAATAGACAAGTGTAACAGGGACTGTAATTCTGGCACTTTTCTGGACTTATACAGCGAAACCTCCACAGAATTTAATGCTGTTAGAGAAAACTATGGAAACAAAACTATTAGCCCCAAATACACGTTAATAGGAGTTGGAATTCAGCAACAGTTTTGGGTATGTGCTGAAATGAAAAATCTGGGGTTTGAATTGGTAGGCGTTTGACGTGCCAGGATACTAGTAGAATAAATGTTCACTACTGCATAGCAATAAATAGGTTGGATTTTTAAAATTATCACAACAGAAGGAGAGAAGATAAC
The DNA here is from genome assembly GCA_013398915.1 of Dromas ardeola. Taxonomy (NCBI): domain Eukaryota; kingdom Metazoa; phylum Chordata; class Aves; order Charadriiformes; family Dromadidae; genus Dromas; species Dromas ardeola. The sequence goes on along the minus strand of VYZM01020754.1, from coordinate 1,601,932 downwards.
AAATAAAAACTTAGTTTTTGTAAAGGATTGCCACATGTTAATTGTTGTTCATCACAAACAACTTAAAATGGTTATTTTTCAGCGTCCAATTCAAAAACCCTCCAGCGGTAAGGAAATTCTTCTGGCACGGCACTGCCTACAGTAAGTGCCACCAATAGTGCCCTGTTGATTTACGTATCCTTAAAATTTTGAATAGCCCTGCCCAGCTGGATTGCTGTGTTTAATTTTCATCACGCTGGGCCTGTGTGCCTTTGAGTTATCTTCCTCTCAACAAGCAGTGACACTGAAACTCCCCTGGTCCCCACTGCCCGCTGCTCGGGTGCGGAATCTCTCTGCTGGCCTTGGGGATCTCAACGTGCAGATACCTTCTACCCCCGGGAGCAGCACCAGCCCTCCCAGATTTTTCAGTGAAATACAGCCTATTATTCAGCAAAGTCAGAGCAAACACTCAGATTTGAAAAAAAAATACCACCAGGCTTTGGGTAAGTTTCGAGTGATACAGAACATAGCCCTAATAGCAAATTGCTGACTCCATATCCACTGAGACATTCAGTGATTTATCAGTTTCATAACCTCAACCACAACTCGTGTGATGTACTACAAAAATCCCTGAGCAGTATTCAACAGATTCATTTTTCCTTTCGTCCACGTAGCCACCCCACATATTTGTTGCTCTTCCTTCCTATATCTAGAAAAAAACCTTCTTGGGATCAACTGAAGACTATCTGAAGTTTTAAAGTTTAAATAATTAATTGATAAATTTTATATATCATCTACATAACCTGAGATGATCTGTGGTACAAGTATGTCTGGATATTTTTTCAAGCACAGGGTCAGCTCAAACTCCGCTCACTTACACACTGTCTCAGCGTATGCACAAGTGCAAAGCTCAGCACGACTTTGGGATCACGAGGGAGGAAAGGTTGTAGCCGTGCTTACCCACACCCAAGGCACACCGTGTGGGCAGAACAGGGAGGCTGCACCCAGTTCTGTCCTGCCCTCCCCCAGCCAGACGGTCGCATCAGCCACCAGACTCATCCCAAGGCACTGACACGTCTTCCGAAGCGAATGGATCTGTACATAGCTTAACCCGACAGTGGCCTTTTTTCAGGGCATTTGATGGAGCACCTCTCCTCTGAGGCCAGGCTGAGAGAGTTGGGGTTGTTCAGCCTGGAGAAAAGAAGGCTCCAGGGAGACCTCATAGCAGCCTTCCAGTACCTAAAGAGGCTACAGGAAAGCTGGGGAGGGACTCTTTATCGGGGAGTGGAGTGGTAGGACGAGGGGTAACGGTTTTAAACTGAAAGAGGGTGGATTTAGATTAGATATTAGGAAGAAATTCTTTACTGTGAGGGCGGTGAGACACTGGCCCAGGTTGCCCAGAGAAGCTGTGGCTGCCCCATCCCTGGAGGGGTTCAAGGCTAGGTTGGACGGGGCTTTGAGCAGCCTGGGCTTGTGGGAGGTGTCCCTGCCCAGGGCAGGGGGGATGGAACTAGGTGATCTTTAAGGTCCCTTCCAACCCGAACCATTCTATGATTGTATGATTTATAGATGTGTGTGTACACATGATCTACAACTTCCCATGAGGCATGATTTCTCTTCCAACATAATGTTAGAAGTGTAAAGAGAATGATTTAATTGCAAGAATAGCTTGAACAGCCATTAAAGAGAGTTTTAAGCATTTTGCTTTATTATTGCTCTTCTGAGTATCAAGATAAACATGCAGTATTTTGATATATGCATTATGAGTTGCTCAAACACAAATTGATACAGCTACAACTGAGAACTTTAAATTGGCAACAGTTTAGTCATGACAGTTACACTTTATGTAAAATTACTTAGTGCTATGTTTGATATTAAATATCAACAAGTAATATATAGGTTAACAAGTAGAACTACATCACTGTCTCTGAAAATATTGCCATGTAGGACTATTCACATGGGTTCTGAATAACGATCAGGAGATACTCCTTATCTGCAAAAAGATATAAAAATCTTTAGTTAAAATATTTTATCTTATTTCCTGATAAATACTCTTTATTCATCTAGTCCTCTCCAACTTTTCATTTGTTTATAATACATAAGCAAAAGCAATGGCATTTATATAAAAAACATTTAGAAAACGTAAGCACTTTGTTCAAAAATCTGAGATTGCAGATAAAATATCTGTGTCATAAAGCTTAACTATACCATATTAAAACCATTTTAATAAGCAGTAGATTTGCTTTCAAGCAGCTGTAAAGATATTTAAACAATATGAAAAAAGTCACAAGATAAGCACCTGGAAGCTAGCGCTTGTAATAATAAAAAACTTTTGACATCTGCAGCCTCTTCTGCAGGTGCAGAGAACTTCTTTCAGTTCACTAACTAGTTTATTCAAGATTGAGAACCCCATTTAGATAGAAAAAGCAGAAAAGATTTGAATAGATTTCTACTATGAATAAATTCTAAGCATGCCAGACTTCGCCTACTAATTCTAAAAGCCTGGGGAAATGTTGGAAACAATTCAGTTGGATAGCTATTTAACATTATCTATTTTAAATGAAACATTTTTTGAAAGTATCCAGTGAATTTAGTAGGGTCCTATCTGCTTTGGAGAGTTAAGAAGCTGTACTCCTGCATTGTCACTTTCATCCAAAAAGCAACTGAATATAAATCACAGGTGGTTCATTTGCCACCTTCTATTATAGTAAAATACAATGAAGCCTTTGAACTACTGATCTCCCTGTTAGCAAAAAAGCTTCACATTTTATACCACTTATTTTCAGGTCAACATGCTTTAATGGCTACTAGTCAAAAAGTCACCTCTAAAAAAATAAGTGAAGGGCAAATGCAAAATAAGAATCAAGTGCATCAGTTTAAATGAATGAGCAAAACCCATGATATAAAAAGTGCATTAGGTTTATACTCAAAAATAGAAACTAAACTAAAATTTTAATATTGGTATCAGCTGATGACTAATGTTAACACTTAATGACAGTGCCAGATTTCTTTCACACATACTGGTTTCATAGCAGCATTATAAATAATGCCAGCGAGGCGAGGTAACGCATACCTGGTGCAGTACCTCTGCTCTGCATTTGCAATGAAATCAGCACCCCAGTGAAGGCTGTCCATCGCCACGGGCTCAGAGCCCGCATCCTCCCCATGGCTATGCTGAGGAGATCCTGGAAGCCTCCCTTCTGTTCTGCGTGCCTTCACTGGAGATTTCTGTCAAATCCTGCACACCATCAGTCTCTCAATTAGCTGGTGCTCACATTAGGATCTCAGCCCTAACCAATCGCTTCCACTTTGCCCGATTCACCTTGTACTGGTAATTGACCACAGCTTCACTGCAGCTCATCTGGCCTTGTTATCTATTTTAGAGACCCACCTAACAAACTAACATATACTTGCATTTAATGTGAGAAACAGGTTGCTATATTCCCCTGGTTGTTTTAAGGAAAATAATTATATCACAGTTACTGTGTTGGTGATAATATCTGTGACACAAATCCCACTTATGGCTAGGAAGTCCTGATAACATACCAAGTAAAAAATAATTTTTAGAGAAAACAGATTGTTTGCATCTTTTTGGAGCTAAAATGGATTTGCTGCCTTTAATTCTATACATACACACACTACTTGATATATATATTTGTCCAGTTTTCCTTTGTGAAAACCCACAGAAACCAGGACATTAATCAGATCTAGACTTGTTTGGTTGTCTCCAAGTTTATAAATACTATAAACTCGGTACATTAAAATCCTAACGCATCTGGTTACGTGGTGAATATATGGTTATATTTTCATATACTTATTTTTGAAATGCATTTTCTACAGTAGCCTTATTTGTGAAGAATTAAATGAAACTTAAAAAGACATACAATTCTGTTGTTATTTTAATAGAAATTTTACCTGGAGCTATCATAATTTCATGTTTCTTTGATCTGATCCTAAGAAAGGTTAGATCATTCTGAGGATCAATATCTCTCACTGTGCTCCTAGCTTTCATGGTGAGCTGATGAAGAAGACCTGCATACTGCACTGTTGTAGAGTTATCAAGAGTTGTTCTTATTGGAATTCCTGCAAACAAATAATTTTCTAATAATCATTCAGTTAAATTGCATATTCTTCATATACAGCAGATCATAAGAGAAAAACCAAGGCTTTAATAGTTTTTTCTGTTTTGTAGCAGAAAGGAGTTATGTTGATTTCAGGTATCTATATGCTTTTTAAAGTATAATTTATATTAATCAGTGGCAATTAAATGTTGAGTTGCCTTATGAAACTTTTGAAAGAGCCTAATTGCCTTTGAAGGCTCTTAAATACCTATCAAATTCCATTCTGTAGTACTTAACTAGTTCTGGTGCTTCATCAGTTTAAACAGCATCATTGAGTTTGCATCTTGCCTGCAAGAATCTAACCCACACTTGAACTGCAGCATTTGGCACGTGCAGTGAGAGAAATTACACATTCCCAGTGAAATACCAAGAGCAATCAAAGGGCAGAAGTGGCACGTCTGCGTTTGGCAAGCAAAACCACCCTTGGAACAATCCCTTCCAATTAGCAGCAAATATTGACGATTGGTAGTACACAGTGTATTGATCCCAACTATTAAAAATATGACCACATAAGTCAAGGTTAATTTTTGATGATTTAATGAATCGTTGTTTATCAATGATTTGTCAAATCATGCTTTTTATATTAATAGGCTACCAGGTGAAACTAAAAACAGGGTTCACAGTAATCATGCAAGTATAAAACCGTTTGGCTTTAATAAGCTTGTTTCACTAATAAAAAATGTATTTGACCCACTAACAAAGACAATAGATTACAAGCTGGCAAGGCAATTTTCTCTGCATATATTTGTATTGCGTCTTCCAGACGGACAGGACAGGAATACAAAAACAGAGTAATATGACCTAAGTTGAAGAGTTTGATTATGAAAGAATTAACATGCAAAAATAGTGAGTGCCAGGTAAATAATTAGAGGCAAAGGAGTAAAAGAAATAACAGAACCACCTCAGATATTAGCTATTCCATAATTTTCCTAGGAAAGTGTTACTTGAATCACTTGAGGTCTGTGTCGTCACTTAAGAAATAGCTCTGCATTGGCAGGATGTGTAGCGCAGGGAAGTGTACAGCATGACCCAGTACATTCTTTGTGTCTAATGTTTATTACACAGAGATTGAAACTGATGTTTTAATGGAAACAAAGAGGTGTTCCCAAGCACTGCATTAGCATGAGAATATCTATATAATCACAGCATTAAATAGTAAGTCACTTAAAAGCAGCAATGAATTAGTGTCAGGTTTATATGACCTTGCATCTAAATGATTCCTTCAACAAATACAGTACTTTTAATGAAAATGGTAAATGTTAAATGATCCTCCAAGGTCTAATAATAACATGAAAATGAGTTGACACTAGTGGCATCCTTAGATTAAAGCTGAACTATGCTTACTTTAGGTCAAATTATCTTTCCCTCTGCCACCCAAATTAGAGAAAGGCAAATAAATCCTTCATTAGAAATGCTGTAGTGTGATCCTTCTCAACTGTGAAGGATAGCAACAGTTTAGGAGATTGTCCAGATAAACAATGTATGCTTAGCATAGTGTTTCAATGAACAAATCAACTTTCAGCATTAAAATAAATGACAGGCAATGTTTGTATTGGGAATTTTTAATTGGCTATTTCACCTACATACTATTACACATAAGCGTACCTACACTATTACAGAAATCTTAGTAAAAGACAACTGTTTCTTTTAGTGAAAACAGAGGGTTTAATCTTTTTAGGGAACCTGAAAAGCCTAAGGAACCTCACTACTGCACCTCTGGTTCAAATATTTTTGCTGTGATAAATTTAAGTCGTGCACTTGTTTTAAATGTTTCAGGATAGAGGGAAATTAAATTTAATTTTCTGCCAAAAGATTTGAAGTAATTAGATTGTCCAGTGCTAATTATGAATATTTGGAGATGTTACAAAAACTCACAACTGCACACCGACTTTGAGGTTCAGTTTGTAGAATCAAACTTCCTGGTACCTTGAATACATCCTCACAGAGCAAGACTCTCTTGCATTCCTATCTGGCGTCAAAACATTTCTAATTGATAAACTATCAAAATTCCTGTACCAGTCTTGTCCATCAGCTTCAGAATGGCCACATGTTCTACAGGTTTGTGAGGATGAGGAAGTGTGAAGAGGACACAGGGGGTCTTTATACCTTGCTGTGAATAGGCTAATGTGTGAAAAAGGGAAGTGGAAGGTTCTTCCTCCTTTGCAAATCAAAACTGATAGAGGAGGAATCCACACATCCACACACACGTGCACCACCACCCGGAGGTGGCCGGCATCAGCCAGAATTTGATTTTGGAATCCAAGCCAGCCTCTTAAAAAGCATGCTGTTGCCCTAACTCTGCACAGCTATAGCTGAGCTTTCCCTCAATACCATAGAATGACCACAGGTAAAGATGGACACCTGAGTAGGAAAGCATATACTTGACCAACATTGTGCCAAGTCAACTGTTCCAAGTAACAGAACATAAGAAACCTGGGTTATTTTTCTATTAGATTACACTGGTGTTTTTGCCTTGAGAAACTAACAGTCTGTAAGCTCAAAAAGGATCATGTGTGTTATCTAAGTGTTTGATTTTTTTCACTTCTCATCTGCAGCTTAGTCTAAGTGTTTATTGGATCAAGTCACATTCTATTTACTGAAACAGAATATAGACATGTCTGAAACAGTACTTGTTCTGAGACCAGGCTGCATTTCAGCTTTGTGACCTGCCATATCTAAACATGAGCATGTGCAGGTGCAAAGCAGCTTTTCAGTTTCTATTTGCCAGGCTATGCACTTCTCTTGACCTGGATCATCCATTCTGCGAACAAAGGCACAATTTACTTAACATGTCCAGGCACACAAATTAAATTGTCCGTATTTTCTAAAGACTGGATAACAGTTAGGCTTCCTTCGTAGTGTTCTTTTCTCCGCTTCCTAAACTGCTGCTAGTGCAATAGGTTTTTTTGGGGATTGTGAAAGTGAAGGAAGTCAACTAAATTATGGGCAAGGTAAATTGAGGGAGTTGTCTTTTTTTGTAAAGGAAGGATTAAAACAAATTAACCTGAGAAGCCTAGCTTCTGGAAAGTGATTTCTGTGACTAGTTTGGCTTTGGGCTTGCAATCTTCAGGATCACAGACAAAGCTGGCCTGACATGAAACTTGCTCTTCCTCCTATGACAACACACCATAATACAATTTAAAGAACTTGTGAATATTTAGCAGGTCCAAGGAATGGCTCCCACACTAGAAGACCAACTTTGTTTAGCAGATGCTTTTCTTATGAAGTTTTTGTTCTAACTATTCAAAGGAATAGGGGGAAAGTGCTAGTGAATTTCCTTGCATATACGAAGAATTTTGGACTAAAAAATGCCTGCAAAAGAAACAGCTTAGTACCATGTATTCTCCTTTTCTGTAACCTACCAAGAGACATTCAAGATTTGGTTCTGAAAAATATAGGCTAGTTAAACAAAGGGGATAAGTAACAACATGGGACTCCTTAAGTTAAATTAGGTTATTTCTTCAGAGAAGACTTACATCAAGGCTCCCCTTTCCATTTTTCTGGTTTCCATTAACTTGAATGAAAAGCTACATTCATATAGACAGCTTCAAGAAATGGCCACAAACCAAATGCTCATGAAGATGAAATGCTTGTTATTGAAAGTCAGGACACGTTGGTAAGGTATCACAAGCAGATTGTGTTAACACCTCATGATCTGCAATTTTGTGCTTAAGAGTTACTACACTCATTGCTGCTACCAAGTTTGTTACTTGGAGAAAGCAGAGGACATTTTACCTTCGGCGTTTATAACCATAGTTGCAATAACGCCTTTGTGGGCTTGGATCCTCTTGAGGGTTTCCTCCACTTCGGCCTGTGAGGAGAGAGGACACCACAGCACCCCCGCACCCACCACACCTCGGCCCGACGGCGAGCGCCGGCCCCTCTGAGGACCCCGCCGGGCCGCCCCACCCCAAAGCAGCCCCGGGACTCTGTCCCTGTCCCCCCACGGCCCGCCGCCACCCCCGGTGGGTCCCCGGCCGCCCCGTTCCGCTCCCGTGGCCGGGCGGGAGCGGCGCCATTACCATGGCCTGGCTGCCGCCGTTGCTATGGAGCGGCGGAAGTGACGCCGGCGGCGGCAGCGCGGGCCCTGAGGGGAAGGCGGCGGTGCCGCCCGGCTGAGCCCGGCGGGCAGGGCCCGGCAGCCCCAGCGCAGGGCCCGCCTCTGTCCTGCGACTCACGCCTCACACCCGAGGGGTAGCAAAGAGAGCCGCCCTGACGGGGCTAAGGACAAGGGCACTTGCCTTAAGGGAAGCACGGGCCCAAGCCCGGGCTTAAATGGAGCCCAGAGGACGTGAGGGGAGGCCCCAGGTGGGGCTAGTCAGGGCAGTGAGGGCTTATTAGTGCTTTTAAAGCGCCTACGGCCATCAGTACGGCTTCTGCTTTGGGCGGTCGTGTGGCTGAGCGCTGTTGGTGGATTCTGGCTGATGGGTGAGGTGAAATGAACTCAAGTTGCTTTAGTTATCATAACATCGGGTGTTTTGTGTTAAGTTTATTTTAAAGCTGAGGCTGATACTGACCAAATCCCAAAGATACCAGTTTAGCTGCCGTTCTTACAAGTATGTGTCTTTCTTCTCACTATGTCTAAGTGTTGCCTCGTTTGCTTTCTGTTTTCCCACAAGTATTACACCTCGTGTGGGTGTGCAGAGCGTCGCTTTCACCAGAAGCTTTCCAGTCTAGTAGTGCTATGATTGCTGTGTGTAGGTAAATAAATCACCTTTGTAAGAAATGTTGTGTGCTGCTGTAGTTTACTACACTTTTCAAACTGGTGTAGGCTACTTCTACAATGGTGTAGTATAAAAGTTATCCAAGTTTCTTTTTTTCTTCAACACAATAGTAGGGGAGCAAACTTCACGTGCAAGACCTTTGAAGAGCTATCTTTCTCCGTACGTACAGTAAAGAGTATTGAAATGTTCAAAAGACTCTTACATCTCTTTTTAAGGGTAGTCTCACTGAGTCTTCTTATTTATGAAGCTTCTTGGGGTCTTGTCATTAGAGTGACTTCTAGCTGATCAGCTCTAAAGAGTTGGCAAGGTTACAAAGTTTGGTGTTTTGGGAAGGGAGCAGCTTCACTTTTTTTTTTAAACAGAGAGGTTTTGAGAACAAATTAACAAGCTAGTTATTAATCTTCAGCTCTTTAAGGACCCAATTGTATTTAAAACTTGCAACAGTATATCAGCACATAATTTAATGCAGTTTATGGCCCTGTGTTGGAGAGAAAATAACTTCAGTGTGTGGGATTGCTTTATCTCTTGCAACAATATTATTCTAGGTATTTATTAAGTTTCAGACTGGCAGGGACCAGCATAAATCAGAAGTGTTGAAGTTGCTGTGTGTTCAGATAAGTGTACAGCTGAATCAAAAATCTGGCTTATGAGGGAAGGGAGAAATCATCAGAAACACCAGTATATTTATTTCAAAAGCTACCATTTTAGGAGTTAACCCGACATCCTATGACATAGTATGGAAGGCAATCAAGAAAGCTGTGCCTGTAGCTGATACTGGTCCGTATGAGTGATTGCATCAGCTGTGTGAATTGCTTCACCTGTGAACAGTTTAGCCAGCAGTGAAATTTGCATTGATACACCTGTGCAGTTTTGTTACAATACGAAGAATGGTGTTCTGAATTTTGGGAAATGAGGTATCCTTACAGATATTTTTTCGTTTTTTTGAACAATTGGAAGCACTGGTGTGTGATTATTGAATCTGACTGGAACATCTGCTGGGCAATTTTGTCTTAATGCAGCTGGTAGATGCTTTTAAATGAAAACTTACAGATTATACAATAAGACCTGGTCCTACTGTTGGTGTTGGTCACAGGAGTGATCCTTGCTATTACTGTCCAATTAAAGTCAGCACACTGTAGGATAGCATGTTGTAAGGGATGGTGATGATCTTATCTCCAGTAACTGGACTGGCAATTCCAGGGATTTAGAAAAATGAAAAGGAGGAGTTTTTCTACATACTCTGCTGCTCTGTTGCTATTTTTTAGCATTCGAGGCTTCTTTCAAGATCACTGTTTTCCTTCATGGATGCAAGATGCCTACGTGTCTTCTTAAAACTAATAAAAATATCAGCTCAGCTTTGCGAAAAAAATACTGAACTGGAGCCAAAATGACAGCTAGCATGATGCAGGATTATTCTTGGAAGCATTATTTATGCCCAGCATGAGAGACTTTTACATGCAGACATTTACAGACACTCAGATAAGCTTTGTCTCAGACTTAGACACATAATAAAAAATGAAAATATTTTCTTGGTTACTTGAAATTTAACTGAGAATTAAGATTCCAAGAAAAATAATTATTATTTTGATGTACAGTAGTGGATGTAGTATTAGGAACAGAGTGATACTGCTTGAGAAACTCCTAATAATCTAGGAATGAAATCTTGCAAGTGCTTAACTGTGTAAATAAGTTTAAATATTAGCTGGTAAAAGTAGCAAATGGGAGGCTTAAACGTCAGGTCCTTGAACCTGTAGTCTGGTGTTTGAACTAATTTTTGCATTTATAGTTAAGATTGAGGGGAAAAAAAATCAAATGAAAGATGGAAAAAACTTAAAACTATTCTCTTTTTTTTTTTTCCAAGCTATGACAGAAGATGTAATACTCCACATGAAAAGCAGGAAGAGGATTTTGCTGGTAAGTACATGAGAGTTTCATTCCTTGCTTGCTGCTTGAACCTGGGCACCCAGGCAGAAAGAGATAGGGAGGGAGTGAAATGCCATGTTGTTGTTTAGAGGGACACTGAGGGACTTGAGCTACACTGAAGTGCTGTAAACAATCTTGATTTGCTGCCAGCCATTACGAAATGGCATAAATCAATTAAATTCAGGAAAAACTTCACTTTATATAACCAGTAATGTTGATTACAAGTAGCTGTAAAGGTCTGCCAGCTATTATGATAGCTCTCCTGCCCATGCTGTAGGATATCTCCGGAAGTTTTGTTGGCTTATGAAGTGGAATGAACTCATGCATGACCAATAGCAATGCTGTTGATGACCATACAGCTGGTTCTTTGCATTTTTTCCTTTGCTTTTATTTCTAGCTAAATAGTGTCCAAACAAATTTGGTAGAAGCAGATAATGTGGCATAGTAGCTGAAAGCTTAGAGTCCATTCTTAGCACACAGCCCTTACAGATATCTAAAATAAATGACTGATTGTTTTATGTTTCATGATTATTTTGTTACAATACTGAGAGAGAGAGAAATACAAATTGTCTTCAGGTGTACAAAAGTTTGAATTTTTAATGCAGATGTGTTACTATAAATCCTGCTGCTGGTCAGTCACACATCAACCAATGAATGGAAGCTACAGTTTGGATTTATTGCCCACAAACTCTATGGAGCAATCACGTTGTGAATATTCTCAATTAATTCTTGGTCTTTCAATCTCTGAGGAGCTGGCTCAGAGTTTTGTAGAAGTAATGAAAGGATAGAACTTTGCTATCCCCAGAAGGCTCCAAGAGCAAAAATGTTATTTTGTGGTGGTAGCAAAGTTAAGTTATGGGGGAGAGTGGGAGAGTGTGCCAGGCTGAAAATACTCAAAGTGAGGTTTGGGGTGTCTGTCGATGGAAGAAAGAATCAGTAGGGCTCCAGGGCGGCACCTATCCATCTCCTCCTCTTTTCATAGTTATGCAATGAACAATGAGTTGTTGTTGGCACCTTCTTCCATGTGTGAAATATAATAAAATACGCAATCTCCATTATTCATTTAAAAACCTGTTCCCTTTCCCTGATTGAAATTTGGCTTTGGTTTTAAGAAATGTACTTTAAAAAGGTGAAAATTAAGGAAAACAGAGTAAAGTTAGTCATGCTTGCAAGGTTATGAACAAAACTGTAGGGAAGGTCCTGCCGTTCTCCACCTGAAAAAGGTCTTGTAGCAAGCATGTGACCTAGAGTGGATGAGATCAAGATCTTTCCCAGTCTGACTGTTGATAAAGTTTGATTTGTTCTAATCTTCTGTCACCTCCATGAATTCAAATATCATAAACCAAGATGGTATTTAAGAAAAACTGTATGTTATGTAGGCATGTATGAAACAATTTTAAAGTTACTCTGTAGATAAATGTTAGCATGAAAATTTGCTCAAAATGTTTTTTGTGTGCATATTTTTTCCACAACTTTTGAGAGCAGTTTCTCAGGTTTTTTTTCCCATTGTGTGAGGAATTTCTAGCTCAAATCCTCTAGATGGTGCTACAGCTACAGCACATGGAAGTGAACTCACCGTTAGGTTTTGTGTCTTGTTAAAATGCTACTTCACTTAAGATGTGTATTGTATGAAAGGATTAATGACTTCAGCTACAATACTATTTACAGGTTTATGCAAGGAGAAGTCAGCATAGGTGGATTGCCTGTCCTCAGCATGTAAGAGTGGAGTGTTTTTTTTAATAGATACAGAAGTTTTGCAGGAACTGTTGTGTGGTCAAACTATCTTCTCATCTCTTGAAGCCATACCTTGAGTGCTGATGAGGGTGGAGGTGGCCCACTGTAGCTGGTGGTGCTGATGAAGTGACAGCAATAAGCCTCTTAAAACTCCCAGCAGATGTTGCTGCTTTTGTATGCTAATGGGAACTTCATGAACCATTTTCTCTTCCTTCTGAGAGCAGATATAGGTACATGAAAATCACTTTCTTATATAATAACCTTGGTTCAGTTGCAAGGCAGAAGCTGTAGAGGCACTTCATTTGGTAGTTAGAGAAAGCTTATGCAGAACTTCATCAAAATTAATTTTTTATATTCTGCTAACTTTTCTTGTACTGAAGTAGTTAAGCAAAATCTGAATAGTGAGCACATGGCTACCTGGGCTTTTGAACCATCCACTCAGAGGGTTTCCAGGCTGGTGTGTGGATTTGCTCTAGTAAATTTTCCTTATCACCGTGGTTCTTAAGGTAGCCAATTCCCCTGCTATCCTGGTTATTTCAGTGGGTAAAGTTTAGTCAGAACAGGCACATCAACTTATCAGTAGTATTCGTGAGCTTTTAGTGACCTAATATGATGCTTTGTGTGGTCTGCTATGAATATACAGTAAAAAGAGTTGTGCATCACAGAAGAGGGTGCTGTGCCATATATGCTAATGTTCCACAGTCCTGCCTTGATAGGAAATACCCACTGATGCAGTAAGTTTAGAGAATGACAACTGATGGCTGAATCATATTGAGGTTACTACTGTTGCTGACCGTGAGGGTTGTGTTTGTGATAAACTTGTATGGAAATACTGGGCTACAGAAGTGTGAAAACAGAGGGGCATAACCCAGGAAGGTGACCAGCTGTCCAGCCTCTGTTACAGCTGAGCCTTATGTTTAGGTCAAGGGTATAGACTGTGTCTTTTGTATGCATAAGAAAGAAATTGACCATCTTTGTAAGACATCTGTCTGTAAAAGGTGTTTTCAGACAATAATAAAGGAGTAGCCCAAGCCATGGACCAGCATTTTAAAAACTCCATTTCACTTGGATAATTGCATCCTTTCTGGTGTAAGTTGACACCTTGCATTTTAGATTCTTTGTGAGGCTGGACAAAATTTGGTCAGCGTTTTGCAAATAAATAATTTAAGATTTTTTTTGTACTTATATTTTATGACATGAAATAGTGGTGTCCTCTGCACTTACACTATTAAAACATCTGTAATAGTCTTCATAGAGTAGAGAGTTTCCTTACTGGCCAGATTTCATTTTGGGTAGCAGCAGTCTGTCTAAAGTTCAGCTATGCTATAGTTTCTGTTAAATGTTGCAACAGCGATCCGGAGGTGAATAGCAACAGCAGCTAAAGGTCAGTATTTTTACTTCTTGAGATGTCTATTTAGTGTTATTTGCCCTCTTTAAAGTGCAGCTGTCCTTTGCTTCAGAAGATAAGTGAATGATCGTAGCATCTGCAGAGTCTGTCCATATATTCTTCATATTGCTGAGGCATTTTGGTTTGCAAGAGCCACAGCCTTCTGTGACCTGTTCTGGGTACTAGGTGTGCATATGCACTTTCAAAAGTTCAACAAAGACAACCAGAAACTAGATGGTTCCCTGCCAACCACCAGTTAAAGTTAAGATGCCTATTTTAATACCTTGCATGTCTGCAGCATAGTGGCTAACCTTGGGACGCAGCAGGCTGTAGCTGCTAGTAGAAGGTGGGCTTGGGGCTCTTAAGCAATAACAGCCTTTTTCCCACTCTGGTGTTCAGATGTGAGATATGGTGTTAGGCTGTCCTGGCTGGCTGTAGTTGCCATCCTGGGCGAAAGAATGGATACAGCTGGGCTCCTGGCAATTGGTATCTTTATATATAATCATCAAAATTTTGGACTACAACTGCCAATGGATAGGAAACTAGTAGAGAATTAGGGTGAAATTTATTACTGAGGTTTTTGGTCAAGAAAAGAGCTATGTTTCCCATTAGTTGAGTGTTCTGGGTGATCTTTGATGAAAGTCCCAATTAAACTACTGTCCAAAATGCAGCCTGTAGTTTGATGATGCAATATTCTCATTTCTTCATCTCAGTTTGGTCCAGAAGTAAGAGTTCCAAAATATTATAAAGAGTCAATGTTTGTAAACCAAAGAAATCTGAAGACACCACAGCACGCATGCATGCATAATTAGATATCATGAGACTTCACCATCACTAATGACACCAGCTCATTTACTAGGGTAAAACTGCTTGGAGTGATTTTGCTATTAGGAGTTTCTCCTAAAGGCTTTTGTAAATATAAAGAAAGTTTGCAAAGTTAATTGTCAGAGTTATTGGGACCATTGCTCATAGAAAATGATGAGGAAAGTTATAACAGAACTGAGTATGAGGCAGATTCAATTTTAATTTGCATTTGTAGTTATTGTGAAAAGATCAGAATTCCTGTTTTTAAAGAAAAGCACATGGAATTGTAGAATTTATTTTACATCACTAATCTATTTGAAAAACATCTATGTTTATAGATGACACTGGCTCTTTGTCTGAACGCTGCCCCTTGTGCATGGCAGGAGAATGCTGTTAGCAAAAGCTCTTAGGCTGGATTGCCTGAAAGCCAAGAGAAGGGGAGCTCTTGGTAGATACACTTATTCTGAGATTCACATCCATTACTTGTCTGACGGAACACAAGTTGCTGTAAACTTTCTGTCCAGTGTGAAAACTGGGTTTTTTTTGTAGTTATTATAATAATCAGAATTAATGCAACTAGAAAATTGTTCTCTTGGTATTGATGTTAATCTTGTATTGTTTTTAGCCCTTCTTGGTAGGCATCTCAAGATTGCTTATCTGGGTCCAAAACCGGAAATAAATTCAGTAGTAAACCAGAAAGCTTTCAGAGGCAGTGTGTGGCCATTGTAAAGCTTTTTGGAAGGAGTGAGGATTTATGCCAGATGGAGTTGTTTTACAACCCAGCATTGCAGCCTCACCAGTTGCATTCTTCTTGTGTGTGTCACTGTAAACTTAGTGAACCTCTAAATGCTTTAGTCACCTTCTTTAGCTCCATGTCAGCTGACCAGCAAAATGCTTTCTTCAGTTCAATGTTTCTACAGCTAGAAAGCTTAGAAAAAAGCCAGTAGAATGACAGTTCTAAAGGTACACGGAGTGGCGTCAAAGCAGCATCCTGTGACAAATTTCTGTAGTGCTCCTGGAACTGGCAGGCTTTCAAGTAAATGTAAATATATGACTTTGACATCATTAGAGTAGAACCAGAAGCCACGGTGAAATACTGTACGCTATCTTTAATGTGGTGGAAATGTTTCTGTTAGGTTGCACATGTAAATTAAAAAATAGCTATTGGCACATGGTTTCCAAGTAACCAACATATAAACATGGGTACATGCTCTCTGAACACAACTTGCATTACACCATCAATCATGATTCGTGGGATTCTGTGTTCTCTTTCAAGTGGACACTTCAGTGCATCATTAATAGCACTGATCCGTGATGTGAGGGCAGGATCTGCTGCCAAGTGCCAAACGTTGAAGGCACTTTTCAGTCTAATCCAGCTCCTTTCCCCCTCCTTTGTATGTCTTATTAATGTTTTCTCAAAATAGTGCCCCATTCCTTGAATGTAAGTTTTCACAACAGCATACTGAGTCGGGGGGGTTTATTTTGTTTATTTTAGGAAGATCTCATCTCCATTAGAAACTGGCCTTTTGGAAGGTGCCAATTATCAGCGTGCCTGAATAGATCACAGGCAGGGATAGTATATTACAATATCCCCTTGAGCTCAAGGGAAAAAGTGAAATGGGAAACTGCAGCTCCAGAAGGTGATGACCTTCCTTTTCTCCGAACATCCTACTATCTTCCCTGGATTTCAGGCAATATCCAGGTTCAACTCTTCTCTATATTTGAGGCAGGTTTCCTGTCTTCCAAGCAGTTGTTTTAAACCTATATTGCACCCTATGTTTTGTGTGTCTTTTTCCCAGTCTCTACTTTTGCTGCTGTTTTACTTTGATCCATTAAATATTTAAGTATTTTTTTAGAAGAGTTTTCTCATCTCATCCACTGAAATTGCACATGTATGAAAACTTGAAACTGTTGCCAGCTTCCTTACGTACAGCAGCTTTTATAAGAAAATAAGTTCAATAAGTAGCAATTCAGTGTTAAACTGTTATCACAATTTGTAAGTGACAGTGCAGAGTGCTGGTATTTACAGGTTTTCAGGCTGTGATTCTCTTGATCAAAGAAACTATCTCTGCTGTGGTATGAGTCTGCTGTTTGACAGCATTTGTCATTGTGTCTTCTTCCTCGTCTCTGACAAGTGAATGTAAGCCTTTTCAGCTTGTGCAGCCCAAGGGTTTATACTGAATAAACTCTGCTTGGAGACTCTTGTGTCAATATAATAAATGGCCTGGGTTCTAGACTTAACATCCCCTTAAAAAATGCTGGTGATAGTTGCCAAATAAATGTTAAAAGTATACGTGAGAGGATCTTTCTTTCACATCCAAATTCCAATAAAATTTTGTTTCTGATGCCAGACTAAGCTTGCTGGACATAAGTGAAGTTTTGGTTTCAGCATGCTCACTGTGCATGTGGCATGCAGTTCAGGCAGGTAGGATGTAGCTGTTAGTCACCACTAGCATAGTTTTTAAAAAGTAGGAATTTACAAAAAAAAATCAAATATAGTTTTGTTTTTAAGTTGTATCAGATGGCTGTAATTTACTTTAGAAAGTCAGCTTTTAACTCTTTATGCTGACAAGCTGCTATTCTAATGTTTATTCTGATCTGCTCCAATGTCTTAATCCAGGGAACTTTCATTTTTCTTTTCAATTGCCGGTTTTATGATGGTTCAACTGTGCTGACTTCACTAATTTTGAGTGAGTGGGGGATGGGCATTGGCCTTAAGAGCTTCCAGGAGAATGCTGGGATGCCATCTCAGGTACTGATCCTGGGGTGTGCTTGGTCAGCTGCCCAGTGCCAGCTGAAATCTGTGTAGCTCAGGTTATTGAAGAAGTTCGATGCTGTACATTGGATGTGAGTCTTCTTGTGAGGCTTTTCCCCTCTCTGCTCGTGGTGATGCAGCAATCATTGTCCATGGCAGCGTATTACTGAGAAGTGTGACAAAGGCATGTCCCTTAACTGCTGAGTGATGGGATCGATGCATTAGGGATGATGTTTAAATAGCACTTATTGGTCAAGGAAGATTGACATAACGTGGAGCCATGAGAAGGTGAGCCTAAATTCCATGCCTAAAGAAGGTAAGCAAGCAGGTGAGGTTGTAGTTTGGCCCCTAGGTGCTGGGTGTGTGCCAGCGGTCAGTTCCTTGTTATGATCCCTTTGTGTGCACATACATGCACTCTGCCCTCCTGATGAAAGTTTTTTTTCCTCCTGTGTAATTTCTAAAGTGGGTTTCTGTACCTTACCCCTCTCATCCTGGATTACACTTAAACCTGGTAGATTCTCTGACACAACTACCACCACACCTCTCATGCCTTCAGTGCACTTGACTCCTTCACTGATAACATGATGAAGGTAGAACAGATACATGGTTCTTAGAAAAATCAATACTTTTAAGAATGTCCTGAACATTTCTTACTGGAAATTTTACAATTTCTGGGAAAGAACTAAGTCCTGCAGTGGTTCTTGCAGTTGGGTAAAGTGCTTTAATGTGGCATTAGAAAGGGAACCTTTTAGGATGCTTGCTACTTCGTGAATGACACACTTGATTAACGTTCAGCATTGGTCAAAAGTACCTTTTAGGTTGGATTTAATCAGCCAGATGTGCCACAACGATGTAGCTCTATTTCTGGCCTAGTTCTGTGCTAGAACAAACACTGCATTAAGGCACAAATATCTTAACAACTTTAACCACATGCTAGCTTTTCTAGAAAGCATACTTAAGAACTAAAATTGTAAACTATTCATAAATGTCTACTTAGTTGACCACTCTTTGGTAAAGATAAGAGCTTTGAAGCCAACCTGGGCTTTCCTGTGCAGCTTTTTAAATCCCAGCTGGGACTGAATGGTCTTTAACAAAAGAACAACCAAGGCTACATATTGGAGCCAATCTGGCACAGATCCTCCACTGCTACATCGTTTGGAACTTCAAAATCTCTTAGGAAAAGCTGTAATAATTAACTTGGCAGATTATTAAATACAACTGCTGCCACTTCTAGGATTTTTTTGCCTGCTCAAATTTTAGAGAACAGCATTTCTCCCCAGCCTGCTTCTACTTTGGAACAAATTTTGTGCCTTCTTTGGGATTTGATGCTGTACTGAGCAAAGGAGGATAGCCACTGGAGGCACTCAAGTCATATAGAACGAGGGGGGCTGAAATCCCAGTCTCCTTTCTTTGCAGTGTCTCAGTTCCCTTTCCACTCAAATCAATTGCAGCACTATGATTTTAATGGGGACACATCTGTTTTTTGAGAGTTGGTGCAAGTTTCCCTTCCAGGAAAATAGTAAATTAGTGTTAATATTTGTAATGCCTGAAGAGGACTGAGTATGATATAATGAAGACGAACCGAAGACAGGCACTGTTTGCTAACATGTGCTGAAGTTCTTTGTAAGTACCTGATCCTGAAGTCTGCCTACATTTTGAAGGCTAGATGGAGTATCAGCACTTCCATAGTTGATCAGAGATGTGGGTATTGAAGACCAGTATCTTATGTCTGACAATATTCATTATACTGTGTTTTTACAGGCGGGTGAGGGACATCTTGCTACATAAAGGTTAAAAAGACAGTATCATTTTTTCTGTGCTAAGAGTTCACCTCATGTTGGAGATCTTTAGTTCCTTAACCTCATAGAGAACCAGAAGGTCTTGGCCTGTTAATGATGTGTTGTGTGATCTTGAGCAAACTACTTCACTTCCTTGTGCCTCTGCTTCCCCTCTCGCTCTCTTCTGTCAGTTTTCCAGAGCACAGGCTCTGCTGTGTTCTTGCTCAGTGTCTAGTACAATGGGGCCCTCATCTCTGTTGGGGCCTCTAAATACTACCACTGTATAAAAATAAAAAATAATCCTTCTCACAAATAGGGATGCGAGCTGGGGATTTCAAAAGGGCAGAAGAACGAGTCAGTTTTCATGGACTCCTTTAAAAGTCAAAGTTTTATGCTCAGAGGCTTAAGGCAATTTTCTCAGACCAGTCCTGTTGCTGTTGGCTTCAGTGATGTAGGACAGCAGAACAGACTCCAGAAGTCTTCCATTATATCTGTCTACCCTTTTAGATGTCACAAGGGAGATTTTTAGTGCAACAGATTGAACCTAAGATAAGATTACGTGTTATAATTACCAGTGGGATTTATTTGTCCAATTCTTTAAGCACTGAGTGGAAAAAATGCACGTATATCCCTTAAGTAAAGGAAAGGGAAGTGTGTGCATTTTTTCACTCTGAGCTAAGTACAGAATACATTGTAAGCATCGATGGGCATAAAGATAAATAAAGGTACTTATCAAAAGAAATATTCAGACTTTCCCTGTACCTAATATGAATATTTGGAATAGAGTTACAGAACGGCTGTAAAGTTTGGATTTCTAAAGGTTTTTTTAGCTGTAAATGTAAACTAAATTAAACTGATAGTTTTAATTAAATTTGAATTGGCTGTGGTATTAAACCACTTTAAAAGCCACTGGAGACACTCAAGTTGCATTTAAAATCTAGTATTGTAATTAGTGATATCTACATCTATTATTGTGGTAACTGCACTTTAATGAATGTATTCAGTACTAAACAAAGCTACAAAATCTAAATGGCTCTAAGAGCACGTTGATTTCGGCTACACATTATTCCCTCGGTCATCCTCTTAGGTGAACTTGGATACTAAAACTAAGTGTTAGAGAGCTAATCAGGAGAAAGTGTAAAAGAAAAGGGACAAAAATTAAATACTTTCCCTTGAAGTTAAATAACTGTTTGCAGTTGGAGCCTTCTGATCATGTCTACCGCCCCTGTGTCTAAGGTGCTGCTGTACTTTCCATGCTAACCAGTGTGTCTTGCAGACTTTGATGTATTTTTCCACCTGGTGTCCCAGGAAGAGAGGAAAGCAGAGTTACAGCTAAAATCAGGAGTGCTTAGGTGTAGAACCATCTTTCAATCTGTTAGGCTAATTGTTTAGTACTACTTTCAGCCCTGTGGAAACTGAAGATGGGGGACGGTGGTGGGTGTATGCTGTAATGTAAACTGAACTAATACCAGTGCAAAGTACGGTGAAATTTACTATTAATGTTATTCTCACCATGCCAGACACCTTTATTGTGAGATTTTTGTTCCTACAGGGAATTCTGTTAGGATCTCTCTGTATTAATGAGGCTCCATCAATGTTGGCTGCACCCCTTGTGGTTACTTTCATTGCATGGGCCTCATGTGGGGTTTCAGGACATGTTTATTCATCTGGGAAAGAGTTGGCTTTGTCCTGCTTGCCGTATTGTTGACTTCTCCATATTTAGCTTCCTATTAAGTGAAGAAGGTGTAAGCATAAGGGAGTGGCAAAAAGCAGTATTTTACTGAATTTAGTCAGGAAGGCCAGCTTTTCTGGGGGAATAGTAAATTGGCTGTGGTCCCCTAGTTGAGATGGAATTCCAGTATTAACTCTATGGACTACTTGACTGTTGCAGGGAAAGGACACTGTCTCAAATGCTAAGTTGAAAAGCATCTAAGCTTTCCTTGTGCTAAGCTACTGGAGAGGTTCTTGACATAATTAGGTTCCTAGCTAAGCTGCATCAACATCCTTGGGTTGTTCTAAGAACTCCCTCACTCCTCAGTTTCATGCTGTCCTCTCCTTCCAGGTGCAAAACAAGCTCTGGTGGGGTCTCAGAAGTGCTTTCCCTGGAGATTTTCCCTGCAGCTGTAATCACCACTTTAGGATTCTCTTATGCTGCTTTGGCCGTACTATGCACTATAAAGGGGCTGAGACTTGGGGGAGAGGATCTAACTGAAGGTTTTAGAGTAATTTCTGCAGAACCATATTGATTTCATCTCTATTAAATTCATTGAGTTTTCCCATAAGGGCTTTTTAATTTAACTGTTGCTAAAAAATGCTGCACAAATTACCTGGCAAGAATGCTGTGGAGTTATAAGCCCTTCAGGCAGTCCCTTAAAGGCAAAGCAGTAAAGTTGGGTGAACTATTCACAGCCAGGAGTTTTTTATTCAATGAATTTACCACTTTGTCTGTTCACAGATTACTGACAAACAGCCACTGACTTTTTATGAATTTGTTCATTATCCCAAATTATTCAATGCCTGGTTTATGCAATGCAGTTTTTGCTTCAGGGCTGCTGGCATACTGATCCACAAGTATTGTTTGAATACCACTGTTTGTAATTCTTACAGAAAAGCCCTATAAAACTCAATAGAGGCCTGGTGTTTTATTTCTGGGCACGTCTGTAAAACTTAGCAGAAAATTATATCCTTACCATAAAATTCTACAGCTTGGTTTAAAGTAGTTATAATTTTCTACTGATTTCTGTATGTTTTTAGTAGCATTTATGTAAAAAAAGTTTTTCATCACTGTTACTCAAGTTTTTGTAGTTTCTGAGAGCAGAGAGAGTTGATAACGTGGATGTAAATCTTTGGGAATTGACCTTTTTTATCCTTGAGTTTGTTTGGTTACACTGCAATTATGCTGATGCCCATTATAAGACCATTTTTCACTATTGGAGTGCAAATGAGTATCAGACCCTACTTGGTTCTGTTTACCCTTAATCCTAAAATGAAAACTGAGCCATATAAAAAGGGACTGTCTAATATGTAAGTACATTAGATTTCTCGATCCTTTTGAGTAGAAATAAATGCCCATGTCTGTGGTAGCTCCTCGAGGAATGAGGCTCTACGCAAATTCCAAGGTATCTTTAAACTTCAGAAGTGTTTTCTTGGGTTCAGACATGCACCTTTGAAGTGGGAGACTCTAACACCGGTGTTGTTCCATTGAGATCAATAGCTTTGGTTATTTGCTGAAATGAATTTAAATATAAAATTCTCTTCTAATAGGTTGTGTTGGCTTTGGTTTGTTGTAGTGTATGTTGGTTTTAAACGTGTTCCACACTGGCTGATTCTGGTGTAACAAGAAAAGGTATAGGTCCATGGAGAAGGAACTAATCCTCCAATATGTTTGGTAGGTAAGACTGTTACAGTGTCTTTGATTTGCAAATGCGCATAAGGAATCAGTAATTTACCTGATGGATTGTGCACACTCTCCTTTCCATGTTACCAGTCATCTCATTAACTCCTAGTGCTGCATTACCAACATGGTTTAAGGAAACCTCCCTACAAGCACTGCCCCTGTAACTAGCTGGGTGTCACACATGGTTAGCAGCCCCATCACTGTTGAAGTACCGTGTGAGAAGGGTGGATGGTAGGTTTTGTTACTCTTGCTTCAGGAACTTGCCAGTGTTTCTTTTATCCTACCTGAAAAAGCTAACTTCCAGTGATCTGCTGAATGGAAGCAGGATGTTAGTCTACCTGCTAACTCTGTTGCTCTGGAATAGAGATGTCTTTAGCTAGTCAGATATAAAAAGAATTAAAACATCACTAGATGACACTTCTATAATGTGTTGGTGTTTCTGTAAGACATAATAAAATATTCAGTGCTTGAACAGATGGATATAGCCACAATCCTTCTGAAGATGTTATTTTAAGGATGTGGATTATACTGGATTAATAGGCCAGTAACTTGGCAGAACTCAGCTTTTTGGTGTTTCAACTTGTAGAACTAGTTATAATTTCCAATTATTTAGCTGTAAGTTACACCATTTACAAAAGATGAAAATTAGCTTCTAAAATATGGATTATTTTTTTCCTTTAATGAAAATTCTATTTCTAGATAATTCTAAGAACCTTATTTCTTTTAACTGTCGAACTGTTTCCTCTGGGCTAAACTTTGACAGATACTTAGGATTATCAGGTTAACATGTAATGGATAAAAGATGGTGAGAGGCTATGGAAGAGAAAGCCGTTGTTAATGAACATCAGTTTTCAGTAGTGATTTTTTTTATCTGTTAGAAGATTTTAAAAATCTTGACACCTGTCAAGAAAGTATTACTGGTCATGATAAATTGTATGGTCTTTAAGTGAAATATTTAGCAACACTGGAATTCTGTTGAAGTTAATGGTATCTTCTTGTTCAGCAAGAAGGAATAGAGGCGATACAGTGACCTCCAGAAACCCATACTACAATAGATCTTAATAATGGTGTGCATGTCTTGATTTAGATTTGGAAGCTGGCACATGTTGCTGTGAGTTCTTCAAAATAAACTTGACTTTAGCCTTAGACAATTCATTAAAAGGACCCAGGGTGATTACAGGAATCCTCCCATTTGAAAGAAGGAAGGCATATAAAGGAAAACTAGCATCTTTTATCAGACTGTCTCATAAAAATGGAAGAAATACTGACTCTGAGCACCAATGCAAGCCTTTTGTAGTAAAATTCTTCAGTGAAACCTTTTGAGAATTTTTTGCTTAGTGGGATACTCTGTTGCGTACATTTGTTTCACTACTGTCCTACCCTGGCAGGAGAGGTGAGAGCCCGCTTGAAGGAGGAATGGTAGCTTTTGTGGAGTTCCTTTTAACTTACAGGAAAACAAGTTTAAATGGATCAATTTCTTATTACCCACTGCAGTTAAAAAGAATGTTAGAGAGATTTCGTCATCATTAGTTTACTACATTATTAATAAAGTTATCATTAAAAATCTCAATCGGTACTATGCAATGCTATTTGAGCTATCACAGTTATCTTTTATAATTAGCATGGGAATAACTGCAGCATCTCAAACCACAGTGTGTCATGGTGCCCACATTCTTGAAAGGTGGTATAAATCTGGCATGTCCTCCTTGAATCTGTAGTGTCTGAGTGTTTAACAGCTACAGGGAGCAGACGTGTTGGTTTTGGTAATCTGGTAAATCAGTGTAATAAAAAGATGGTATGTTTCCCTGTCATATGGTTATGAGAACTTTTCTTAACTCATATTTAATATTAAAATGTTTACAGAGATACCAGTTCTAGAAAAAGCAGACATGATTCACTAATAGTTGCACATAAAATAAAGTTGTTCTGTGTGGCTTAATGTATACTACGTTGGGAAGACTCTTTAGGCACTTGGAGAAAACCCATAAAAAGACTTAATCTCAAATATTGATCCCTTGAGATCAGAAGATGATACTGCGTAGCAAAAATCCTGAATGATAAAATGTTGAGGTCATTCATGGAGAAACCACATTTTATCCTGTGAGTTTACAAGGGATTTCCTGAATTTAACTTTTGTCTTTAGGTCTGAGTAAATAAACAAATCTATCTTTTGCTTTTTTTTTTGCTTGAAATGTTTAACAGGACTAAGGTGTTTTATAGTTTGCAATTGTGCCTTTGCTATATTAAGGTAAGCGTAGACCTGCCCTTGGCCTTCAGCCAGGCTTTGGTGAAATATCTGGAAATAAACTTGTTAGAGAAATTTACATATTGCTGTCAGGGAGATGTTTTATCACTTGTTTTCCACAGTGTATTTTGAACTGCATCTCTACTACATAGCATTTCAGGTATCCTAACCTAAAATACTATGGCTTGTTGAAATGTTTTTTAAAAAAAAAAGTCTGCGACCTGTCATTGAAACAATCTGACATTATTCAGTATACATGTCCTTCACTGCTCGAGTGTTACTGAAAAGTGTCCATGATAATGCACTAATCAAAGGGTGTTTCATATGTTCTCAGCAAAGAATTCAAACAGCAGTCTACAGATCTGCTCCAGACCACCAGTTAGTGTTCTTATGGTGCTTTAAATGTGTGAGGTGCTGAGTGTTCAGTATTGTGGTTTTTAAGGGATTACTTTAAGTGAAGAACATAGTGGAAAAAGCGCGAGTGCTTTGTTTTGCTATTATTTTTTTTCAAGTCCTTGGGAAAGATTATTTGCAATGTCCTTACATGCTCTATGATCTCTTGATCACTTTTGTCGAACTGATATGCCTTTTATTATTGCATTAAAGAGTGTCTTTCAGTGCATAGAGTGTAGATTTTATGATAATGAGAAGCTCTTA